>VDFB02000003.1:491783982-492383982 GCA_007258455.2 Sequoia sempervirens
ATTGGTACAATAAAATTAAATTTTAAAAAATGTGATAATTTTATTCTTGAATTGTTAATTTTCTGGATTGAAATTGGGTGCATTTTTTGAATCAATTTTCAGATCAAATTTCATTATCTGAAACGTTGATTCAAAAAATGTACGCAGCTTCAATCCAAAAAATTAACAATTCATTATCATGGCCTATGGAAACTTGATGTTGTTAATTTTTCTTCTTTTCAATTTTTAAGTTGTGGATTTTTTATTTTAGGAATCAAGAGAATTAGTGATAGATTATTATCACATAAATGTTATTGAGTTATATAATTGTTATATTTTTTGAGTTGGAAGTTAGTTTCATTTCAAATAGAATCGTCCAAGTTTCATTTCAAATGGTATGGTTGCTTATCAATCAATCTGCACTCCAGAGACACTTTCAAATTGTGAATTGAATACCTTGATTTATTTATACATTCAAATATTTGATATGTTTCTAATATATCAATAATTCACTTTATTGAGCTTTTCTTCATGTAAATTTGGTATTGTTAATGCATTTGTTAAGAGAGGAGTAATTACTATTGTCTTGTATGTTTGCATTGTTGTAGTGATTGAATTCTAGTTCAACATCAATTGTATACCATATTGTAATCTAAGAGCTTTGTTGAGAGTTTCTTCATGTAAATTTGGTATTTTTAATATCTTTTTTAAGAGAGGAGTAATTACTATTGTATTGTATATTTGCATGTGTTGTAGTGATTGGACTATGATTCAACTTCAATTGTATATTATGTTGTAATCTAAAAGTTTTCATAAATTAAAATGAAAATATTTGATATATGAACAATATTTCAATATTTTATTTTTGTTTGTAATATTTATTATTTTATATATATTTATAATTAAATATTTGTGAAAAATATAGTAAATTATAATATTATAAGAAAATGATAATATTTATATGTATATTTACATGTAAAAAATGTTATCTAATTAATAATAAAGATATTGTGAGGCTTTTTTATTTATTATTTATTTTTGGTATTATCATAAATTTAATGTTATAATGTTTATTTTGATTTATTTTGTGTACAAACTTTGGGCTCAAGTTTGTCCTTACCTCTAAACATCATTATCCACACCATATAATATGATCAAATTGATTGAGTGCTACTCCATTAGTTACATTGATCTTTGTTATAGTCATGTCCTTATAATTTAAATTATTGATTTTCAACTTGTAAGGCTAACACTTTTAAAAATTAATTGCTTCCTATTAGCTTGTGCACCAAAGCATTTCAAATTGAACATATGAGATCATGTATTAATGATAGGCGGTGGTTAATAGTTATTATCAAAGTGTATCATCAAAGAATCTAGTTTGAATTAATTCATAAATTATTGCTATAGAGTTTGCATTATCACTTGCATCAATAAATACTACATCACAACATCACCTTAGGAACATCCATACTTGTTTGACATGTCTTCACTTATTATAATTAGTAAAGGGGTTGACCCATTAACAAGAAAGTTTGACTCTTCTCTCTTACATTATAGTTCCACTAAGATGATTTTCAATACCACTTATGTTAGATATCATAAAAAAAATATATGAAAATAAGTGCATAAGAGAAAAACAACATAGAACAAATTTATATGACAATATTATTTTAAGATAAATTCATGGACATAACCTTGTCATTGAGCATGACAAGATAACTTAACAAGTTTGTTTCAATCATAATAGTGCAAGTTTGGTATCAAAATCTACAACCTAATTTTTGAACATTAAACACATCAAAATATATATCATTAGCCACATAAAATTGACAAACATAACTAAATGATTCTAATCCTTATTTACATTTACTTTTTGTTAATTTCTTATAAGCATTGCACAATAAATTCACAGAAAAGAAATCTGATTTATAACAATTAATACAGTGGGTTAAATAACAACTAATAACAGCGGAAGCAAAAATAACATGAAGCCAATCACAAATAGACAATAACACAAATTTACCCAGGAAACTCCAATAATGTTGGATCTTCTATTCAGCCTAACAACAAACTTTTCTTTCGAAAATACAATATGAGTTTGCTACAACAATTTTATATTTATAGAGTCTAGCTGCTTTACTTAGCGTGCAAGGAAATAATCTTTCCTTGCTTTCTTTGACTTTATTTACACATAAAATCACTCTTCGATTTATCTTATCCTCACAAACTCGAAAACATTTTATTAAAGAATAAAAATCCTATTGTTGCTAAAAATCCAACTCGAATTGTTTTAAAGCATATCTAATCTTGAGTTGCTTTAAATCACTTTAAAACATATCCAACTCAAGCTGCTTTAAAACAAATCCATATCCCACCTTTCGAGCTAAAAAAATAAACACTTTTATCAATCAACTTATATTAATATGAAATTCCCAGATTTCAATTTTGATAGAGATATGAGGGGCCTTTCCTAGTGTGGAAGAAACCCGTCTTTTCTTTGTCAAAAGAAACGGAGCAGCTTTTTCCACATTTTATTAATTAATATTTACGATTAGTTGAAATGGGACCCATTACTTATTTAACTCTTTGTTCGATTCCACCTACACATTACTGCCATGCTCGTGCTGAAGCTAATTGGAGAGGATGGATTGCCCTTGAATTCATTCAATCTAATTAAGAATAGAATAGATTATAATAGAAGATTCTATGATGTTGAAAATAGTGTGTGGAATATCTTGTTATTATTTTTATTTTGTAAAATGTTGAGTTTCTGTGATAATGAACTCTTTTATTCTCTCAATTTTATCTTCAAAATCTTAAAAATAAATAGTTATTAAATTATTTATATATCTAATCCAGGTATCTTTATACACTTGACAATCCAAAATAAGAGATTTTTCATCTAATCCAGGTATCTTTGTACACTTGACAATCCAAAATAAGAGATTTTTCAATTTTCACTGTACCCACCGTGCAAAAATATAGATTCAGAGATTGAATCCACAAGCATGTTTAAGAAAAGCTTTTGTTGACAATCGTGCAAGAAGAATAAAACTAAGTAGCAGGAGGAGGAGGATAAGAAAATGGCAACTGACAGGTCTTTGGAGATTACTCCTACCTGGGCAGTGGCTCTTGTATGCTTTGTCTTTATACTCATTTCTGTGATTCTTGAAGAGATCATTCACCATGTCGGAAAGGTACGTTTTTTCTTCTCTACCTGTATCGCATACACTCAATAGTCTGTTCAATTCAAGGACTGATGAAAAATGGTTTTTAATTGCTTCCTTTTTTCGTTCTTGAAGAGAGCATTCATCATTTTGGAAAAGTATGTGTTTACTTGTCTATCTGTACGCAGTTTGTTCAACTCAAGGCTTTCGTTGGAAAAAGGTTATTGATTATTTCTTTTTTGTTTTTACCTTCCACAAGTTTGCCTTGTGGGTTTAAATTGGGTTTAGATGCTACGGCAAGCGTTACGTCTTTGGACAAGTTCAGCAATGGGGTGTACTGCACCCAGTAAACTGGACGCTGTAATTTATCCAAATTTTATACTTAATCATGTTTATTGGTGATTGAACTTGGGCCTCCTCCATAAAAAACCTCTCCAGCAAGAATGTCTGTTAATTTGAACAATTTATTGTTTCTTTGGGATTGATCCCGAGACTCTGTTATGATAGACCCACCCTTCAAGTTGGAGGCTGCATTCTACCCAGTTTTAACATTTTTATCATGTTTCTTGTGGATTTGAATCAGGTAATCTGTTATGAAAACCCCATCGAGGAATTTGTGTGCTGTGTTTACCTCATTTTGGAAATGGGGATTTGAATCTTGGGTTCCATTAAGAAAGTCTCACCTAGCTAGTTGTATGCTTTGTTTTACCAAATTTTAACACAACTCCTCGGCTTCATTATGAAAGCCCCACTTAGCAAGTTATATGCTGTGTTTTATGTAATTGAACACTTGACCATTTCTCCTGAGGATTTGAATCTTGGGTTCCATTATGAAAGCCTACCTAGCCAATTTTAACGCTTAACTGTTTCTCCTGGAGATTTGATTCTCGTTCTTTTTTATGAAGGAAGTTGTATGTTGTGTTTTATCCAAATTTAATACTTAACCTTTTTTCCCGTGGATTTGAATCCTGGGTTCCATTATAAAAGTGTGTTGCTTATACAATTTGAGCTCATCGCATTGGACAAAGATTTTATCACTATTAGACCGAGGAAGTTAAATATAGGGGCTGGTATTCATCCACCTCATAGGTGCATCTTAAAAAGTTGTTGCTTACTTGATAAAACCAAATAACATCTTAAAAAGTTGTTGCTTGCTTGACAAAACCAAACGACGTTGCACTAGAAACCAAATGACGTTGCACTAGAGGTTTGGTCTTTTTGGTTGGGATATCCACAAGTATGAAGTTAGGGGTTCCATTTTTTAGCATCACTGATTGTTGTAACGTCAGTTCATGATAATGCCGTAGTCCTCTCTAGGATAAGTAAAACCTGTGCATACCATTGACAACGTTGTATTTGAGGCCTTTATATCCCTTATGAGCAAGCAAGTATAAGAGGAATGAGAGATTCGCCAAGTTTTAATGGATCCAATTTACACCCACCCATATGCTTCTCCAACATATATGAAGGGGCAGCCGGGTGGTGAATCTATCTATGACAGAGGACTCTTAGTATGTTTATCTGGTCAAATCTATACATATAACCAAGCTCACTTGGAAAAACAATCTATTACATATGCATAGGTGATTCTCCCCTATTGAGCTAGACACCACCTGGATGCACATTCATCTATGGCAGTCATATTACATGTGTAATGCATGGTCACAATCTTGTGATTGAGTGCATAAATAATCATACATAAAGCCGAACACTATACCTGCTCTCCCTATTGATCGTGTTGTTTTGTGTCACTCTCTCTCTCCTTAAGATCCTCTCTATTGTGGTAGAGTATAATATTATACACACTGCAAAGTGCAGGAGAACAGACATTTCTACTTTCCTTCTAAGTGTTCCTGAACGAAAAGCTGCGTCAATTAAAGCTAGCCACAAGAAGGATAAAACCTCTAAAAGGGTTAAACTTATAATCTTTCCACCCATTGGATTGTCGCAACAAGACAAGGTATATTGTAGATTGGCCTTCTATGCCTGACAAAATAATCATTTTCCCACATCTTTGAAAATATATGAAACTGGTGGAAATTAACATCAATTTATAATAACAAGTACAGTGGTATGCCAGTTGTACCTTTAAGTGTGTAGTGCTTTAGTGTGAAAATACTCTGTGCTAATCAGACTTTTTATATACGAAACTGGAACCTGGATGTTTTATAATTCTATCCAAAGCTTCAGTCTGCAGGATTCATAATCAATACATAGATTTACAATATGAATATTTCCCAAATTCTATGCCGGTCCTGAAGTCATAAGAAACGTGGAAAAGATATACATTCAACACATTTTCGGGCTTCATAGCTAGCTGTGGGAAGTAGAGTATGCTGCCATGGCCAGTCTTCTGAATCATCCCTTCCTGGGATCTCATTCTTGTCCAGTAATTACTCAATCTATAATTACAGGCTTCCTTTCCAGTCTTTCAGGCTCTATCCTTTCATTCTAATGTAGGTATTAATGCCTGATTTATGGCATGCAGTGTAGTGATCAACAACCTTGCAGATGAGTATATTTTTTTTCAAAACTGATGTCTTGATAAATTGATATGTAGCTGAAACAGTCTTGAAATAGCATTTTTATGGTGATAGGGAGTTATGCAACCTAAAATGTGCATTTCCTTCATTTATTTGAACAGGTGTTGTGTGACTTAACACGATCTCATTTCTTTGTTTGCAGTGGCTCACAAAGCGCAACAAGAAAGCATTATATGAAGCGCTTGAAAAGATTAAATCAGGTATGTACTTTGGTTTTCTTAGATTAAGATAACTTTTAGAGGTTTTTGAATTTTCTGATGTAGGTAACCAAGAGTCCTTCCACAAGACTTCATCTAAACTAAATGACTAGTATTTTCTCAACATTAACTATCTTAAAATGAAGGTAGTGGATTTTCACCTAGCTTAGTTTTCAAGAATTTTTCCCTTGGTTATTACCTGAATCTTATAAAATTATCTTATGGTAGTAACCATTTTGGTTGCAGAATTGATGCTTCTTGGGTTCATTTCACTACTGCTCACCGTGTCACAGACATATGTTGCCAAGATTTGCATATCAGAAAGCCTGTCTGAAACTATGCTTCCCTGTAGGAAGCAGCTGAGTGATACTAAAAAAATGTCAGAAGAGAATAATCGGAAACTTCTGTCAAGAGAATTGTTTTCCAGTCAGGAGTCACAGAGGCGGATTTTGGCTAGTGGATCGGACACTTCTTGTTTTGACAAAGTAAATTGATATGTTTTAATTATTTTAGTTGATTTTCAAAGTTTTGTGATTATTTTATTTTATTGCTGCTAGCTATTTTCTGAAATACAACTTTTTTTCCAGGCTCTCTGGTTTTTTTATTTTAATGCTGCTAACTATTTTTCTTGGTACATGATTTTTCTTGGTTTGCATGGAAAATTGTTTTTGATGGGGAGCAAGTTTTCTAGGAAACGATAAGGTTTATGATAAGTAGGAGATATTTTCCACAGTGTGTCAAATTGTGATATTGCTATCAGGATTCAACCATGTAGTTTTATGAGTCAAACTCATTGACCCATGTTTCATGAGTAGTGGTTCACAAGAACCCATCTCTCATGATAATGAATGGTTCACTTAGCACTCATTGCGTCTAGGTGATGCTCACAGAGGTGAAGCACTGGGCCTTGCAAGCTAAGTGAGTTTAACCTTGGGGAAAAACTCTGTGGTTAAGCACGCTTGAGCTGGAGTAGTACTGGGATGGGTGACCTCCCGGGAAGGCCCAGTGCTTCACCTTTGTGAGCATCACCTAGATGCAATGAGTTCTAAGTGGACCATTCATTATCATGAGAGATGGGTTCTTGTGAATCAACTCATGAAACATGGTCCATGAGTTTGACTCGTAAAACTACACGGTTGAATATTGATAGCAATATCACAAGCTTTATGATGAATGTCTCAGAGGAATAGATCCATTCACTAGATAAAGTTTAAAAGGACCAGAAAGATGGATGCTAAAGGATCCTGCTTTATTTACTGTGATGATAAACTTACTGCATTTTTTAAAGATAGTGAGAGGGAAGGAAAGGGGAATGGAGAGGGAGAGGGATGGAGTCCACTATCAACTTATGCCATGCCAAATCAAATAGGACAACAAAAAAATCCTTTTACAAGATTTTCTTCTCCCAGTGTTTATAATGCAAGGAGAAATTAAAAGGAAGAGCTATAGAAATTATAGCAATACTAAAATCATCTGTTTGATTGAGCAGGTCTAGAGGTTTTTCTTCTTTCTTTTTCTGCAGCACTAATTAGCGTCGTGTACCCATGCTCTTTTCCTTGGAGAATCACAGCCTTTGTTAAGAGCTTTTAGTGAAAGTCCTTATGCCTGCTTCCTAGAAGTTCATGGTAGGAAAGTCTATTTCACCTTTCTGCGATGTCGATCTTAAAAATAGAGAGAGAGGAAGTCTGCCATCAGCATGCATGAGACCAAACAGCAAATAGGATAACAAAAAGATCTTTTACAAAAGGTTCCTCTCCCAATAACTATAATCCAGAGAGAAAATAAAGGGAGAAGCTATAGAAAGCATGGCAGTTTTGACTCATCTGTTTCATTGAGCAAGTATGTAGGTTTTTCTTCCTCCTCTTTTTTTTGCATCATTAATTAATTTGCAGCATCTGTTAAGAGCTCAAGTAAAAGTCCTTACACATTCTTTATGTAAGTTATAGGAAGAAAAGTTGTGTCACCTTTCTGCAGCAGTAGATATGACATAGCCTTTTCCCAATTCACTCTAGGCATTTGCACCATCCAACTTCGCATGTGAATTGAAAGAGATAAGGACAATAAATGAAATCACTTGGTTAAGATTCAATATGGATGATCATCCTTCAGGATATCTGCATATGGCAGCCAAATAAAAGAACAGTTGCGAGGTGTTGGTAAAAGTTATTAAAGAAAAAATACACACAAAAATCTAGCATGGATGAAGAGCATCATCAAATTTCATCTGTAGACAGGAATCCTCTGGCAGTCATCACAGAGAAGACATCACCAATTTGGGACTTCAAATTAGCTTGCCTTCACTGACTATCATCATTTAAAGAGAAATATATTTTGACAGTACAATTCAATATGACTTAATTTCAGTCCTTTTCTTAGACTCTTAGTTCTTTTGTGCCTGTTTTCTGTTCATTCTTGGCATCAGACTCCATGCTTTTTTTGGTATATAAATTATCTTTTTATTTTAATATAGTATTAGCTCTTCTGATCCTCAAAGTAATAGAATGCATTTTCACAAGAGAATCAAGTAGTGATGAATAGGTCTGTGAGCCCGAGTACCGAATGCCATATTTGTCGTATCCTTTATCAGTATCTACTCTCACAGCCACACAAATAGAGAATGGACTCTCCTTATAATGTGGTGCCTGGTTGGCATTTACATCTACCAAATATTCCTCAATTCTATTTCCCTAATACCCAGTGTGTTTGTATCCAAGATCGAGCCATGCAATCTAATAACAAATAAATTAGAATTTCAAGTCACATTTTTCCCCACAGCTTTAAATTAGGTTTTATCTTGCATGTTGTGTAATAATCAGTGCAAGGACATTTGTTTGCCAGAATCCAGCTGGAGGAAGATTCAGGCTTATCGTATTGTTACTCACATGGTTGAAACTTGACAATAATTATATTGTTGTTTCTGGTGTGAATTTTAATTTGTTTGCTAAAACTGAAAATATGAACCTATGTTGAGCTTTTCTTGTAAATGCCTATTGACAATGTATTATTAGTAAAGAATGTTAAGAAATTTTATCCTGTGTGTTTTCATTTCTCCTCGTGCAGGGAATGGTTCCGCTTGTCTCTCAAGGTGCCATGCATCAACTGCACATATTTATCTTTGTATTGGCGATTTTCCAAGTTTTATACAGCATCTTAACCATGGGCCTTGGAAGAGCAAAAGTAGGATGTTATGCTCTATTAATCAGAAAATTTAACATTTTGAAATAGAGACGTTCATAAAAATTTAGCTTGATTCTACTACATTAATACTTATGTGATATGTCCATTAGATTAAATTTCTCGATTAAAAATTAAAATCATTTTCTATCTCTAGATGCGCCGCTGGAAAGTATGGGAAAAGGATACTGAAAGTGTGGAGTACCAATTTTCGTATGGTAAGTATTTTCTGCGGTTGTTTTTTCGCCTTTTAAATTTTAATTGATTGTTGGTCAATAGATCTCTTAGATTATAAGGAATCAAGATAAAATATTCCTACAGATAATTCCATAATTTTTTTTTAATTTGTATAGTCTCAAAAAGCTTTGTTGTATTTTAAAAATTTATGCAGATCCTTCAAGATTCAGGCTTACTCATGAAACTTCTTTTGTAAGGCTTCACACGCATTTTTGGAACAAAATACCAATTATGATTTGGATTGTAAGAGATTCTTCCTTCTTTTGAGCTTTGAGAGGGAATTTTATTCATAGGACAAAACTATGCCTGAGAACCTTAGGATCTTCATTTGATGGCTACTCCAGAAAATGATAAATCTTTCAGTTTGAGACTTTGAGTAATTCCTGTGTAAGAATTGCTAACCAAGTATATTAGTACTTTCCTTTAATTTGCAGGAATCCTTCTTTCGACAGTTTTTTAATTCAGTGACTAAAGTTGATTATCTGACATTGCGCCATGGCTTCATCTCTGTAATTTTCATACCATTCATTTTCACATTTTCCCTTTGTTTAGATCATCTTATTTAAAGTATTATGGGGGCAACAGTGAGCACCAAGTATGTGTGGCGTTCATCATTGCAGGCTCACTTGGCTCCACATAGCAAATTTAATTTTCGCAAATACATAAGTAGATCTCTGGAGGATGACTTCAAAGTAGTTGTTGGGATCAGGTTGGTAAAGCTTGTACCTCATGTTTAAAATCTCTTCCTTTAGCATGCACATAGTTTGATCTTAGTTTTTTTTTTTTGCATCATTTTCATTTGTGTATTAGTGTGGTCAGCATCGCAAGATAATTAATTTGGAGCTATTATTCACTTATCTTAATACTAACAGCAAGGGCACAGAGTTAATAATTACTTGGTTGGATGGGTGTGTTTTCAGTAGGGGTTTGTGTTGAATTATCTTTTTGGAATCTCATCCAATCCTTATAATTATGTTTTATTTCAGAATGAAATCATCCTCCATTCTCAATACTGGTCTTCATGTACTTGCAGTGTTGTGCTTAGCTTTGGATGGATTGATCCTTTTGTGTATACACCTCAATGATAATAAAGGCATCTCTCTTTCACTTTTTAAAAATATGTTTATTCTTGGTGTCTCTGAATACATTTAATATCAATTAGTATGGTTGTGTTTATGTTGCACAATTTACCCATCTTGCTCTCATTCAGATCACTATCCAACAAATGAGAGTAAATAATAAGCATGCGTTTGAAGGAGAGCCAATGATCGTGATGAGGAGGTTGATTACATGGGATGAGGAGGTTTATTACATGGAATGAAGAAAGAGATCAAGAATTAGAAATTTGAGAAAACAATAAGGGAGGCCAACTACCTTCAAGTACAAAAAATGGCTTAATCCACAACTCAATATGAAAATGATCTAGATTTAATTTGCACTCCAATGGATAATACAGTAGTGACTAAATTGTAGGACTTAATACATTACTAAAGCAATGAACATAGTAAGTACATATGATACTGGGATGTAAATGAAGTATTACTGAGAATCGGAGTAATTTATAGGCTGGTAGCAATCTTTGAGAAAAGATTTGTGGCTACCACTCTCTTTGCAATATAGCGGCAATTTCTAAGAAGAGATTTAAAGCTACAATGCCCAGATTTTACATTTAGATGACAATTCATTTATAGCTATTTTAAACTAGAAATTAAAAGTAAAAAAAAAATGAAAGTTTGTATATAATCTGAAATGCTATGTGACAAGTGTTCCCCCAAGAAGTCAAGATTGAGTTATTGTAACATGAAACTTATAAAAATACAAAATTTAGATTCCCAAACAGTTTAGGATCTTTGATCCATTTATGTACTTTTATTTCTAGGGTTGCTGATCGACTTAGAAAAAAAGAAAGAAAGAAATCATATTAATGTCCATGGATGACTAAACATAAGTCAATGGGACTCAAGAGTACCTCAGATTTCAATAAAAAATTCTAGGAAGAGAATCCCAGAGAGGCCTGTTAGGTCCCAAATTGCAGGTCCACAATCGTAGAACATTTCTTACCATAGTTGCCGGGAGACGCGTCTTCGGCACCGCACCAGTCCCATGAGACGCCAAAAACCAACTGAAAACTTTTACGAAGTCTCCCATCATCTCCCAAGTCTCCGGAAATAAAAAACAGCGTCTCCCGCGAAGTCTCCTGCGTCTCCCACCAAGTCTCCACCATTTTGAGGGCAAAAAACATAAAAACTCAATTTTAAAAGGTAAAGAGGCATCATTTTAGCACGACTGGGAGGAGACTAAAGAGGCGATGACACTTTGATTGGAGAGGTGACGGCACTGAGATTGGAAAGGCGACAAGGTAAGTAGTATTATTACTTACTGGTTACAATTTACATCATTAAACTTACGTCTTACAGTCTTACAGTATTTTAAAAAATTTATTTTCTGGTTTTCTATTTGCTTGGCCTGTGGGCATTCTCCGTCTGGGCAAGGCTGTTAGTGACTTTATTTTTTTTAGATTGTTTTATTTAGCATCACCAATAATCTTGACAAGAGACAATGCTCTTGTCGAGATTACTGGTGATGCTAAATAAAACAATCTGAAAAATAGTAATACAGAATACTAATAGCATCAGTATCACCAAAAATCTCCACAAGCCAATAAACTTTATATTTTCAGATTTTCTATATATTATTAATTTTTATATTAAAAAAAAAAATGGCGTCTCCAAGTACCCCCGTCTCCTATTTTCAAAAAAATGCCATACCGGTACCCGTACCAGTCTCCCGTACCAGTACCAGTACCAGTCTCGCGGCAACTATGTTTCTTACCTTTAGGACCAAGGATTTGTCTTCAAGAAGGAAAAACAGGGGTTCATCAATAGATTGAGGATGGTGAAAGGCCAACTAATGAGAGTGTATAGTCTCTTCTGCACTTTGGGCTTAGCTAGACCCAATAGAGTATTCCTAGAGGTATCCTTAAGAAGTTTTTATGCCAATCAAAATGTAACATGACTATAATAATCAGCAGCTATAACCAAATGTACATTTGACTCCTATATTTGTCACTAGGTCAAGATTAATTAGCTGCATAAGACCTCTTAAATAGCTGATATAATATCTTGCACATGTACCTACAGATTGCAGCAATATTATAATCCTTTAAGATGATTTTATCTAAGTTACCGGTTCGGGTTCGGGGACGGATGCGGGTACGAGAACCCGGTACGTGGGTACGTGAATTTTTTTTTTAGGGGTTTGGGTACGTATGGGTGCGTGTGTGTGTATATATATATATATATATTTATTATATATACAAAAAAATAAGAGAAATATACAGAATTGTAAAACTAAATCATTTCATGGTATTATACTTGATCATTGATCAATGCCAAATGCTAAAGATAAATATTCACGATCATTGATTATTGATCGAGCAAGATTCATCATACATTTACCCTGGCAAACAAATTCCCAGGTCTGAGATATTTACAAACTCATTGTATTACTTGTAACTGCTGTTCATTCTATTATCTGCTGTTATAAATCAATGTATTTGCTACTACAAACAGACTGTAAGAAGTTGTAAAAGATTATAACCTTGTCTCAGATTGAGTACAGACTTTCTTCTATCTGCTGTTAATTTTCTGAGGAATAACTTCATACATCAGCTCTAAACAGAACACAGGAAGTTCTTGCAATAAGTCTGAATATGTATTTCTGAATATGCTTGGTAAACTCAGTCCAATATTGAGTAGTACGTTTCAGATTTGGGTTATCAGATTTACTGTTAGTACTGTCACGTCAAGTCTATGGAGTGGAGAGTAATGTTGTAATGCTGATTATCTGTCATACTGTTATCTACTGCAAATTTTTGAGGTTGTTGTCAATTCTGGTCGTTGTATGTAATGTTTCTGCTGCAAATATAAGCTCAGTTTGTATCGCTGTGGTCTGGCATAGTTTTGGAATACTGTGATCTGCTCTTTGTTGGTTATTCTGAGTATGTACAGGTCTGATATTAATTTCTGAGCAGTTATCTATTGTGTATCATATTTGAAAGTTGGAATGGCTCAGTATTGATTCCCAGATTTGCTTCTGCATTACACATTGAATTATCACAATGGAAATCATCACTATGAAATGATCAATGATCAAGTACATACTATAATCAATGCCATTTTAGGGTTAGGGGGAAATTTTTTTAAAAAAAATGTTTTTTAATCATGTTTGGGCCCATTTTTTTTGACTTGGCCCATGGGTTCGTTTGAGGCGAACAGTTACCAAAGATGTCCATTGCATTTACCTGGGGTTCGAGGCCTGTGGGTACGAATCCGGTAACTTAGGATTTTATTGTAACATTTCCTACCCATTGGCAAGGTACAAGCATGCTGGACATGATTCTCTAAAAGTTCAACGACTTAAGTTTGTTAAAGAGTGTTCTCTAATTTGCATTATTGAACCATGAACAACATATATAAATCCTACTCTTCTTCTCATAGCTACTAGTAAATGATTTTGTTAATTTAAATGTGTATGGAAGGTCAATGTCTTCAAGATTGGTGCCTTATTTGGGTTATAGAGTTACATTCAGCCATTAGAAATAGCAATCATGAAATGACAGTAGAGGTATGATATGTAGCAACCGCATCTACTTAATTGCCCTTCTCCAAACTTGCATACATTCATGTATAACAAGAAAAAGACCATTACAATTAACAAATTGTAATGTATTAAAGTGCTGCGACACTTATCAAGTTCATGTTATAGTTACACTAACAAATGTTGAGAGAAAACTTCACAAGGAAGCCCTGTCACACCTCTTTACCCAGAAATCTTCAAAAATGTCAACTAGCCAAGGATACATATGATTACAAATATCTACTTTAGAGCTACCTCTCTAAAACTTCTAGAATACTCTAACCTAATAGTGAATGAACTAACAAAATTGAAACCCTAAAACACTTTTTGCACTTTTTCTCTATGATGGGGGTTGGTGGGTCTGGTAGTCACGGTGGTTTTGGTGGTGGTTCCACTGGTCCCATCTCATCATCTGACCCTGTTTTGAATGCCTTGTTACAAAACATGGGCCAAATGTAGAACCAACTAGCGAACTTGTCCCAGGCCACCTCTTAGCCCATCTTTCAACCCTTTTTCCGTCAAAGTCCTTTGTCAATAGCAATTCTAAATACTCCTATTCCTCAGGGGATGGAGATTCTGAAGTTTTAGAAATATGGTGGCAAGGGAAATCCGCAAACGCATGTTTCAACATTTGATGCCATGTGTACGAATTTCTTCCACCATGATGCGTTGATGGTTAGCATTAAATAAAATGGCTAAGGAGGTGAGTGACCTGGGAAGGAGAAAAATAAAGGATGGAAAATGACCTTCCACATTTTGCAAGCCATTTGGAAAAATAAAATAAAATAAATAAAATGCCTTGAAGGTGGATGGCCTAGGCAAGGGCCTAAAAATGTAATATCAAGGGTCATAAAGAGGTTTGCTCCCTTGGAGATAAGACAATAGAAATAAAATAAGAATACTTTATTGAGGTTGGCCAAGATTGGAGGATAAAAAAAAAGCAAATAAAATAAATATTTTGCCTTGAGGAGGTCAGCCAAATTTGGAGGGGAAAGGTGGCTATAAATATAAGAACAATTGAGGTCATTTCATCTAGGCGTATGTTTGGCATGGATTCATATCATATTTTCATTTGGTGATTCTTCTCTTTGGCTGCAACTTTGGTTGGGCTTTATTCCAAGGACAAAAACCCATGTGAATACGGTGACTTGGACGAAAACCTAGCTCATCTTGTGGAGGACTCATAACGGACTTCTAATTGCACTTCATTGGAGACATTTGGAGGTTTGGAGCATCATTGCATAATCAGATTTACAGATCAGATTTGGAGCTGCATTATTGTGGCATTTTGTGTGCATGTTGCATTAGGGTTTTTCCCTAATTTGGAGCGCCACTTTGGAGTAGAATTGAGTGCCCATTTTTGGAGGGTGATTTTGTACTTCTAGAGCAGCAAAACCTAAGTGCTTGCCAAGGAAGGATTCACCCATCTAGGGTTTGATGTTTGAAAACTAATTTGCATATTTGTGGTATGTACAATCTTAGTTTTAGATCTGATTTATAGAGCAGAAATCTAGGCGTATGTTTGGCATGTTTGAGCCCATGAATTCATTGAAAAATCAGTCCAGAATATTCAGTTTTGTAACAGGAGAAGTTACCTACAGAAAATTAGATTTGTATGTGGCATTTGGATGCCCTAACTTGTGTTTTTCATTATGGATTTCATGTTTGATATGAATATCAATTGGGAGCATCATTTGGCGTGTTTATTTGTCATGTTTGGGCGCTTGTATGGTCGCTGTGATATTTTGTTTTCAGAAATCAGAATTAGGGTTTGAATAGAAATAAAAATCAGAATTTTAGGGTAGATCCCATTGGAGATATTATATTAAGCTAATAATTATCGAATCTGGTTGGCATATTTTTGGACTGATTGGAATCCTTATAAAAAAAATTCTTGTCCTTATCGTTCTTATGTAGGAATCCCTTTGACTGAAATTTTCTTTTTGAGGTAGAGGACTCCATGTCTCTTGCTTTCTTGATGGCACCATGTAGTGTAGATGGACTAAGTGCCTTAATCCAACACCTCAACAGATTTGAAAGCCCATCCATAAATAAAACAATTAGCCTCCTCTCTAAAATATCAGTTACCAAAATTGATAACCTCTGAAAATCAACAATGTAAGCATCAACAAAACCCCATTGCTTAAGTTGTGCCAACTCCTTAAAGTTCAATTCAGGATCCTTTTTATCTTGCAACTCTTGTTGTGTGGGTTCATTTTCAACTTGAGGGTTATTCCTTGGAGGAAAGTTAGGCATTAGAGGCCTAGAGTTGGCTGTTCCAGTCCTAGTACGCTGACTTGCAGCTCTGTTATTAACTGAACCATCCCCATTTCCATTGTTTCTTTCATGTCCATTGTTCCCACCGTTGTTCCCACCATTATTATTACTGTTAACATTGTTTCCCATAATATGTTGGGTCATTAGGGCACACTTTGAGTTATATTTTGTTGCACTTACGTTGTCTTCTAGCAAGGTCATTTAGAATGTCTCTTGTGCTTGATTCCTTGTGGTCTCTATGCTCTCTGTCACCCATGTCTACTTCAACCCTTTCAACACATGCAAATATATCAGTTTCTGGTGATCCTTCAAGGTTAGTGTTTGACCTGTTTTTCCTTAAGTAATATTGATGTGTGTTAGGTTGCATTACTCATTCCAATGACATGTAAACTGTTCATTCACATAGAACCCTCTAGGATGGCAAGATACTCTGCTTTGATACCGTTGTAGACTTGTAGTGACCACCCTATATTTATTTTTATTTTTTTGTGTTTTGAATATTGATTTGAGTTTTGATGGTAAAATGGTGAATGCAATAAAACAAAAATATTTGCAATGATACTCATGTAATGAACCTTCCTAGTTCTGCCCCCAAATTGCTGAATATAGGCTCAAGGTATTTTGTCAAATGCTTTTCATGCAACCTTAAGCTTGCTGGTCTGAACCTTTTTAGTTTGATATATATGCACCAAATGATGTGAAATGTAATTCTAAGTGTTTACAATCAATGCTAAGATGTCTAAACAGTGTGTTAGATGCAAATGCAACTTCCTTTTGACCTTCCAAATGCAAATACATGAATTTCATGAACAAAATGATCACCTACAGCCAATTGACATTTTGTCAAACAATTGGCATGCATGCTAATAAGTTGAGTACATTGATATTATAATGCTCATGAGTTAGCCAATACTCTTGGCAAATTACAAATCGATTTCTCTAATTTGTAATAATTGCTGGTAATTGAAATGCAACCTACAGCAATGATGCAACTAATTCATATGCAATGAAATATGAACAATAAAGGTGGAAGAACCTGGCTGCCAGCAATGCCTTTGGAAGAGAATGAAGTAGCAACAATAAACAAGACCAAATGATTATTCCTCTAGCCAAAATCAAAACTCCTATTAGCCGCCCCTGTTTTTCTAAGTGATGCTAATATAAAATGATGGCACACTCAAAACAACCTCCAATGACTTCTAGCAAGGTTGCCCAGCCTTCAAGGAGGAAGCGCCTCCTCTTTCAATCAAAATCGACGCAAAGATGGGCTGCTTCATACAAAAAACGTGGTTCCAAAATGCAGACTTGTATGACTGAAATTTCATATCAGAATTAAAGGGAATGCTAAATGTTGTAAATCGATCCCCTTATTTGACCAAATGATGCTGAAACAACTATAGAAACCCTTGGCTCCACAACTGAAAATATCAAAGCAATATTCAAATTTGGGTGCCTGAGAATGAGCTCTTAAGTCCCTTTTATTCTTTTCTTTTGAGAGTTCAAACACTTTCCTAGCCAATGTGGGATAAAAGATATATTCCCACTTTTAATTTTCACTTAACGCACTTTATAAAATTAAAGTGACTTTATTATTATAAAGTTACATTATAACTTTATAATAACATTTAAATATATTATTCCTTAGTCACTTTAAAAATCACTTAAATGAGGGTCATGGCCCCATTGCTCATTATAATTGCACTTTATATTTAATTATTAATAAAGTATTACTCTATTAATAATTAAAATAGCATAACTCCATAAATACTCATTATTTCTCGATTCTATTTGAACCAAGGAGTTAACCACTGCATCCACCGTGCATCCAACTGCCTTACTAAAAATAGTAAGGGTCCCTCTCTATCAACCACTGATTTACTATCATTATCTGATCAAACCAATGGTGTAAAGGATTGGCACTACAAATGAAGCTTGTTCAGGTGCCCTGGTATAGATAGAAACCTCAACTGTCCTGACATAGTCACTTACTATAAATAGTAAGTGTGCCAAACTGAGTCCAACGAAGGTCAAATTTGAACTCTCACTGATCATTGGAGGCGAAGCCATACTGAATATTGCCAAATAAGACCCCCTAACCATCTGCTCTAGCCTACAAGGGTCAGGAATAGGCTAAACCATCCACAGTCATGGTCACGCTAAAAAGGGGACATTACAGATGTGTGTTAGGTTGCATTACTCATTCCAATGACATGTAAACTGTTCATTCACATAGAACCCTCTAGGATGGCAAGATACTCTCCTTTGATATCGTTGTAGTGACCACCCTATATTTATTTTTATTTTTTTGTGTTTTGAATATTGATTTGAGTTTTGATGGTAAAATGGAGAATGCAATAAAACAAAAATATTTGCAATGATACTCATGGAATGAACACTGAAAATATTAAATATTTGAAATACCCACTAGCTGGAAATGAATTTCAGAATATCATAGAGTTTGGACAGCAATATAATAATGGATTTAACAATACCTAGATGGCCAAATCATCTCAAAATGATTTTACAAACATATCCATTTTCTGCTGTGTATGAAACTTCTGGAAATTGATTGTAAACAACTGTGGCTCCAAAAATGGCATCAAACCCTTTCAAACCCTAGCTGCTCCAACTCCAATTTTGTTGTTGAGTGTAGCATACACCATGGTGCCCCCAAACCAGCCAAAATTCCCTTCAAAACCTAGGTGCTTTTCCCTAGGAAACTCACATCCCTCCTCGAGGCTGTACGGCCTACACAAGGATGGTAAAGCCAGCAAATTGAAGGCTTCAAACTGAATATTTTGACACTTTAAATTTGCTGTTTGGTCTTCACAAATCTGCCTAACAATGTCTGCTTAAATGCTTGGCAAACAAACTGAAAATTTGTATCATTGAAGCTCCCGTGTAGTTGCTATTCGAAACCACCCACAAACCAACTAAGAAAGGTATTTCACTTTTGCAGTTGATGTTTTCTATGAGGGTTTTTGTCCTCACAAAGCTCTTGGATAAACCAGCAATAATCTGTTATCAAACCATAAGCATACTTGCTAAATGAGCTCCAAAGCACTTTTAGTTTTCTTCCTCCAAATCCCACACCCACCTTCGGAATTTAAAATATTAACTTTATTTTTAAAATTCTTATGTCTCCCATTTTGGACGCCCCCCCTTTAGTTATAACATTTATTTTACTTTTAAATATTTCCTTATATCCCCTAGGCATCCCCTTATAAAGTCACCTTTTTAATATTTGAAATAATGCTAAGTTAAATATTTAATTAACTTTATAACATTAGCGTTATATAAAATAACCTTCCTAATAAAATGAAATCACCAAACAACATTAAATGTGTAACCCAACTATGTGGGGATGTAACCGTTACCAATTGGCAAGGTGAGTGCTGAAATGGTGACTTACTAAAAATAGCCATAATTGACAAAGTGCTTGAAAACACCCCAAGAAATGTCATTGTGAAGCTTCTAATGGCTTGTGCTCAAAGCAACACCTGGAAAGGCCTCATAGGCTGAATTGCAAGTCTCCAAGATCCGATTAGTTCCCTAGTCCCACCACATTAGCCTATGGGAACCTCAAAGATTAGGTTAACGGTCACCAATTGTTAACAACTTAGGAAGGGGACATTACATGCTCTCCTAGATGAGTCTTGAGAAAATTTTCTTTGCTCTATTCTCTAGGTCCACAAGCTTCACATAAAACATTGATCTTCTTAAAAGTGGGAAGATCAACATTCCTTTGTTGTCTTTGCATCTCAACGAGTGAAGGCACATTTAGGTACCCAAATTTCAAAATCCAAAAAAGTTGTGGAGACATGGTTAGTCTAAACCATAGCAGCAAGAATATTTTGGCGAAAAATTTGACAAATCAAAAGCATAAGAATTTTTAAAAGATTTGGGATTTAATTGAGAAAAAATTGGATTACCAAATAATGTAGAAAATGCAAAGAAGAAGAGAAAAAACTAATTGTTTCTAAATTGAAATGCATTTCAATAGTTTAGATATATAGAGAGCAAATCAAAATGAGAGTGGGGGTTAGGGGATGGTATCCCCTAGTGGGATCGAGGGGTAGCACCCCCCATAGGGTTTTGGGGATAGTGCCCCTTGTGGGATTTGGGTGTTGCCTCTTTGGCATGATATAGGGTGGGGTTGAGAGGTGGAGCCCTTGCCATCAAGCCCAAATTAAAGCCTTTGAAACCACATAGGCCTTCATGGCTCATGCCATTTTTAATTATTTTATCACTTATACCAAGCTCCAAGACTGCTTCAAACCTTTTAAAAAATGCTCAACTTTCATGAGTGTTTTCAAAATTTTATTCCTTTTTTTTATCAATAATTTTATAATGTCAATATATAAAATAGAATAAATGCAATAAAAAAATATAAAAAATAGAATTAACACAAATTAAAAATATATTAATTATAATTTATTATTTCATAATATTATGATATTATTATTATTATTATTATTATTTTTAGACTGTAGGAGTCGGTCGGGTATCCGTCCCCCTATAAACTGCAGTGCGCCTAGTAAACTTTTTTCATGTGACCGGTGGCACTAGTGTGACACGCCCTCTAGTACCACGGGTTTGGGGGGAGACTAGACCTTGTGACCTCTTGCCTACAATAGGATGCTTTAGCCAATCGAGCTAGGCCCCCCACCCCATAATATTATGATATTATTAAAATAAATATCCATTTATCATTTTATAATAATATAATACTATTAGTAATAAATATCCAACTTTTTAAATTTAAATACTAAAAAATACTAAATACACCTAAAGTAGAGTTTAGATTGAAACATCTTCACAATATTCAAACTATAGATTAAAATAAATTAAACTTTTCATACATCTATTTTTAAATATCAAATTTAATACTTTTGTTTTAATTAAAAGTTTTTTACAATTATTTAGCACATCAAACTGGTGAGTTTAGATTGAAACATCTTGAAAATATTCAAAATATAGATTAAAAGAGATTAAAACATTCAAAATATATATTAAAATAAATAAGCTTTTTTATACAACCAGTTTACTTGACGACATACGACATTCAATAATTTTCATATTTCTTTTCATTGAGAGCATCAAAGTCAACATTTGGTTCAAGTTTATGTGAACTACAATCATCTACATTGCCACTCCCACTAGTTGTGTCATATGTAGAAGCTGCCCCATCTATATGGACTTTGGCAAGTTGGGCAACAATAGTGTCTAAGTTGGCATACTTAGGAGTTAGATCCTAATTCCTTGTCACCACCTCATTTGTAATCAGGTCTCTTATGTGATAAGAAATGCAAATTCTCAACATTTTTTGTACCCAATCAGTCGTGCTTAATTGAGTGGATAAAGGAGTATGTACTTCAATACAGCTTAGCTAAAGAACTTGTAACTTGTTGAATTTGCATACAATATTTATAGTTATAAAACAAAACTATAATATATAGCAACAAAAAAAAATGAGGTAGTTAAAAAAAAAGCATATTTGAGATAGAACTTTTATTGCAAGAGGTAGTAGGTAAATAGAGCCTTGACCATGTAGGTAGCACCATTCATGAGCATCTTTCTTGTACTTGTCTTGAGGAGTGCAAACATCATGATTCTTTGAAGATGTGAAGTGGTCAAACTCACTCAAGACAACACTTTGGATATTTACATTTGGAAATATTCTTTTAAATGTGGTCTTGTACTTAGTAGCAACCTCTTCATCTCTATATGGTGCCACCCTCCTTACCAAGGAATGTATCTTTGTGTTATAATACTTTGGAGTACTTGGCCCAACCTAAATGATGGGGCCCTACCTATTGCAGATTGACTTCCATGTGTGAACCAACCTACTCTTGCCCCATACCGCTATTGAGAGAAGTGTAGAGAGAGACGCTTAGAAGTCCCAAAAGAACTAATATGGGGCTTGGGGGGCCTAGGAAGGACTCGAAAGAGATTGACATAATGCCGCCCTCTCTTCCCCACCCGAGGCCTAATCCCTATATCTTCCAACCCCCCCCGGTGGGGTTGGTGGTGCCTGGACCCATGATTGGAGTAACTATGCCTTGAATGAGGGTTTTGAGCCAGGGTGAGGAATGCTGCTCACTTTGCCCCCCGAGAAAAGGTTAATAGAGAATGATTGGTGTATAATGAAGCAAGCTCATGTACACCCAATCCAATGGATGCAGTTAGATATAGGTGAAGGGGTTGGCAAGGGAAGGAAAGGAATGGGATTGGTCATAGAAAATAACATATCTAGTTAGTGTTACCTTGAGCGGCCCCCCCGCCACCCCCCCGCGCCTTCTGTAGTTGCGTATCCAATTCCTCCTATTCCACATCATTATTCGCTCTATCCCTCGGCTCACCAAATAAGTAGTATTCGGGCCTACTGTTTGATCCCACAATTATTATCCCATGGCTCCAACTGTTGTCTTCCACATCCTTTCATTTCATTGCAGGGGGAACTTTAGTCCTCCCACCTAGCGCTTTGTCACCAGGACCCCTTGCAACAAGGAGGTAGATTATTATTGCGGGAGGCTATATAGGCAAATACGTTGGCCGCGAAGCCCCAACCCCACCGACCAAAGGAGAGCATGGTTGGTGGGGTTGGGGGCCTTAGGTGGGGTTTGTGGTGGGAAAACCCGGCAATAATAACCCCCCACCCTATATATTGGGAGAGTGGGAACAAAGAAAATGCTAGGAGATGCAATGATGTGGTCACTTTGTTCCAAGGTCAACTATGATATTTTACACTTTTATAAAAATGCTTCCATGTCATCACGTTCTATGGCTTCTATTTTGGTCCTATTTTTTCAACCATGAAGTCCACGTGATCATAAATTTCATCCAAATATGGTCAATCCATATCAGCATACCTAATCATACTCATGACAAGTTTAGTGAGACTCAAAACATTTTACATGCAAGCCCACCACTCCTCGTCTAGGATCAATGCTATGAATTTTTGGGCTCTCTATATTTGATTGCCTCCATACACTCCAAAGAGTGTTGATGACCACAACGCTCAATGATTTTTGCACCTTCACAAGTCCTCTCAAGATGATTATGTCTTATGGGAATTGAGTCTTGACAACCTAACATAGTGTAAAAAAGAAAACATATTAAAAAACTTAGAAGTAGATGACAGTTTTTAAAATTTTAAAATATAGTAAAAATAAAATTACTTTCAACAACTCCAAATTATAGAAGGTCCTAAAGATGGCTTGTGACATATAACAATTTGTCACAAACATTCGAATCTCTTTGGCCTCCATGTATATTTCTTTGACTCACTTGATCTTTGTGCCAATCTTTTGTAATATCAAATGAGTGAGTGGATAACTCATTGTGTCAAAACAAATATGCCCATATGTACCCTCCACTATTGAACTAGCTGACTTACAATTTTTAGTGCTTTGTTATGACTTGGACGACATTTTCAAGGCCTATCATCTCAATGGATTGTACGAGGATATTGACAATGAAGGTTGCATTCTTCACGCACCCCTCACAATCCATTGCTTTCAAAAAGATCACCCCTTTAGGTGACACGACATATATTAGTAGTCTATTTTTGCATCCTTCCGTCCATTAGAAATGGACACTCTTGTTTTGGGCCTTTGCTCCCAATGATGCCTCTATGGAAGCTTTCTTTCTGGCCAATAAGGTGGTGTGCACCTTTTCATACCCAAGACTAATTTAATCAATAGGTGCATGGGCAATTGTTTTCACCATATCTCACCAATATTATTATCTAACAAAGTTGAAAGGAAGCTTGTTGCCACAAATGCAACCAACAATGCTCACGTCTACAACCTTCATCGCCTCATTCTTGAAGGCCTTTTCTAGTGGGCCTCATTTAAGGGAAAGAAAGAGATCTCTTTTTGGGATGATGATGGTGGCATGAAAGGATGTGGGCTAGCTGATTGTGTTAAGTCATGAGCAGGTTTATGTGATCCTTTCTTAGAAATGGGATGCACTCTTTCCTTTGCTTTGTTACTTACCATGTTGATATCCTTTTGTTCTTTGACATGTCCCATTATTCGTTGCTTTGACAACTCTTTTTTATTTGGCCTTGGACAAACTTTTATTCCTAAGCTGCTAATATCACACAAGTGGGCTTTCACTTAACTATACAAGCTCTTATACTCATTCCCATATTGGCTACAATGCCAACAATAACCCCTACTACCAAGAAGTTGTTGAATCATGGTTATATACCACCAAAGAGGTGATGCTACGTCAAATTTAAATGAGCTCTCTCTACATGTTGAACAACTTAACTGGAACTACTAGCCACTTTATATGAATATAACAAAACAAAAAAAATACAAATTTACAACCCTTCAACTTAAAAGAATAAAATAAAAAATCAGCATTATAACTCCTAGATTATGTACAAAATATTAAAAGGTTTAAAATAATATTTAAAACATTTTAAAAAAATTGAAAAAACTTGAAAGATTCTTCAAAATTTGAAAAATTTCTCTCATCTTTGATAGATAAATCTTCCTCGTTCAACTTCTTCTCTCCTGTTGGTGGTCCTTCTCTTTTGTAGCCTTCACCTTCAAATAAAATTGCAACAACCTTCAAAAATCAATAGTGGCATCTTGGAGCAAAAATTTTGTTTAACTTGCTTGTATTTGTGAAATGAGGCAAAATAGCTTAAAACCCCTCACTTAAGGGCAACATTAGGTGTTGAGGCACTTTTTTGTTTTTAAAAATGTAACACAAATGTTTTTTTTTTTTTCCTCTGAGTGTGTTGTTGTGGGTACTCGTAGGTTCACTTGGGTCCCTCCCAAAATCCCAAGCCATTCTGACGCCAAACAGGGCCCTAAACCAGACCCATATGGGTATGGGGGTGTTTTGTTGAGCCCTACAACATAACTTTTTTAATTTGCAATTGAGGGTTGTTTTATTTGCAACTGTGGGGGCATCTTACAGCTAAGGGAAAAGCATTTGCATATGCAATTGCAGTTGTAGGGCACAAGTGAAACATCTAATGCTTGCATACCAGAACCAGTTGTGATTTGCGAAGATGCAATTGGTGGGTTTTCAGATTAGACTTGCCATTTCTTGGTGAAAAACTTCCTTTAAACACAAAATCATGTTATCACATTTTTGTAGCAAATGCATGGAGTTGTGGGATTGTGGCTAGAATAACCTTTTTTTTATTAGTAGTCACGGGGGTTGTTTTATTTGCGGCCATGGGGACATCTTACAACTATGGGAAAATACAATTGCAGTTTTAGGGCACAAACAAAATATCTAATGCTTGCATGCTAGAACTTGTTGTGATTTGTAGAGATACAATTGGTGGGTTTTTAGATTAGACTTGTGATTGCTTGGTGAGTTCTTTGCCAAAAAATTGCCCAAGTTTTTGGGTGACTTGGGAGCTGTTTTGTCTTGCAAAAACATGAGTCAGAGAGTTTCTAGGCAATTTTTTTGCAAGTCTCACAAGAGGCAATGCTTTTGTTTTTGATATGACCAAAATAAATCTTTTTTTGTATGTGATGTGTTTCATGGCACCGATGTTTTGTAATCACATGTCTGTGAACTCATTGCCATCTTGATCGTCAATAGAAGTAATAAAAGTAACCACAAATTCATCAAAGTGTAGTAAAGGCCAAATTATTGGCCTCCTTATGACTAGATGTTGTATCTGCTTCTACATATTTTGCACTATTAAATTTCTGAATTTGCAATGAGGTGCAATAAGTCTCAATTTGCCACTTCTATAGCACTTTATATCACCTCCTCCTCAGCCTCGACCTCTACCTAGCCCCGCCTAGAGTGAGAACATGAATCATCACGATGGAATCACTGATTATTGTTGTTCGCAAAATTGTTATTTTGATAAGTATATCCCCTAGAATTTTTGTAATTTTCATAGTTTTACCTACCTATTTTCCCTCTCATCTCTGCTCCTGTAGAACAATGAGTGATCATCAAACATCAATTATAAAGTAATTTATCTCTAAGTGATTTGCATTATAAAAGTGATAAGACAATTAGCTTAGTATTTCACATTTTTATCGACCAGCCTCAGGTCTTGGAAAAACTCCCATAATCTACCCACATCTTGGTTGAGGTCTAGGATTTCATCACATAGCCTTCATCGCATGTCTGAAAAGCACCCTGTGTCAGCATCATTCCCTGTGCCTTGCCACCCAGAATCTCCATTGGTTCATCTTCATTCTGAATTAGCAGCTCTGCTAAACAAAGTTTCATTTCCTCATTGAGTACCACAGTCAGTAGTTTTGTTTGAAATTCTCTAAAATGGATGCTTTGGAACATAATTTACCATATCTGTTATGCCCTCCTGCCCTAAAACTACTCACTAGTTTTAGCATTGGAGCATCAGGGCAATTAGAAATGCTCTTGAAATGGTGCTCTGAGACTGTATTTTTTAAGAAGATCATGGGAAGAGCCAACACCATGCCTCGCCATCAGAAATAATTCTATAATCAGCCAACCGAACTGAGCTAGCATCAACCAGGACCCTTCAAATAAGAAGCCAGCATGCCATGTAGCTAAAAACACCCAACAGGAAACAACCATCCTACAATCACTTAAAAACGCAACACTCAGCATTCATGAACTATCAGTATGAATGCTCCATTACCACATAAGTTTTTCCCATTTGACATATGATTGAATTTTATTATTCTTCAAGGTACTACTATCTGAAATGCTCATCATCTTTTTACAAAACAAATATCATTTATTGCTGTAGCTTTGGTGTGAATTATCATGTCATTTATTTAATTCACTCCTTTGGTTATAACTTTCCAAACTTGAGTATTTGATAAAGAAATAAGACATGCATATACATATACGCTTACATCATAAATGCATGTTCATATGCACTTACATTATAAACGCATGTTGAGAAATCTGAAAACCATGAACCTGTAATGAACCTGGAATTTGGAGGTTTCAAATTTCAATAGAACTGTTTGTATTAATTGAAAATTTTCTATTTATATTGTCATTTTAAATGCAGTAATTTGATATTTTTATTTCTTTGTCAATAACTGTCTTCTTTTGTGCACTTTTGAACAGTCCTCCCCTATGGGCTTTTGCTGTCATCTTTTTGCTTCTCAACGTGGAGGGTAAATCTCTGTAACTCTACTTGCCATTTTGATGGAGAGAGTTTTGATTTATAGAAATGAACTTTTTTGGCTGCATGGAAGTCAGCTATTCTTCTGTTGACAGAATTTTCCAAAGCTGAGATGAATGTTTTTGTTTTTGTGTAAAGAATATTGCTTATTTTCAAGTTAATCACTTGCCTGGTTATGCTTTTAGTTTTTACTATTGTTCGAAGTCACGATAACATTCTTGCATTTGGATGCTTTGTTGATAATGTAGGATGGCAAGCATACTTCTGGCTAGCTTTCCTTCCTCTAATTGTAAGATTATTTAAAACCTTTACATAGGTTTGTCATGTGATGATTAAATGCATTGACTCATTCTTAGTGTCGCACCTTGCTTGCTTCTGCAGATAGTTTTATTGGTTGGAACAAAACTGCAAGTTATCATAGCAAAGATGGCTGTAGAAATCCAAGCCAGAGATGCTGTAGTTAAAGGACTTCCAGTAGTGAAGCCCAGTAATGAACATTTTTGGTTTGGTCGACCTCAACTGGTTCTGTTCCTGATACATTTTGTGTTGTTCGTGGTATTAAAATTGTCACACATTTACAAGCATTCTCATGACTCATGATTATAGGAACTAATATGCTACGTTGCTGACAAGTTGAAATTTCCTCTCTTTGTTCAACAGAATGCTTTTCAACTTGCAAATTTCTTTTGGACATGGGTAAGAATTTATTTTTCAATTTTCACATTTCTAGAGCAACATGTCATGTCTTTATGACAATATTTATTTACTGTATGAAGTGATGCACAATTTGATGGTTTTAAACATTTGAATGGTTTGGAACTTGGACTTGCATTGTCAGTGCAGTTGATTCAAGAGTTTTTTCATTTCCTTTGCAGTATGAATTTGGTCTGAAGTCTTGCTTCCATGAAAAATTTGGAGCCATAATAGTCAGAGTTATCATAGGGTAAGAAGAGCGATCATGGAAAGACGGAGGCCATGTTGTTAACATGCCTTGAGGATCAATCAATAATTCTGTGCAATATCTTTTCCCTTACTTTTTAAGGCTTGAAACTCTTGTAGCTGTGAAAAGTGCACATTATATGTCAATATGCCAAATTTTTAACAGCATTCATGTTTTTGCATGTTTGTTCTTTGACTCAATCTTTTATCTGTGGTTTTGTACCGTCATTTTTCCTAGCCATCATCTACGAATAAGTAACAAAAGGATCAATCAAAACTATCTCGCATTTCTTTTCATGATGAAAGTGCATTAAATTGCTTAATTCTGATTTCAGAGTTGGCGTGCAGTTCCTGTGTAGTTACATGACATTTCCTCTCTATGCGCTTGTGACACAGGTTAGTTGCTTGGTAGTTATTTCTAATAGTTCCATGTTACTTTCATATGAGTTCTAAGTTTTCCTAAAATAGAGAAAGGTAAGTGGGATTCCCTATCAACTGCTTATCCTACTGGTAAAAAAAGGGTCAGCCATTGACTGGGCAGTTTGCATGGTATGGTTCATTTTATAAAACATGCAAACATATGTGATTAATAAGCCCTTCCCTAATAGTTCTGAAGAGAAAATTGGGTCAGATTTTATCGAAAATAAGCATCTCTTAGAAATTAGTTTGTTCCAAAGTTTTGGTCTAAAAAGGTTGTGGTTATGTTTTGCAGATGGGTTCAAATACCAAGGAGGCCATATTTAATGAGCAGACAGCCAATGCAGTAAAGAGATGGCACAAGTCTGCCAAAAATAAAAAGCGACAGCAGGAGTCTGGTTCTGGAGGAAATGCAGAAACTTCAACTCGAGGATCTTCACCAGTCCGTTTCCTGCGCAGATTCAAGACAACAGGAGATTTTGAAAGAAAAGGAGCTAGTGAGAGGATTTATAACTCAGAATATGAAATGTCAGACCTTGAAGTGGATGCATCTCTTCTAAATGATGACCGTTCCATCCATTCTCAGACTACCAGGAGAAAGGAGAAGAAAGAGGCCATAGAAATTGTTCCAACTGAAAGAGACGTTGAAAGTGACCCTGGCAGCAGAGATTTCTCATTTGCAAAGGTGTGAATGATCAGAAACATGCCATTATGACTCTGAATATTTGGTGCAGTCAGGTATAACAACTTAAAGATAAAACCAATTCTCCAGCCTATCGGAGAAGGCAAACTTTCAATGTTTCTCTATCAAATAGCACAAAGACTGATCAATCCCTCCTATCTAGAGCTGAGGAGAAATGTTTTAAACAGAGAAGTTAGTGATTGAGCATGTGGTTCGTGCATGGTATGTATCAATAGACAGTATATAAGGAGATCATCTTTTTCTCGGTCATTGTCTGCATAGTATGTTAGATACAGTTTCTTCCTAACAATGCTGTATGGTAGGATCAAATTTGCTTATTATGTCCCTGGTGTGCAGGGATAGATATATGCATCCGGTCAATACAATTAATTTGTATGGTGTAGCCAATAGCAATACTTTATAATTTTACAAAATTAAAGAATCGTAACTTAATGTTGAGATTTCATTGTTTATTTATTTCACAAAATTTTAAACTTTTTTCTCTACCTGTTGATTGGCTATAACTATTATTCAGGTCATATTGTCAATTTGATATTTTAAACCACAAAATTAGAAAAAACTATCATTGTGAAACCTCCTCTTGCCATCTGTACTATGGTAAAGGTAGTTTAATAATCTGGAAATTACTGTCATCAACACCCACAGCTTTCATCCACTGCCAGCCTGTATGAAAAGAATGCAGTTTGTAAATTGAATACATAGTTTAATTATAACATTTTTAGACATAGCTTAATGCAAAGACTTTTATACTTGTCTCAGAGATGATTGCATCTCCAAACACACCGAGAGGTGTAGTGTCGGTACAATCTGTACGTACTTATTGAAAAGCTTGTCTGATATCCACACGAGTGTTGTACATTGTAAAACCTTGACAAGAGCAGGGCATTGCAAGGATGCCATTTACAAGAAATGATTTGTGATTGAAGCAAAAGATTCTTTATGCAAATAAATGACAGGAAAGAACTTTGAGGAAAACCTTGGAGAAAGCAAAGAAATTGCAGTCGAGGCCACACATGGAGATCTTCAATAGCAGTATGCCATTCTAAAATGCAAACAGCCATGGGAGATAAATTGCACTTGTAGGAGAAAGAGACATTCGCAGCCAAATTTGCACGTAAAAATGACAAATGAAGAGAATCAAAGTGTTGCGGGGTGTTAAAAACCCCCATAACTAGATGAAATATGAAAAAATCAATCTAAAATGACTCGATAGTAGTTTATTTATGGGTAGCTTGTAAGGTAAAAATGTTTTTACATCCAGATTCAGCTTATTTAATCTATGTCTTCATGAGATCTCAATGATTTAATGAATAGAACTCAAATCTTTTAAAAATATTTGTGAATATTTCACTTTAATTTATAGGATTTTTTTTTATATATATTTTATAAACATACATTACTTTATCTTAATTTTAATGTCAAAAAAGTTCATCCAAAAATATGTAAAGCTTAGTTAAAATTAAAACAAGATTGTTTCTAATAATAAATGTTTTGATATTTTTATTTCTTTTATGAATGTAAGACAAAGTGAAATTTGAAAGTTATTTTACTTGAAAAAGTTATTATAGAATCTAGTATTGATATAAATAATTATATTTGCTACATCAACTCAATTTATGTTGCTTTGGATACTTGTAACAACATAACTTCAATTAAAATCTAACGGAGAATTTTTATTCAAGTTGTAGATATTGTAACACTTCACCACAACATGAGGAAAAAGAATAGACAAAGAAAAGTGCTAATGGTTTGAATATTGGGTTATAGGGAAGAGTGACTCTCCAATTAATACAAAAATGACATTCACAATCACTTATAGGGAAGAGTGGCTTATAGGAGAGAGCCTACTATCAATGACATTCACAATGCATTATAAGGTGTTCAACAAAAATGACTCTTGGACAATACAAGAGCGATTCTAAAGATACGAAAATAGAGCGGGGATCCTATAACTAATGACATTGACAAGAAAAATTCATGCACTAAAATTTGGAGGAAGAGCTGAGGACTAGATATTGTTGATTACCTTTTATCAAATGAGCTTTCCTAATAATTTTATTGAAATGAAATGAAGTACAATATTAGATCATACACTACTTTGTGCCAATATATGTTGAATTCCAATGATGTGTGTGTGTGTGTGTGTGTACACAGACACACACACAATCCTCAAAAAAAAAAAATTAAATAAATATTACATCTTTCATATTGATTTGAAATTTAGATAGTGTTGTTTGTATTTTATTAAGTTTCAATTATATATGTGCACAAAATTCTTATTTTATAGTATATTTTTAGTTTTGAGTGTAACAAATTCTTATAAACAAAAGAAGAATATAAAAAATAGTTTTTGTTGCTTGTATTTTAAACTTAATGGTCAATTTGTGAGAGTATGTAAAGAGGCACTTATGGTACAATTTTCCACATATTCTAATCTATTAGAGTGACGAGTAAAATAATTGTATTCTTTATGTGTGATAGTTTCCTTTGTGAATAGTAAATCATTAGAGTTATTATTATTTCTATATACTAGCATATATATTTAATAATAGATATAAAATACGTTGAGAGATATCCTTCTCAAGGAACCTTTTTTTTAATCATTTTCTCACATAAAAGTGCAATAGGTGCCTTAAGAAGGATATCTCTAGGTGTATTTTATATATATTATTAAATATATATATGCTAGTAGCATTCATAGTGCAATAAGTAAAATATTAAATGAATTAAAGTTAGGGTTGGGGATAGGGTTAGGGTTAGAATTAGAGTTAGGGTTAGGACTAGGGTTAGGGTTAGGGTTAGAATTAGAATTAGGGTTAAGGTTAGAATTGGAGTTAGGGTAAGGGTTAGGATTAGGATTAGAGTTAGGGATGGGATTAGGGTTAGGGTTAGAATTAGAGTTAGGGATGGGGTTGGGGTAAGGGTTAGGGTTCAAGTTAGAATTATAATTAGGATTAGGGTTAGAATTGGAGCTAGGGTTAGGATTGTAGCTAGGGTTAGGGTTAGGGTTAGAGTCAAAATTAGAGTTAGGGTTGGGGATAGTGTTAGGGTTAGGGTTAGAATTAGGATTAGGGCTAAGATAAGGTTAGGGTTAGAATTAAAATTAGGGTTAGGGTTAGAATTGGAGTTAGGGTTATGATAAGGTTTAGGGATAGGATTGGGGTTAGGGTTAGGTTTAGGTTTATGATCTTAGGATTAGGGTTAGATATAAAATTAGGGTTACGAGCAATGTTAGGGTTAGAGTTAAAATTAGAGGTAGGGTTGGGGATAGGGTTAGGGATGTTGAGAAAGTCTATCAAGCACTTTTTCTTCAACTCATGCGTAAGCATGCACGTGGGAGAAATAAACGAAGCCAAATTTGTTCATTTCTTCTCTATAGACCCTTTTTTATGGTTTAAAAAGGCACCACATTCAATCTGCATGACACAAGGATTGTGTATCTCCTTATGTGTTTTCCTCTTAAATTCCTCATGCTAGTTTGTGTGAGAAATGATTTCATATGCTAATGAGTAGGTATAGTCATATAAATATGATATACATTGAGTATTGAAAGCTTGTGAGTCATGATGAGTAACCCATTTTTCCCTCTTTCTAAACCCTAGATGATAGTAGGGAAAGATCACCATTAGGAAATGGACATAAGGGAGACAAAAAGATTTCTAGTACTACATTTATTACTGTTAAGAAACATATTGAGCTAAATGATGGGAGGTCAAAGGAAGTATCTAGGGTAAGATCAAAACTTTTTTTAAAAGTTATCCATCATTTACATAATTGGGCATGAAAATATGTGTTAGATTTTGGGATGCTTCAATGCCATTTCCATGTTTTCTTTTCTCTGTAGAAAAAGAGGATACAAAGTCTCACTTTACCTGGAGGTAACACTTCAATATCATCACTAGAGTCTTGGTCCAATTTCCAAAAATATTATTGACTATGGGTAATGAATAAGGGATGGTTCAACTTTACAAACTGAATGTCAAATTTGTTGATATGTTCTGTCAAGTTATTAGTGAAGATGGGAAACAAGTTCATGTTTTGTAATGTGAAAGTGATTTCCAGTGTATTGTTGTCTTTGTCATTCATCGATCTCAAAAGGGCTTTAGAGAAGTTTATGTTTGAGCAGTCCCTCGATTCAGTGAAGCAATTCATTGCAGTCTTCGAGAGAAAGATTGAACATTACTAAAGATATGTTGCCTTGTATCTAGTAGGCCAGGTGATCCAAGTTCTAGAACCAAATCAACTGTAAAATGTGAAAATTGATAAGCCAAGTTTGGTTAAATATTACAAAGGTGAGGATGTTGTCAGTTATGGAAGAGTAGATGATTATAGATTGGATAGATTGATAGGTTCAAGGCATAGATGTAGCCCATATATAAATGATTCTTGCTTAGTTTCAATAGTAGAAGTTGAGGAAGGTGATTCTAAGTTGGATGACCTTGATATGAATTCTCTATAACAAGATGAGCTAGATTCTCTCATAGGATCAGAAACTGAAGGAGATTATCTTACGTAAAATCTTCTAAATATTTCCATTTGGCATAAAAACTTCTTTAGGGTTTATCACAAATTAGAGAGCTTGAGTATACTTTCATATCATCATAGCCAGCAAATAAGGAGTCAATTTATGAGTATACCATCTAATGTAGAGTTCAATAGATGACCATGAATTATGCAACCGAGGAGAATAGATGTTTTAACCAAGTACAATAAAGTATCATAGGCCTAGTAGGACAAAATTTACAACCACCAAAGAGTAGAAGTTAAATAGCTTAGGTACCAAGAAAAGGGCAGAGCTTATGAAAATCCAATCAAGTTGCTAATGCATAGGGATAGTAGGACAAACAAATAGTGTAAAATCTACCCCAATTCAAGCTTTTTTTCGAATGGTTGAACCTATGGATGGAAGAATTTTCATTAATGGCTTAGATATATCAACCATAGGCGTTCATGATCTACATTCACATTTAGGCTTTATCTTGTAGGATCCAATTTTATTTGAGGGTACAATTCATTTCAATCTTGATCCTTTTGAAGAACATTCAGACAATGAAATCAAGGGAGGCAACAAAAGAAAGTGTATGTAGACACGGGTCAGGTTGTTACATTAAGGCTTGAGGCATTTGCAAAGTTAGATATTATAGCCTTGAAAGGAGACTTCAATAATGAAGTTGAGGAGGATTGACAACAAGAGGTCTTTATTGGTTGGAGATTTACAAGTTACATTGAAGGAAGGTGTTGGTATTATTGGGGAATTGATCTTTATTGATAATTCAAGTTGGATGAGGAGCAGTAAGTTCATAATTGGATTAAAATTTGCATCGGGTTACTAAGAGGCATCCATATTCACGAGGCTAAGATAGAAACCTTCACTATTAAAGATCATAAGGGTGATTTTATGAAATAGTATCCACCAACAGTAAATGATGAAGTATGGAGATTAAATAATATTAGAAGAGATGAAAGCATCTAAATTGAGTGGATTTGAGTTTGTAGCAACATGTTAAGGGGAATGAAAGGTTCGAGCCCAATTTATATGATACAAGTATCCCAATGCATGGTGTAAATGTAGACTATAAGTACCCTGTGGAAAATTAACATTTAGGTATTGAATTATTAATTGAGAAAGATCATTTTCTGAGCATCAAGGGTATCAAATTTAGTAGTAGGATGGCTAATCCTATAAGGGAATACAAATGATTAAATTAGTGACCCTGTGATGAACAAGATCAAGCAGTCATAAGAGACTTTGAAATTCCAATGTTACTCCTAAGAATCCTATTGTCAAATTTTGTTTTGATACTAAGGTTAGGCACACCAAATTATATGGCACCTTAACAATAGGAGGCAAATGTAAGAGCTCCAACTTCATATGAAAGAGTTGATAGTTAAGGATTTGGATGCAGCATTGTAGAGAATGTCCAAGAGGTCTTTATCATATGTAGTAGGGTTTTCACCTCAATTCATTATCTAGTATTGAGAGGGAAGTGTTCTTGAAGTGATAGTTCTAGGTTAAAAGATGGTGTTATAAATGGTAAGAAGCATGTTTTTGACAAAGAGGACAATATCACTAAGAAATGACATTCATGTAAAATGTCAAAAAGAAAGATTGACAACACATTACATGAGCATGTAGTCCAAAAGGGGTGGTGACCTATGTACAAGATTATGTAAATACAAGATAGTGACCATTGAGACCATCAACAAAGGACAATGACAGTTGAAAATGACCATGCTCATAAAGACAACCATAACTCCATGATTGTTAGAGAGATGAATGATCACAAAGGATAGATTAATCTTGTGAGTGGGGTGAGTTTAACAATCAAAGTTTCCAAGATGAATCAAGGACAAAGCTATGAAAATCATTAAGGATAGAGTTGTGATAATCATCAAGGATAGAGTTGTTATAATCATCAAGGCAATCAAAGAGTAGAAATGTATAAAGTTTGTCTATGAGGATAGTTAATAAGGATATTCTAGTGAAGAATATGATAGTTTAGTTACCATACAGATATACAAGATGATGTAGATTTCCATCCTTGGTTTAAGGACTGTAAACAAAAGGGTTGCTATGTTACTCTTTAAAGAGTGTAAGCTTCATTAGTAATGACTATAAACTCTGATTTACTTGTGCATTGAAGTAGTGGAGCTGCAGGTTAAAGATGGCATAATGATATGAATATAGGATAGTGTCTTTAATAATGAGAAATATAGAAGACACAATCATACATCAACAAAAGGGATTGGATGTGTTAATGAGATTCAAGGAGACAATCATATAAATATCTACAAGTCATGAAGATAAAGCAAATCAAAATCACTCATATGACATTCAAGTATGTAATGGTAGTGATGAGGTGCATTTAATAAAAAATCAAATGGACTATGACAATATGATAAGATAGTCAATCTAAAAGGACAATACAATGAGAAGCATAAATGCAAGACATGAATATGGCAGAGTCAAAAATGATAGTGAATAGACAAGATATAATGGCTAATCCCTGATTAGATGAAGGTCACCATGACAATGTTAAATTAAGTTCTATGAAATGAAAATCTTGTGACAAGAGGAAGGTGGCCGTGATAAAGGACAATGCACTAGAAAGGCATGATTAACAAAGTACAGTGACAAAGACATTTTATCATAGTCACAAAGCATATTTTGGAAGGGCAACATAGACAAGGGAATGAACATCTTTAGTGAACAATGAGCAAGAAACTATGCATTAGCTTTAAGTTCATGACAATGATATTGTAATTAAAGTGTAAGATGGTAGTCATTCTAGGGAAAAGCCTTCTTGAGGAAGTTTGGTTTCACTTTCTAGCAAAGGATAGGTCAATGAAAGATTTCAGTTCAAATAAGGCCATGCTAACCCTTAACAAGGGTTTCCATGTGTGGTAAAAGATAGTGATCCAAGGTGATCACATGACAATCACCTTGCAACATAGAGGACAATCAAACTAATAAATCAAGAATAGTTGTAGACCTTAGCAAAATATGGAAATCATCAAGCTAGAAGTGTCAATTTTGAAGCAATTACTGTCAGTTTTAGGCTTATTAAGAAGCCTACATGGATACGACTAAAGCTGAATGAAGTTTGAAGGCACAATAAATAAGTTAGGAGAAGTTTTGAGCCCTCAAAAGTATGCTTTTTTTCTTTGCACGAAAAAGATCCTTAAACCTCGTGCATTAGGAAAACAAGGACATCATGCAAGCATCTAGGAAAGGATTATGCAGCAGTTAAGCTAGTTGGAACATTAATGAGTAGTTTGAGCTTCGTAAGGGTAGTTTGAGAGCATCTAGGGGCAGTTCAAACTCCTTCCAAAGATTTAGGAGCCTCATAACCAGTTGGATCACACTTCAAGAATTTGGAAGAGACCAAGTCAAAATAAAAACTTCTTGGGCATGCAAAGTAGGTTACCCTATTTTCAAGCCTTGTAACTTAGTCAAAATTAGTCCCTATATGCTCTCTTATGCTTGGGATGAGATATAGGACCTATAGGCTAGTTTTTTTGGTCAGTTCTTTCTTGTTTTTGAGCTCTAGAAGCTAAAAAAAGAAAAGAAAAGTAGTAGAGCATTGTAACTCAATTTTCTTAGTTACACCATTGAGAAGTATATTTTATAAGAATTTTGTGGATCAAATCCACGTTTTGAAAATTTTTGAGCAGATGGATGTTCGTCATGGGCATGTTTAAGGGTTTTGGCGAGTTTTTATATCGACCTCCTCTTCGCTCGGGTTCTTTCAATTTTTGGCTAAGTATCAACTCCTTCCACGAGCACCATGTTGTGCCTCCATGCTCATTCCTCATAGAAGAACTCTCGACATCCTTCAGAAGCAGTTCCAACTAGCCACGTGGTGGCTCCTAGCGTTGCCGACTAAAATAAAAAGATAAAAGAGTTTCCAAGAAGTGCTTGCTCCTCAGACCACCACGCTTCACCATGATGCTAATTTTGTAAGTCTCTCAACGCTCGACAAGCTTCGGCTTGCGCCATTGGCCAAAAGGGAAATAGACGGGGCCCACTATGTAGATTTAACTGAAAGGAAGAGGGGATTCCATGTGGTGGCTCAACGATCCTCCAAGTGTGAAGAGGGTTCCTTTATTGTAAAAGGTGCGCTATTGGTCATTTTGATGAACAAGACTCATAAACGAAGCTATCTCCGGGGGGCTTTTCTTCGTGCCACGCGTTGTCATGACTCTCATTTAGAGCAGGGCTTTTCTTATCAGAGCAAGAAGTTGCACCATTGGTCGAAATGGATGAGCCCCATTTCCAATAGGGACTCCAGGACCAGTAAAAGAAAGCCACGTGTCATCACGACGCTTTCTCTAAGCAACAAGGGAATCATGGGATATTAAAGGTTGTGCAATATCCAAGATTTTAGACCGTCTGCATGTATGAGCCAAAGCGCTTCCCTTTCAGTTACAATGGCCTCATCATGATGAAGAGTGCCAAAATTCCAGGTGTTGATTCTTTGGCCTTGTAAACTCTGCCATGTCAAGGCCGATGTGCCTATATATTCTGAAGTTCTTTCTTTTGTAAAGAACTCTTCAGATTTACATTTTTACTAGGAATAGTATCATTGTAATAGCTTTATTTTTGAAGAGAAATAGAAAAAGTTGTTTTTCCATCCTAAAAACCTTAGTAGGTGCTCCTTGTGGGAAGGATTGAATATTCTATATTGTGTCTTTGGGTCTTTGTATTTTGTTCTCCACCCAACAATGAAGAGGATGTGGTGTTCTATGTTTAAATGTGTGGAATTAATTGTTGTTTGTTGTTTTTGTTCTTTGCTTCTATAGTGTTTGACTTTTGTTTATGTTGTATACTTTATACAATGCATATGCTCTTTTAAATTATCTATAATGCTTTAAAAATTATAGGCTATGTTAAATGCAATATTAAGGATGAATACATTAATAATTTTGGTGCATCACCTTAGATAGTTTTATTTTAGTTTGTTCCTTGTTTTTCCTTCTTCCCCTTTTCTCCCCCAATATTTCAAAGAGTAGGCTTCTAAAATCTTGGAGGTTGTTTCACAGATAAGCAATTTCAGTCCCACAACTGTGAAACTTCCCATAGGAGGTTGTTTGTCGAGAACAATAGTTTTAGGCATCAACAGTTCCTTTTTTGGCATGCCTGGTGGGACCTTCTTCCCACAATCGCTTGATTAGAAGTCAAATTTTATGGGTCAAAGGCACGCCACAGGGTCATTAACAACACAAAATCAAAGCTTACTACTACCACCTCTGGTGGTCGTAGCCCACCAAAGAGTCATTGGGTCTAGCATGACACAATAGATGGTTTTCCTAGGAGCACCAAGGAACTTTGTAGCTTGGAATATCGGAGGTCTACTTATCCCTCCAGTAGCTCTGGCTACATGGGATCCTATCCCCACTAACGCCTTGAGGGTACTCCCTAAGTTCATAGTGGAAGAAATTAAAAATGTTGCGGAACATCTTTGGGATGTTTGCTAATGTTTGTAGTGTGCATCATGTTATAGAGCACAACGTAGCCTTGAGGTTACTAGCTGCCTTTTTCAAGGGGATAGCTCTTGATTGGTATCAATCTTTTTTGCCTAACTCCATCGCTACCTAGGATGAATTGGGAAACAAATTATTTGACTAATTCAATGAGAAAGGAGACCAACCATCTCTCCTCTAGTAGCTAATCACTATCAAAAGAGCCCCACAAGAGGCTATCATTGATTTTATTACCAGGTTCCATAAAACTTAGCAAAGGATCCCAGTAGTGGCCCAACCGCCCTTGGGTATGGCCATTGTCTTTTATCTTAAGGCCTTCAATGCAAACATAGCTATGATGTTTCAATCTCTTGGTGGCCAAACACTACTAGATGCATATGAATTGGTTGTTCGAGCTGAGAACAATTTGATAAACATTGGGAAACTCTCCCAACGGACGCTTATGCCTATGTTCCTATAATTATCAATGTCGTCACAAGAGGAAGTTCCAATTACTTCACAAGCACCTCCTCCCATGTATGCATATCCTACTACTCAAACAGGCATGTCCGCTTCATCGATGCTAGCTATAAGGATGAATGACATGAAAAGCATCCTGCAAAACTTCTCAAACGAGATAATAAATCTCAAGAGGTAGCAAGCTCTTCCCTCGAAGCCCCCTTTCCAAAATTATCAAGGTGGAAGGTTGGCATATCATCATAACTAGTATTAGGGGAGACAAAGGTCGAATCATCAAATGCAACCCCCAAATCAGATCGTCTTGGTTCCTACTCTTCTACAACAGTCTCGCCAAATTCACATAGGGAATTGGTCACTGGCCAAAACAACTTGGCAGATGATTCCAATTCATGGTGTTTTTCATGCAATGACACACACATGCCCCAAAATTGGCCAAGAGGTGATTTGCAGTAAAGGGTTGTCGAGCAACAAAGACAAGGAAGTATGCCAGATTCAACTCCTTGTGGATACCAAACATAGGGTGTCGAGAACATTGTCTTGATGGCTCAAGTACAAGGTATGTCCCAAAAGCAAGAAGATGAGATAGCCTCATAACACACACTGTTGTCATGGGTGGAAGGTGAGGATGTAGTTTATACAAATGAGGTTCCCATGATAAAATCCCCTCAAGTTCAATCAGACTATTATACTCGCTCTAAGAAGAAATCAATCGAGATTTAGGAGAATTTTGCGAGGCCTAAAGTAAAATTTGAGTAAAATTTAGGACCTCAGCCATCACCTCTGACATATCAAAAGCAGAATGAAATAGCATAGATCAAGACAAAAGAGCTTGAAGCCCGACCTCAAGGGTCATTGAATGTGGTTGAGCAGTTGAAGAAGTCTATAGCCAATGTTTCTCTCTAGGATGTCCTATCAATTCTCGAGCAAAAATATCTACTACAAGAGGTTTTAGAAGACCAAGAGGAACCTATGCAAAGTACTCCAGCTACAGAGCTAGCACAAGCCGACAAGAGGAATGTGTAACCCCATGCACCATCTGCATTCATCAACTCTAAAGCAGGGGTAAGTTAGTCAAAGCCCACCTCATTTTATTAACCCTCATTATGGGAGACAAGTTATTGCACAATTCTATAATTGATTCTGGTGCCAACACCACAATGATGCCCAAGTAGATTATGAACGCACTACAACTTCAATATGAACCTTTGGACAAAGAGGTAATGCATTTAGATGGGAAGAAGGTTCAGACCATAGGTGCTATTGATGCTCTTCCTTTGACCTTGTACTCTTTCCCTAGTATCACAATACCCCAAGAAGTGGTGGTAATAGACATTCCATTAGTCTTCGGGCTATGTTTTTCAAGAGATTTTACAACTAAGATAGGTGGGTATTTATCTTTGGATTGGTCTCATTTGATTATGAGGACCAAATATGACTAAAAAATGAAGGTGGTCTCTGAGCCACTACACCCAGAGCACATTGTTGATGATGCCATGATGAATTTTCAAGTGACACACACTTCTTTCTCAAAGAAAGAGATGCATTGTGTAGAAATGCTCGAGGAGGAAGGAGTGGCAAACAACAAGAGCTCAAAAGAAGAGGTTCTCATTAATGAATTCATGAAGAATGACCTGTTCAGGAACTTTAATGACACCGGCCTCAGTAGTTATGTAATCTATGACGAAGATCAAACCATCCCCAAAGTTATAAAGAAATAAAGGATCAAAACCAAGAACTTGAAAGTGATTCTAACTTCTAGACTCTACATTTCAATAGTGTGAAATGCAAGACCAGATTCAAAGCTGGCATCCAATTGATGTCTCCATTTGGAAAAGAGACCCTTAGGGCCTTTTGCTTCTAGTTTTTCTACAATAAATAATGCTGTTGAGTATGAATCCCTAGTGCATGACCTCAACCTTGTTGAGTGCATGGATGTGAACTGATTAAGGGTGTTCAAAGACTTTGAACTAATAGTGAAGTGGGTAAGAGGAGTTACAACTGTGAAGAATGTTTGAATGAGGTCTTACCACCATCGTGTATTGGACTTGATTGAAGTGTTTGAAGCCTTTAGCATTTAGATCATTCTCAGATACATGAACATGGAGGTAGAAATAATGGCAGTAATTGGTTCTCAGTTTGATCTGGTAACCAATTTGCTAATAAATAAGCATGCGGTCTGAGTAAATATCAGACCTGCTATCCCAGACAATGATTAAAACTAGAAAGTATTTGAAAGTGATGGCCAAATTTCCATATTTCTCCAATGGTCATGCGAGTTTATAAAGCAGTTGCAACCTAAGATTGAGGAAGCATATGGAGAATTATCCAATTGAATTCTAAAAAAAATTTGAAGGGACTGATCACTCTAGAGAATCTATTTGATTCTAATGTTGAAAGAAACAACAAAACAAAGTTTGTCACAAACAAAAATGACTACTCTGAGCTTGATGTAGGAGATGGACAAAAAATTTAAAAAGGGAAAGAAGTTTCCCAAAAGGATAAGGATCAATTGATATCCTTTCATAGCAGTTATGAAGGGGTTATGGCTTGGACCTATGATGATCTAAAGGGATATGATCGTGAGGTGATCCAACATACTATAGATTCGATTGAGGGAGCCAAGCCCTTTCACCAAAAGTAAATGCCAGTAAATCCAAAATTAAGTCTCTCATGGCTCAGGAGCTGAGGAAATTAATTGACGCGAGAATTATCTACCCAATCAAGCATTCAACATGGGTATCCAACTTGGTTCTTATGAGGAAGAAAAATGGGGAAATTAGACTTTATGTATATTTAGAGACTTCAACAAAGCATTCTAGAAAGACCATTATCCCCGTCCTTCCATGGAACAAATCCTCGAAATGCTTGTGGTTGTGGAAATTTTCTCTTTACTCGATGGATTCTCAAGGTATAACTAGGTATGGTTTAAGGAGGAGGATCAACATAAAATCACTTTCACAAAAAAATGGGGAACCTTTTTGTATGTGAAAATGCCCTTCGTCCTCTCCAATGTAGAAGCCACTTTCCAACAAGACATGGACGTAGCCTTCCCAGGCTTAATCAACATAATCATCTTCATTTATCTACATGATCTTATAGTTCTCAAAGAAAAAGGAAGACCACTTTGATCATTTAGAGAAAAAAATTCAAAAATATCACGAGTTTGGGATATCCTTGAACCCCAAGAAATGCATCTTCAGTGTCCTACAAGGTAAGCTGCTAGGACATATGGTATCTAAAGAAGGCATCTTTATCAACCCTGATAGAGAGAAGGCCATTAGAGACCTAACCTTACCAATTAACAAGAAGGGAGTTCAATATTTCCTAGGGAAGATCAACTTCATTAGCCAATCCATATTCGACTTTGTGGGGTTGAAAAGACCAATTACACTAATGCTAAAGAAAGACTAGGCTTTCAAATGAACCACTAAAGGAAGGATAGCCTTCAAAAAAATCAAGGATGTGATATCTACTGCTCCTGTGCTAGTCAATCCTGACTTCTCTAAAGATTTTTTCATGTATGTCTATGAGAAAGAGCATAGCTTAGCAGCTGTGTTAACTCATAGAGAAGATAAAGGAAGAGGTGAACAACCCCATTGCATTCTACTCAAGGACTCTACGAGGATATGAGACTAAGTACAACTTCGTCAAGAAACAATATTTTTTCATCGTTAAACGACTCAAAAAAATTAGGCACCTGGTCATGGGAAGTAAAGTAATGATATATGTGGCACATCTGAACATCAAAGAATACATATGGAAGGAGAAATCACCAAGAAGAGAGACAATTAGATCACTAAGATCCTAGAGTATGATGTCAAAGTCAGACCAACCAAGGTGATCCAGGGAAGGGGAATTTGTGAGTATTTAGCCTAATGCACAGATGTCCCGATAAATGAGTAAGATGCACTAGAAGCAATGTTAGTAAGCCAGTATGAAACCACCGGATCTTGGGTTGCTAATAGAACCCGCTTTATGGAATTTGGCCTATATTCAGATGCTCTCCCATCGCACAAAAGGAGATTCTATAGGTTGCAAGGAGCTAGTTATGCACTAGTTTAGGGAATCCTTTTCAAAAGAAACTTTGATGGGGTACTACTCAAATGTGTCAACAACAACGAAGCTAGTAGAATTCCATAGGAAATACACTTTATCCCCTCTGGCAGTCATTTCTCAACAAAAATGACCACAATTAAGATCATGCGCGTCAGATACTATTGGCTAACCTTTTTTCTAGATTGTTATCAAGTGGTTAAAAAGTGCCAACAATGCCAATTTTTTGTAGGAAAATGGAAGAATTCAACCATGTCGTTGAACTGAATCATGTGCGTCAGATACTATTGGCTGACCTATTTTTAGATTGTTATCAAGTGATTAAAAAGTGCCAACAATGCCAATTTTTTGTAGGCAAATGGAAGAATTCAGCTATGGGGTCTAGATTTTTTTAGGATGATTAATCACATGTCTAGTGCAAGCCATAAATGGATACTCATGGCCACATACTACTTCACAAGATGGACTAAAGTTGCTTCATTGAAAGAAGTGACTGAGAATGTGATCCTCAACTTCTTGGAAGAACTAGTGACAAGGTTCAACCCACCGAAGAAAATAATATCCAATAATGTAAGGGATTTTCTCGGGTCAAAGGTTTCAAAATATTCACTCAAGAATGAATTTTTTCTTAAGACTTCATCCAAATATTACCTACAGGGGAACGAATTGGCCGAATCAACAAACAAGAACCTCATATGGTTAATTAAGAGAATGGATGTTGATCGGTACAGAGAGTGGCATAAGAATTTGAAAGCAACCTTATGGGTCGATTGTGTTACTCTTAAGAAGTTTCTAAAGACATCCGCATATGAATTGGTATATGGGAAAGAAGTGGTCATATTCCCATTTCGATGGAAAAACACGCTCTACAATTGTCAAAAGCATTGGAAATAGAGGAAAATGGAGCAATGCAATTTAGTTTGGCAGAATCGCTCAGTCTTCAAGAAGTGATTGAATAGGCTAGTAATGCTATAATGATTCATCGACAAGTAGTTAAGAGATGGTTTAATAAAAAGGAGTTCAACCCTAGTTTCAAGCTAAGGGATTTGGTTATGAAGTATGAGGAAAGGGCTGCGAGGCCAGGACAACATACAAAATTTGATTCCCTATGAAGAGGCCCCTTTCACATCATTAGTAGTAGATATGGTAACAATTTTGAGTTAGCAAATGAATAAGGCACCCCCTTCGAGATTTCAGCTAATGGAATCCACTTGAAGCACTTCAATTGATTTATCAACTTTCCCTTGTACATAGTTAGTTTCCCTTTCGGTTGTTGTTTCATTTCGGTAAGAAGTTCCATTGGCACAAGTTGTTATTGTCCCTTGGCTATTGCCAAGTGTCTGCTCCTTGGTTTCCTATTTTTGAAATCCTCCCTGATAGACAATTTTCTACCCCAGTCCCCCTGCAATTAGTTTCGGAGCTCTCCTAAGTGTATGACCTCCCATAGAAATATCCCCAAATATTTTGCAAGTGGCTCCTCAAGTGTGTGCGTTGTCCTTTCCATTTATGGGAACCAAACTCAAAAAGCTACATTATGATAACATTGAGAATGTTGGTTGATAAATACCCAATTCTTGATCAATCAAAACATTTTAAACACTCTAGAGTTTCTGAGAGCATTGAGCCAAGCAGAGAGTTTTTGGTGAAGAATTGTGAACAAAATTTAGTGACCAATGTTCTTTGAGAGCAAGAGAAGGTTAACTTAAAAATAATTTTTAAATGGAGCCCTTAGGATCCTTGTTTGCTAGTGGACATCCTAGAAGGCAAAGATCTCAAGGATTAGGCGGGTGCAAAGAGCTTCCTCCCTAGTTATAGGGGAGCAAATCATATGCTTTGGCCCCCACGCAACCTAAATCCCAAATACCTAATGTAACAAGTGTTGCTAAGGGACGCTGCAAGGACCCTTCTCTCGTCCTAGATTTCACAGATGAGATCTTTAATCCTAAATTAGTCAAGAACCCAAAGAACTAGAGGGATGGGACCATGCCCGCATGCTCATAAAGTTTCAAAACAATGACTATGAATCTTTCAGTTTTAGGTTGTGGAGATCTACCCTGACACAATACATGGTGCCTCTCGTACTCCCATGCCTAGAGCTTATTGCTCTCTACATGCAAGCATATGACATTGGCAATGGAATTGTTCAAGGTCACCACCTAAATGTAGAGATCAACACAGAAGTAGTGTGGGAGATGCTTCGACTCCCCAACGACCCTAGTGCAGATGTTTGCAATATTGAGAGCTTGCAACATGTGTGGGACACCCATATCTAGAAATTAAATTTTCTCAATTCGGTGCTTAATTGGAGCTATATTAAGGTGTCGCCTTTTCCCATCACTTTCTCAAGATTTGTGGCACAGGACATGAAAGACACCCTCTCCATGCTGGAATTTGTCTTCAAGCTAGACTCGGACACCAATGTCCACAATTTTTAATTGGGTGTAGTCTTCCACCTAAAGACGGTAAGCAAGGAGAAAGCCTACAAGATGTACTTTGCAAATTCCATTGTTGATGACATTCATGCCTAATTGGAAAATTTCTCTATGAAGAATACTTTAAGGTATTTTCTTTTCTTCTTCACATGATCCTCTTCCAGAGTACCAAATTCTTTTCACCATACTTTACCATCAATGTGATGGAGATAGGATCATACTCATATATGATGATCCCCATCTCTACATGGACCCACATCCTATTGGTCACATAGGACTACCACAAGTTCATAGAGTGCTTCTTGTCTATAGTCCTAATTGACCTTAGTCAAGAGGAAATTACCTTCCGGATGAAAGACAAGCAAAGGGAGTGTCTCACTAGCTACAAAGTCCCATGTGATTGGTTCTCCGAGGCCCACTTCACCTTCATCTGAGTCCATGGGTTCAAGGAGGAGCCATTCTGGCTCCCACAAATGCTTATAGATAGAACCTTAGCGCTAGAGTTGGCCTACCAAATCAATGTGATAGACTCAATTTTTGGCTCGGGGTGAAAGAATAAGGCCCTTTATGACATCCCCTTTTTGAGGGGAGGTATTATAGTGCTAAAAAGATTGCAAGAGTATTTTCTTGCACTCAAGATAACAAAGCTCAACCTTGATCAAATCAACGATCAATGGAGTTACAACCTGGACGACCACATGGTTGCTCTTAAGACTGCCACCACTTTCATCCACAAGCCCCAACCATAATTTGAGGAGTCGGTGGAGGATGACAGAAAATTTTACATTGATTTGTCAAAGATCCCCTCAGACACTCATAAACCATGTGAGTCTTTTTACAAACCGGTCTGAGATTTTGATCTTGCAAGGCTCATGACCAAAGGTCTAAGAGCACACCTCATACAAAAGGGGTTGGAGCAAGGAAAAAATGGAATCCTATTGGAAGTGTAGGCAAAAGATCCACTAGTTGGAGCTCAATTTTGAGGATGTTGAATCCAATGAGCAATTTGAGAGAATCTAGGATGAGCACCATGAAGAAGAGGCTAAGGGAAAAGATGAAGTTTCAATGGAAGAAGAAGATGACACCACCTCCAAAAAAGAAGAGGAAATTTATGAAATTCAGAGGCCCGCACATGGCCTCCTCCTCTATATGTAGTAGCCAAATAGCAAGGGCAGATAACTCTATGGAAACAATAAGTAGAAGGTACTCAACCCAATGCTAAGGTGCATCTCTCTTGCTCTCCCTTTGAACCTCAAAAGAAAAAGATGAGAGTGCTCAAAAAGGGACGGGGAGGTGAAGAAGAAGAAGAGACAAAGAAATTAGATGCTAGCACCACTCAACTGCCTCTGATCATCACACAATAGGTAAGTTTCACTCTCCCTCTCTGTTCTCTTGCTTCTTCATTATTCACTTCTTTCATGTCTTCCACTGCTTCCACTCATATCATCACTCAACCACCCCTGGTCATTGCACAACAAGTAATTTTCACTCCCCCTCCCCTTTTTCCCGCTTCTTCATTCTTCACTTCTTCCATGACTTCCATCGCTTCCACCCCTATCATCTTTCAACCATACACCATGCTTGCACAACTTTCCACTCCTCCACCTTCATCCATTGCAGATACATCCATCGTGGCACAATCACCTGCCATCTTGCTTTGCGGCCTCCCTCCCTTCTTGCCTTCCACATGGCTCATCCATCCACTCATCCCCAAGAGAACAACGTTCACTGCCTCACAACAATAAGTGACCATTCCCTTCAAATTGCCACATGGATCCCATTTTTGTGGGGGAAATCATTCAATCACAAGTTCAATTCCAATAGTAGTTAGAAACTATAAGAACAAGGGCAAAAAAAAGACAAAGAAAAATGGCCAAGGCCTTGGCAGTACAACATATGAGGTCCTTCTTTGACCCCACCCAACAATCTTTAATTATTGTTCATATGGCTATGATAGTAATCAAGCCCCAAGAGCAAATGTAGCTAGGGGATCACTCAATTCATGTTGTTAGCCTAAACCTCAGCCAGACGAGGTCGCATGATAGGGTCAAATTGATGGAAGAGACCCAAAATTACGCACGACAACAGACTACCTCAAGGCCAACCATCGATTAGAGAAGAAAGAACAAGAACTCATAAGAGTCAAGGCCACTATTGACCGATCAAATGAAAAGGCCAAAGCCAAAGATGTGGAGCTCATGAGAATAAGATCCGATTTACAGATCCATGTTACCAGTAGGAGATTCAAATTAGAAGCGAATTGAAGAACACAACTGTAGGTGTAGGTGGCGAAACTTAAGGCTAAAGTAGAGAGCCTTAAGAAAAGAAAGGTCATGGAAATAAGTCGCAACAATAGGAGCTTGAGCTAGTGTAGGCTCATAAGAGTCTCTTAGACTCTATGAGTATGCAACAATAGATGCAACAAGAGTCCCAAGTGAGGGAACATGAGATTCAATAGCTTAAAGACGACCTCACCACTCACTCCCAAACCACAAACATCCTCCTAATTGTCCAACAACTATATGTATCATATTAGGATAGGATAAAGGATATGGCCTTACATTTGAAGCCTGCGCTTGGGTTCATCACGAACTCACAACCACTCAATGTACAAGTGAGCATGTTTGTGAAGAAAGTCCTTGCCTTCATCTCCCCTAATAGACTGTCATTAGGTCATATCACTTTAGTTGAAAATGCATCAATTATATTATCGACCGGGTAGTGTTCGAAGGTTGTATGCAATAGGGGACATCTTAGCTACCTCTCTTAGATTTTTTGAATGTACGAAACAATTGTAAACAAAATTTATACTATAAAGCATTCAAACTAGAAAGCATAAAGTTGTTTTAAGCTAGAAATCATGAAGTTATTAAGCTAAAAAGAAAAAGATGATTAAACTAAGAAGCATAAACATTACCTAAAAATAAATACTTGCACTAAAACTATAAAATTAAAATGAAAACAACTAACGACTAACAACTAATTATTAATAGAAAGTAAACAACCTATAACTGATAACCAGAGTGGATGCTCTGAAATTTCAAATAAAAAAAACTAAAAATATTGCAAACTTGAACTACGACCTGCAGGAACAATTGACAGAGCTCAACACATACAAATAACATTCATCCACATTTATCATGTACAAAATAAAAGTAATAGAATTGAAAATGAAAATACCTATCTATTTACTCTACGAGATTCCCTCGAGTGGCCAACTCTCAGGTGTTTCTCCACTTAACTCAGATCACATGTACTTTTGTATCTTCAAAATGAATCCATCCATGATAATTCCATTACACAGAACTAGTAACTCAGAATAAGACTAGCAAAGTTTATTTTATTCATATAAGAAAAAGTGTAACATAGAGACATAGTTCAAAGCATATTATAACATAACGATATCAATTATGCATTGTTTCTAGCAGTTACATATGTACTAAATTGCTAACAAAATCCTATATTTCAAATGGTGGAAGATCACCATTGAAAAAGTCTTCTAACAAAATTTTAGCCAACCAACGGACTAAGGTCCATAACATAAAACATATTAAAGGCTTAGAGTGGAGCCATAAAGTTTTTAAACATAAATTAAACAAAAAAAATTAAAAGGACTTGTTCCACTATGCACGGTTGAATTCCCAACGCCTAGACTTCTGGTGGTCTATCTTCAATTGTTTGAAGTCCACTTTAAAGTCCACTCAACCGTGCATAATGTCCTGTACAATGACTGAAAGCTACACCATTATATCAGCGTTAGTCAGCTAATTTCAATCAAATAGGAAATGAAGATTTATACATTTTTTTACAAAAAGTAAGCAATTATTAGTCCTAAAAATAAACAATTAGCAAGGTTAAAGTGATTGGTAGAAAGAAGGAAGGGTAATTGGCTGATTATAATCATGAGGTTATTTATACCTCATCATCCCCCGAGGTCCAAGACTCTTAGCTTCTAGTTCAAAAGTTGTATAACACACTTGATGAGACATTTCAGGCAACGAGGGTTGCCAAAAGAAGGAATGCGATGAACAAAGTCAATGAATTCTTGGGTTGCAAGAAGGCCACATCAAAGTGTAAGACATATTTGAATGCCTTAGGATAGGCGGTTCGGGTTATGAAGGGATACATTGAAAAACTAGTCTGATTAGGAATCCCTTCCCCGTTTCTCCCTAATAATATGATCCTTTCAGAGGACCAAATCAAAGAGATGTTGATTACAAAGCAGAATGACCAAACAATTTTTGTAGCTGTGGGTCAAGCATCGAATGTCTCCAAAGTTGGGGTTATTTTGTAGCCACTCACCCAGCCAAAGTTTCAAATACATAAAATGGTACAGGGACTAAGTAGCTTCTCCTTAAAGGAGATAATATATTTGGAGAGAGCTTTTGAAGCTCTGGAGAAGAAAGATCAACCCTCAGAGGACAAGTGGATGCCCCTGAAGTCCACTCTTCAAAACTTGTAAGTTTTGCAGTTGTCCTATTTTGCATTTCTACCATTTTTTGGGTTGAGGCGAGAAATTTTGGGTTCTTCCATCTGTAAGTGGATTCCCTTGCAAGTCACTAGGACTATGGATCAAATCCATGTTTTTGAAAGTTTTGAGTAGATGATTGTTCATCTTGGGCATGCTTAAGGGTTTTGGCAAGTGTTTATATTGGCCTTCTCTTCGCTTAGGTTCCTTTCAATTTTTGGCTAAGTATCAACTCCTTCCACGGATATCGCATGACGTCCCCATGCTCATTCCTCATAGAAGAACTCTTGACATCCTTCAAAAGAAACACCAACTCACCACATGGTGGCTTCACACGTTTTCGGCTAAAATAAAAGATAAGCCCCTCCATTCTCACTATGGATATGCAGGTAGTTTGGCTTTGGAACTTGGAGATGAAGGTAAAATAATGGGGATATTTAAAGGTATTGCTAATGATGTTAAACAATTGATGTTGTATATTATGAATTTATGGACTATGTGAGAAGGTTAAGATATTAATTATTATATATGTTTAAGGATAGGTTTATTATGGTGTGTGTGTGTGTGTTAAAAAATGACCATTATTGGGATGCAAGCTATGGACATATTTGTGCTATGGAAGTGCTTTGGTTATCTTTAGAATTTTCACATGGTTTTTTCATATTATTATCATGATGATATGATATTATGATTTTGATTATGATTATATTTATTATCATGAAGAGGTACTGACTTGTGTTCAAGTGTTGCGGTTGTAGATGGAACATGAGCTTCTGTTAGTACTTTTTGTGAGTATGATGCATATTGTTATGTTATTATTATTATGCAAAGATTTACTTGGATAGTTAAGTGATGCAGTAGTATGTTTTTTCAAGTATAAGTGGAAAGGGCGACATCGTACCATTGGACGTATGGGGACATACGAGAATGAGATACGATTGCTAAAGTTCCTTTCCTAGTGCTTCGACTATTATGCACATGTGCTCTAATTTGTATGTTTGAGTGAACAGGTATTAGGCTACGTCTCCACTTGAATTAATAGGTCTGAGTGTGCCTCTAATTCCAATGGTGGTTGAGGAGATAACATCTAGGCCCAAGTTATACCCCAACCCTAACCACTATCCCCAATTAGGAATAGTTGATTCAGTGTGTGACCACCTTTTTGGGTTGTCAAGAGACAATGCCTGATCTCCTTTACCCCATGGTTGGAGTGTTGCAAGTGTGTGAATGCTTCTATTGGGTTATGTGATTGTGTGACTCCAATGTCTAGCTTTGAGTGTGGATTCAGTTCAAATGGTGCTAAATCCTTTGGTAAGTTAGGTTAGTTACTACTGTGATCATTCTTGTTATTTATGTTTTGATGTGAATGTTTATTTTATGTGAGAAATTATTTCGTGGTTTATGCCTTGCCTTGGATTGTGGATTATTTAAGTGAAGTTAGATACTGGGTCAATCATGTTATTTGTTATTATAATTGTTATTAATGTGATGAGGTGTGATTTAATATTTTTTTATATATATATGTATATATATTGCTATGGTTATTCTTTGGTGTGAGTGAATATTGGTTATTAATATTATTATGATTATATGAAAATAAGGCTATAAATATTAACATGTTCATTAGTAAATATTTAAATATTAATATTGTAGACATGCAAAATTCACATTATGCATTCGATCGGATTCAGTCAAACTAGATATTGCATTAGATCCATTCATCACCTTCATCCATTTAAATAATCTCATTGCCTAAGGTTATTTATTTAAAAATCAAAAGTCCATTTAAATCAAATCCTAAATCATATTCCATCATTTTCTGATTTAAATAAATCAATTATCAAAGTCTTGAAAGTCAAATCATCTAATCAGCATTAAATCAGCATAATCATCATCTAATCTAATCTAATGCTAATCACATCCCACTTGCATTAGCTAGATCTAGCCACTTGCACAATAAATCAATTTTATTGATTTATTAAAACCTCATTTTCCCTCAACATGACAAGTCAAACATTGCATTTATTGTTGTTTTTCTTGTCCCCCTCTCAAAATTTATTGCAAATTTGAATTCAAATTCTCCCTCTCATGGGCACTCTTCCCAAATCTTGCACAACCATTGACCATTTATCACTTGACAAGTGTCATCTTCTCATGGAGGAAACATGATCAAGAAAATCTATAAAATGAGGCCTTCATTCTCATTCATGGATCCAAAATTTTATGCAAGGTTACTCTCTTCATTTGAGATTTGATCTTGTTCATCATCACTCCACCATCTTCATAGCATTTTCAATTTAAACTTTGATCAAGGGTTGGGAAAGGGTCACTAGCACATGTGACACCAATCCAACTATGGAATAGGTAGCTTGCTTTTGTTTTCATAATGTTTTAGTCTTTTTATCATCATTTGTGGCATTTTGAAAGCATTTGCAATGTATTTCATAGAGGTATTTTGATAGAGTTTGCAAGGCACTAATCCATTGTTTGAAGTTTAGTTGTTTGCAGATTTTAAAATGATGCCTACAAATATGTAAGCATATGCTATATTTGTGTTTTGATTTACTATTTTGGTGGATTGGCTATTTTTAAGGAGGCTCTTTTACCTTTTATAATAGTTTGAATTTATTTGGTGGGAAACCCTAAACAAATGAGTTAATTTGATTATTTATTTTATTTTAATTATTTCATTAGTGGGATGAGGATAGGTGCTTTAATTTAATATTTTAGTATTTTATTTTATGAGATAAATTTATTTCCTTGTTTTATTTTGGAAAAGAAGAGTCTTTTGGGGAAAAAGAAAGGAAGTTACTTTCTTTTTTGAATTTAATTAGTTTTATTTATGGGAAAATTTGGGAAATGAGACTTTCACTTTTTTGTGCATGAAATTTAGAGGATTCTAGAGGTATTTTTGGGGTTTTTGAGAATGGAGAGATTTTACATGGTTTTGAACGAATTTTTCTAAGGTTTTTTGGGAAATTTGGAGTGGTTTTGAATCAAAATTTGGAGGAGAGTGATTGGAATTCAATTATGATTTGAGGGGAATAAATTTTGCTAAGGAATTGTGGTTTTGAGAGAATTCTGGATTGGGGAGTTGGAAGTTGAAATTTTCAAAGCTCGACATCGAACTCCCATCCATGCCAAGTGTTGGATCCAGGTTGGATTTGAGATTTTTTTTGTTTAAATTTTCTTTTTGAATGTATGAATAATTTGATTGATTTATCTCTCTCTATTTTTAAAAAAAAGTGTTTGATAGTTTTATTTTGTGTGTGAATGAAATATTTATTTATTCCAAAATAAAAATCAATATATGTTTATTGTCTTCTATTCTCTACCAGTAAAATGGTCTGATTGCGTCGCCCATAGCTTTGTTTTTACAAACTAGATTGGTGAGATATTTAAAGGGTTTTTTCGTCTTGTTTTATTTTAAACTTTGTCCAAAAATCTCAAAAACCCAGATTGTAGTTTTTAGGATATGGTTGAAACATGGAGCTGCTGTCAAGTTGCTCCTCCATGACTGCAAAATACTCTCTTGTTTCTCTTTGTAACTGTAACCAGCCAATGGAAGACTAGGATTTTAGATTTATAGGCATATAAAAGTAGTTAAAATAATAAAAAATTTAATATTTCATATTTTAGAAAAGATCTGGTTGCTAGGTTTCTCATTTTGTCATTTGGTTGTAATTGGGTATGCCGAAAAGAGGGTTTTTATGGGAGCTGTCTTTTGTTTTGAATTTTGTGAATTTTTGAGTCATTTTTGGTTAATTTTGCTCATGTTGTTGAGTAGTCAAGGGCCAAATATGAAATGGGTCTTTGATAGATTTAGATTTTGAGTTGATTTGAGTGTTTTATGGTTGTTTTATGGATGGCAGATTTACTGCTGTCAAGAGGAAAAATTAGTTCAATTCTGAAGTTGTATAGGAGGATATAGCTCTATCCTTTTTATCTATATTGTGTTGTATTATTTGTGCCTGAATGTGTTATTATCTGTATGCTGAAAATTCCTTCCCATTTGTGAAAACTTATGTTGAGGTTTCTATGCCGTGTAAGGATCAATTGTACCAAGGCTATGTATTGTTGGTCTTGAATATGAATTGCGAAATTAAAAGTTGGTTATCATGTTATAAGATTGTGCAAATGATGTTATGTGATTCATTGTATGTGTTGTGGTATAATGACCGGCTTTTGGGTTTCCTATCGGTTTATGTTAAGTGTTTGGCCCTTGGAAGTATCTGGAAGTCTTTATGAAAGTCCTTGTGATTTTTGGTTGATTTTTGTTTTAGGCAGTCTCCTTTGGATGTTTAGTGTCAACCACTTGTTTTTGTTGCTTTCTTGTGTGTGGGGCCTAGTGTTGTCTCCTAGAACGGAGGGAGTGGGCCTCAATGTTCCACGTGGTAGGGTGGTATTTCCAACCATCCATTGAGGTTTAGGTGGTGTAGATCGTGTGCAACATAGAGTCTTTCCTTCCACTTCATTCCAAAGTTGGTTTCATGATGCAGATGATATTTCTAAGAAAATTGTGTTTAATATGTATCTTATATATATGTACCTCTCAGATGAATGAATCTTGTACATTGTATCATTCTTGTAAAGGAAATGTAAATAAATCGATGTAACCTTGAAGATATATTTATTGTTGTTTATTATGTAATGGAAAGGTTAACATAGGAATGTTGTATTTATGATGCATATGAACTTAATTTAGTAGTAGATGTGGTATATCTTTATGTACCTATTTCATGGCGTTTATTAAGATTAGGATCATATTGGCATAGTGTTAGATGAGGTTTATTTATAATTAAGTTATGTTATCATATGTAATTTGATGTATGAGATTTAATTTACATTCAAAAAATTGACTAGATGTGTTCTTAGAGTATCATATATCTTTCTGTAGGTTTAGGTAGTGACATTAGGGTACCATGGTGGATAGGTGTGTAAGTGGGCTATGATTAATGTTACTTTTAGGTCATAATGTGATTATGATATGATGTTAATGTAATAATGTTATCCATGTTAATTTGTTGAGAAGCATTAGTTAGTGTTACTTTAGTTTCAAAAAAAAATAAAAATTGGCATGATGTTGAAGGTCTTTTGTGTTAATCCACCAGGTCCCTTAGCGGGGCATTACAACTTGCTCCTCAGACTACCACAGGTTGCCACAATGCTAATTTTGTAAGCCTTGACAAGCTTCGACGCCATTGGTCATAAGGGAAATATGTAGGGCCCACTATGCAAATATAACCAAAAGGAAGTAGGGCTTCCATGTGGCGGCTCAACGCTCCTCGAAGTGCAAAGATAGTTGCTTTATTGTAAAAGGTGCACTATTGACCATTTTGATGAACAAAGACCCACAAATAGAGCTATCTTTGAGGGGGATTTTCTTCTTGCCATGTGTCATCATGATACTCACTTAGAGTAGGGTTTTTCTTGTTAGAGCTAGAAGCTACACCATTTGTTGAAATGGATGGGTCCCATTTCCAGTAGGAACTCCAAGATCAGTTTGAAGAAAGCCACATGTTGTCGTGATGCTTTCTTTAAGCATCAAGGGAATCATGGGACATTAAGGGTTGTGCTATATCCAGGATTTGAGAGCATCGACATTTATGAGCTGAAGCACTTCCCTTTCAGTTACAACAGCCTCATCATGAGGAAGAGTTCCAAAATTCCAAGTGTTAATTCTTTGGTCTTGTAAACTTTGTTGTGCCAAGGCTGATGTGCATATATATTATGAATTTCTTTCTTTTGTAAAGGACTCTTCAAATTTACATTTTTACTAGGAAGAACAACATTGTAATAGTTTTAGTTTTGAAGAGAAATAGTAGAAGTTGTTTTTCCATTCTAGAAACCTTAGTAGGTGCCCCTTGCGGGAATAATTGAATATTCTATATTGTGCCTTTTGGCCTTTGTATTTTGTTCTCCAGCCAACAATGAAGAGGATGTGGTGTTCCGTGTTTAAATGTGTGCAATCAATTGCTATATGTTGTTTTTGTTCTTTGCTTCTATAGTGTTTTCCTTTTGTTAATGTTACAGACTTTAATCCATGCATAGGCTCTTTTAAATTATCTACAATGCTTTAAATAGTCTAGCCTATGCTATGCAATATTAAGGATGAATACATTAATAATTCAAGCGTATTGCCTTAGATAGTTTTATTTTAGTTTGTTCCTTGTTTTTCCTTCTTCCCCTTTTCTCCCCCAATATTTTGAAGATCTATCTTCTAAAATCTCAAAGGTTGTTTCAAAGATAAGCAATTTGGTCCCACATCTATGAAACTTCCCATAGGAGGTTGTTTGTCGAGAATGACAGTTTTAGGCATAAAAACATTTTAAATAAAAAATCAAACCATTTTTAGATTGTGTTATATTGAAGGCATCTTTATCAATAAAAGGCAATGTTTTCACCATCATTGTGCTGGTTATAATATGTGTTGATTGTTTTCATACAAATTTCTTGTGTTTATATATCAAAAACTATAAATTATGCATGCTTAACACCCACAAAACTTGGAGCTTCTTCGAGCTATATTCTAGTTACTTATTAAAAGACACTTATATGAGTTGATATAGCTATGAAAACACTCATTTTTCCTTTCAAAACAACAAATATAGGTCATATTTTAACAAATAGCTTTAATCAAAAGGAAGAACAACAAGGTTGTTTGACACACAAACCACTTTTTCTTGAAGTATTGTATGCAAACTAGTTTAAACACATAGTCTTCAATATTTTGGTGCATCACCCTTATAGTTAGATTCAATTCATGTCATCTTTTTATCCCTTTTCATCGATAGCAATAGTAGTCTAAGTTAGGATAGGTAAGTACCAAGGGAACTAGTCCTCTCTAGAGGTTCTTTTCCACCACAGGTGACCCACAAACTTGGAAAAGATCCCATGTTTCACTAGTAGGTTGAGTTTTGCAACTTAACTAGGGTACACTAATGGGTGATAATAGTCCACATGGCGCATGATGAATTTGCAAATGTACAAGTGATCCACAAGTACAAACTTGACCCAAACATAAAAACATATCTTGCATAGAGTTTGAGATGAAATAAAGACAAATATATTCTATTTCTAATCTCGAGTTAGTCCAAATTCTAGAACTACAACAAAGTTATTCATCTTCAAGCCTAGAGTGAAGTTCATTAACCTTCTCCATGTTTACTATGTAATAATTAATATTTAACTCAAAGTTAAACATCCTCATACATGTTTTCAATGTTAAGTGGAACCATACTAGAAGAGAAGGAAATTAGGCTATTATTTTTTTGGTTAAATCAACTTCTAATTAGAATGACATTAAGGTTGATATTGAAAATGATTAGGATTGCTTGTTTGAGCTACAAACAAACACTTCAGTTATTTTATGAATGTTGAGTACAATGCCTCTCTAGATTTGTGATTCGTGCTAGTGTGTTGGTTCTTTTGGTGTTTTTCGCATTTTTTCCATTATGGTTAACTTTATTATTACTATTTTTAAATGGATTTACTTTTGGTCCAATTATTTGAACATAAGGGAAAACATTACTTCTAATACTCAAAGCATGTGGAATCTTCAAGGGAATAAAATCATATACCATGTCTATGGGGTTTAGAGGTTTCCTTCTCTCTTGCTAATTGTCTATTTTCAATCTATTTGAATTTTGTTGATTCTCTAGAATTGTTGTGCTAGGAATCTTTTTAAGATAGATAGACCTATTTTTTAATTATTTATTATTTATTTGTCTTTATGCATAAAAAACCATTCCCACAATGATCAAATAATTAAAAACCATTCCCACAATGATCAAATAATTAATTTAGGTTAATTTATTCATATGTTTATTTATCTTATGGAATAGAATATGTTATTACATTTTAATTTGGGGTCAATAGAGATTTAATGACATTACATCATGAAGTACCTGACTTACAAGGATATTCAAATCAAATACACTAATATCTTGAAAGTTGATTCCTTGATTGCCTTGTTTGAAGATAATAGATTAACAAAAACAACAAACATTTTCATCAAAATTCATACTAAAAGATCCAAGATCAAAAAATAAATGGATATCACTTGAACGTAATTTAAACAACATTTCTCACAAAGTATTTGTATGCAAAGCAATTTTGATACTATCATTTAATCCTATAAGTTATCTAATCTTTTAGATGTTATTAAAAACATTCATTCATTTACATTAAAATAGGTTCGAATGCACACATTTGTTTACCTCTAAATCTTATTGTTCTTGTAATTAGGTAAGGATGATTTAAATTTTATTCTCCTTATAATTAGATAAGGATGATTTAATTTCCTTTCAAACAAAAATAAAGTTGATCTCGAAAAAACTCCTTAAAATTCAAACATTCCTTAAGATTGGTAACCGTCACTATTATTAACCTATCACCATAACAAATTTGAAAAACATACACTTAAACCTATTGCTATTAATAACCTATCATCATTCATACTCATCAAAAATGAGTTTGTTAACCTCTCACCATGACAGATTTGAAAAACAGACTTTAACCTACCACTATTATTAACCTATCATCATTCGTACTCATAAAAAACATGAGTTCAAGCAACTGGTACTTATCAAGTCAATAAATTTGACTCACGTCCATATAAAAATTCAAACACACGAGCGTTTGAACCAGTTATAGCCTAACATCCTGTTGCTTTAGACCAAACAAACGTGGCAGAAGATTCCTTTATGTGGAGAGTCGATCCAAAGTAGCTTTTCGCAAATTTAGTTGGAAGTGCAAGAGGTGAAGTGAGATTTATAAACGGGTCTGCCTGTTTGGGAGCATTGCGGGAGTAATGGATGAAATCACAGAAGTAGTAGGGCGTGCACCTGGAAAAGTTATTCTCTGTGGAGAGCATGCAGTAGTCCATGGATCCGCGGCGTTGGCTGCGTCTTTAGGTCTTTACACACAAGTACGGATTCAAAGGTCCAATTCTAATTCTGTTACAGGTAAAGCTGTTTTTGTGTGTATCAAGCTTTCAGTTGCATTTAATGCCCTGTTTTTCCAATACCTATATAATCCTTTTGTGGTTTTGAATTATTTTCCTGTGTACGCATGTCATTATTATGATGAAAATCTATTGTCGTTGCTGGTGCTCATATTCTAGAGCGCTTCTCTACATTTCATTTCCTGCCCATGTCAATTGTTTTAAGATTATCGACGGTTTTCCTCTATGGTCATTTCGTTTGAATGTTGGAATTTAATTGTATTTGAGGCCTGCATCATTTGTGGGTGATCTTGAAATGATTTCCCTTTTACCCGTCTGGTTCGTGTGCCGAGTTTCTGTATATATGATTGATGGTCCAAAGATACTTGCAGTTCTCTGCTGTTTTGCTCTCAACAAGGAGACTTTATAATGGTATAATGATGATCCCAATTCCTGAAATATTGAATTCCTGGCATTACTATCGAAGGGTTTTGTCGTGGCTAGAAGCCAACACTATTCAAATTAACCAAGGCTTTTGAAATGTCAAGCTTGTGTGTGTAACTCTGCCCATTTGCCTATTGATGGTGCCGATTTGTCCTACAAACTGACTTTGATCAATGGACTTGATCATTAACAGAGCTGGGATGCTGTACAAGCTTAATTATTGGTGTATGTAAGGCTTTTATTGCATTTCAAACTCTTTTTTGGCAATGCCGAAGTGATCTATTTGTGGTTCTAAAATGTTCTCCTCTATACCCATTTTATTATTGGAATGAAATGCTAATGTCATTGGTTGAACGAATATTCTTGCAGTCCTCTTCGTTGCATTTGGTGGTCCGTGTAGACGCTCCCATTGCGCACTGCTTCAACCATCTATTTTTTCACTTCAATTAGCCCTATTTGGGCATTTGTGGATATTAATGCTTAAAGTTATTAATATTAAATTAAATGTCTACATCATTTGTTTGTGATCCTGCTATGTTTATTTGTACACATTGTATGAGCATGCTGAAATGGTGTATATGTTATTGACAGTGCTAAGACACTTGCAATACTCTGGTTGTTTTGGTTCTTAAAGGAACTCGTTTATGCTATGACCCCCTATCATGAAATTCATTCTGATTTCTACATATAAGGAATTGACATTATTTTCCGTGGGTTTTGAGTCCAGACTAGGCAAGTGAATTGTCCAAACTTGTCTGTGAGATTCCATATCTGTTTCCTCATTGAAAGAGCTGAGATGTGCCTCAAGTTTATGACTATTAGTTATCTTGGGTATTCACTAATCAAACTGAATGTTCAACCCCTCCAAGTTTATATGCCTTTTGAATGTTTTTAGATGAAGAGTTCAACTAGTCCCCAGGATTGATGTCTTGACGTTTGATGCCTTTCTGACTGTATGCAGCTGACCCAAATGAGGATTTGACTATTAAGTTGACAGACATGAAAGTGTGTTTGACATGGCCAATTCAAAGGTTGGAAGCTGCTTTTCAATCCTTGGATATTTTGGTCCCGGATCCCCTCTGCATCAAACCTTGTTCTGCGGAGTTTATGCAGTGTGTTGCAGCCTTGGTTAATGAGGAAGAGTTTCCAGAAGCTATAATTGGTGTTGCGGAGGGAGTTTCAGCATTTTTATTCCTATATATCTCCATTATTGGGTAGGTTTTGGTATTGATATTAGGCCCGATTGTGTTTCTTCCATTATTTGTTATACTAGTAGGTTTTGGGCTTAGATATCTCATTTTTTTCCCGCCTCTTTACACTTTTAGAGCAATGCAAACCATTGTAGTTGAATGTGAAACATATGTAACCATTTTAGTAAATATCAGCTATTATACAATATGCTCTTTTTTCATCTAACATTATCTTCAACATTATCTTCATCAGGTTTAAGCCTGCCACAGTGACTGTGACTTCAGATTTACCTTTAGGGTCAGGACTGGGATCTTCTGCTGCTTTTTGTGTAGCAATATCTGGTGCTGTGCTTGCTTTATCTGGTGCACTACATATGGATATTCATCAAGATGTGTGGTTGAACTTAGATGAAAGCAAGCGAGAGGTAGTGAACAAGTGGGCTTTTGAAGGAGAAAAAATCATCCATGGTAGACCTTCAGGCATCGACAACACAGTCAGTACATTTGGTATGTAAATGCTTAAAAAGGTTATTGTCTATATGAATAATAAAGTTGAATTGGTTTAGTTGTTAGATTAGAGTAATTACTCGCAATTGCACACCATTTACTAGTGCTAGCACATGCTTATTCCTTCATCTCCGATGATACATGTAGATCCTAAGCCATGTTAGTTTTAGGATCAGATTTGCAATAAGCAGAAATACAACAACACATGAACAATAAACACAACACTTTTACCCTGGGAAAACCCTCCTACTCGAGGGAGAAAAACCCAGCAAAAATATATCTCTTATATATTTAATGAATAAGAGCAGAAATCTGCTTTACAATCAGACCCTTCTCAAGGGCGAATTGATACAATGAATTAATAGCACCTATCCTTTGATGCAAAGATAAATATGTTTCTTCTTGATGTCGATCTGCTGCTACAAGATGGTCTGCTGCTCCAAGATGGTCTGCTGCTCCTTCTTGAAAGAATGTGAAAATGATAATGACTTAATTGATAATGAAATGGATGAACATCTCCTTCTATATATACAATGCAAGGAGACTTTTCACAAGCAAGGCGATTCTTCACTTGGTCGGCCACTTAAAGAAAATAAAATATTAATTATAATAAGGCTGACTTGCCTTAACAATTATTTATTATATTAACTTAGGAGAAAATATCTCCCTAAGCTACAAACACTAACACTCCCTCTTAACTAGGGAGGTATTTTCCAGATATCTACGTCATGGAGTCTCTCAACATGACGCCCACAATGGCTACACCCATTTGTGGAAAGCACAAAGGTTCATCATGGAGTCTCTCAACGTGATGTCGTCATGGAGTCTCTCAGCACCAGTGTCCACATAGCTACTCCCATATGTGGAAAGAACACTGCGCACAAGAATTGTATCCGCGGAGTCTCTCAGCGTGATGTCGTCATGGAGTCTCTCAACATGGCGTCCGCATTCTCCATGTGGAAAAACACAGGAATACAAAAAGAGGGTTCCATCCATGAATCTCTCAGCGTGATGTCATCATGGAATCTCTCAACGTACATCTCATCTAGGTCTCAAAAAGATGAACAGGGAACTCATGTTCTCCATCTTGAAATATACTACAAGAGCTTTCTCTTCCATATGGAGAAATATACGCTACAAGGGCTTTCACCTCATACTTCTCCGTCACAGAGAAATATACGCTACAAGGGCTTTCACCTCATATTTCTCCATCACAGAGAAATATACATTACAAGGGCTTTCACCTCATACTTCTCCGTCACAGAGAAATATACATTATAAGGGATCTTCATGATGATGTGACTCCCTCTGAAGCTCCAAGTTCTTGCATCAAGCTCCTGACCTCCTTGTCCAAGGTTGCCTCTGTTGGTTTGTCAGACTCCCTTTGAATGTTAATTCCTCCTCTTTGAAGAGACTAATCGCAATGACAATTTGAATAGGTTCTTCCTCTTCGAGAGATGTCTTTAGTTATGTGCCACCAACTTAGTCCCAAGGCAACAAGCTGTGTCTGCATTCTTTAGCCTACGTGACTTCCTCACAAGATGCATCAAGCTCTTCCTCCCTTGAATGCAATCTCTCATCATCCTTTTGCTCTTTGATCCGTCTTGGAAGTATTTTTTAGAGAGATTACTAATAGTTCATAGAATCAAACTATCCCGAAGAGAAATACCAATGCTAGAAGCATACATGATTCACTATTCCAATGCATGAATTAATAACTACATAAAAGATTCATGAACATTATTCAAGGGTAAGAAATACTTATCACTTTATTGAATTTGTTGCAGCCATTTTACACTTCCTGACAACCATCATCTTCGCCCGATGATGTACTGCTGAGGATAAAATACTTCTATTGTAAACTGTTATCAGACCACTTCAAATCTACATAGCCATAAACAGAAAAAATCACACCCACTTCCTTAAGCAACATCAACACCCACAAAGAAAGACACGTCTCCATACTCTCTCATTCAAACACTTTTCTTTACTCAACACATAGGCACAAAATATCTCTCACGACTAATACATTAAAAAAGCCCGTTCTCAGAGTATGTAGACAATGTAACATCTACACTGCTTACAGTACAGTCCATCAATACACATTTCTCTGTCTAGACATTCGAATAATCATACAATCGATATGAGCACCCACTCAAGACGCATACATGGCCCATCTTTGTCAGAAAAAAAAAAAAATCTCTTACACTGAGCTATACACGCTGAATGCAGACTATTCATGCTATACAATTTCTGAGCGCATCCACCAAATTCATGATCTGCTATATCATGCGATCATATCTTTCTTATAGAGTACATTTTTAAAAGCAACAAAGGCCCGAAAAACTCTCATGGCATCATACAGCTGGCACCCAGGATAAAGAGATAGTGATAGCAATAACATACACATCGTCTCCCTTATGATTGCACACAACAAGAATAATCACATCCTTACAAGTCTTCAATGAGCTACATCAAAAGAATTGCTTTGCACCCACACACAATATCCTTCCACACTGCCTTAGCCAGAGATAAATGGAAGCAAGCAATTGAATGCTCATGACTTCCACCATTGATCACAACACTTCACAAAGAACTATTAATATTTCAATTTCCAGAATGATGCTCGAAGAGTTGTCTTGATTGCTCACCCAAATCTGATCAGATTCTTTCTTAAACCCGCTCTGATACCATGTTAGTTTTAGGATCAGATTTGCAATAAGCAGAAATACAACAACACATGAACAATAAACACAACACTTTTACCCTGGGAAAACCTTCCTACTCGAGGGAGAAAAACCTAGCAAAAATATATCTCTTATATATTTAATGAATAAGAGCAGAAATCTGCTTTACAATCAGATCCTTCTCAAGGGCGAATTGATATGATGAATTAATAGCACCTATCCTTTGATGCAAAGATAAATATGTTTCTTCTTGATGTCGATCTGCTGCTTCTTCTTGAAAGCATGTGAAAATGATAATGACTTAATTGATAATCTGATAATCAAATGGATGAACATCTCCTTCTATATATACAATGCAAGGAGACTCTTCACAAGCAAGGCGACTCTTCACTTGGTCGGCCACTTAAAGAAAATAAAATATTAATTATAATAAGGCCGACTTGCCTTAACAATTATTTATTATATTAACTTAGGAGAAAATATCTCCCTAAGCTACAAACACTAACAAGCCATAAACACGTAATGTGCATAAGCATATGAAAAACCATTATTCTTCATGGCTCTATTGAAAACACCAAATTTGTAATCTTGAAATAAACCGATAAATACAACTACAAGATCATAAACTATTGTTATCAAAACCTATAAGAAATATGTACAAAAGCACCTTGAATATATTGTTTTTATAAAGATTAGAGACTCATGTAGCCAAAGTTTTCTAAAAGTACTGAACTGCAGGACTACAACTACACAAGTAAATTTTGAAATTTGGCACTTTAATTTCAAACGTTGACCAGGTCATTTTTGAAGCAATTTCCATATGTTCCCTTGTCAAAGCATCTTTCTACCCTTGAGCTATAAAAAACTAAAAAGTTGGACTGTTCAATTTTACTCATATTTGGAGGTTTGGAGGATCACTTATGAAGTTTTCTACCAACCTTAGTATTACAAACTTGCTACTCCTTATGCAAGTATTTCCAAATTGAAAGAGAGAGAGAGAGCATTTAGGCCAGACTTTTCCTACATGAAGAGACATTGATTGTTATAGGCAATTAGATGCACCATTCTTAGAGGTCCTCATTTTGCCATTTGACAAACATCTATGGTAACCCAATGCTAAGCCTTTATTCCATTAGATTCTACCTTATGCAATATGATGAAGAATGCTAGGGAAAATTATTCATTCATTAATGGTAAGATAGTCTTCAAAATCTAAGGCTTTAATTGTGTCTTTTCTAAGTTACCAGTTCGGGTATGAGTATGAGGGTTCAGGTATAGAAGTATGGCAATTTTTTCTTTTTAGGGATGGGTTTGTTTTGGGTACATCTGTAGCAAAGAAAATCATAAATATATACATAATATGCAGCTTAGAAACGGATCAGACAAAATCCATAGTAAAAAAACCATAAAAAATAAAGCCAGTGCTAAATATCATTTGTCAAATTTAAATGTCAAGATAGATATTCATTGGTCAATATTAATATGGGTATTGATAAAGATCATCATCATCATCATTGTCATTGATGCTAGATGATGTACGTGGGTTAGAAGAACCACAAGGGGTGCCAATGGCATTTGGACTAAAAGTATGTTGGCTATCTAACTCCTCAAAAAATGAAGATTGTTGGGCTAAGGAAACATCCCAAGGTTATTGGCACAGCTCTGATCTCTGCTTCAACATAGTCATTTTGGCATGAGAAAGTGAGTTGCAAGTATGAACTTTCACTCTCTATACTTGATGCCATTGGTTGCATAACTAGTGGATGAAGGTACTCAGTTCTGAATAGAGACTCTGACTAACCAACTATTAGAACTGAGTTGATTTGAGTTTGCAACATTATAAGTGAACTGACATGAATATTGTTTGAAATGAGGTGTAGAGCCAGCAAAAAATAGGTTAAATTGGAAAGGGAGGGGTTTAAATGATACAAAACTAATAGATGGACCTATTTTCCTTTATTTCATTGAGATGAGATCACACCCAAAGAAGAGAATTGACACGCAACCCTTAGGTGAGTCAGCTCAATGAAGGGAATCTAGTTTCCTTATGATTGGGGGCCCAGGTATATCGACCCTAAACAACACTTTTGGGAGAAAAACTAAAATAGTAAATCAACTCAATTTGGCCATTCAAACTTGAAGCATCAATTTGAAGCATAATGGGAAAACATAGGGATTTCGGCAGATCTGGAAAGGAGGCGGGTGTGCTTGTGCAAGTACAGGAATTCGGGAGGCTAAGCAGGATTAATTATTATAAGCGGAATAGGTCTTTAATGCAAGGTTTTCAGCCAACTTTGGGATCCTCAAAATTTTGGGTTTGTAGCTTGCGTTTTGATCTGGGTTTTGGAAGTGTTGGAAAATCGGAATTAGATACATAGGTGAAATTCCGTAAGTAGTAGCTGACAGCTTTTGCAACACGACGCTTTCGTCTCTTCAGAGATGCTAATTATGCTAACCTAGATGCACCCTTTACAAACACAAGAGGAAAAATTGTATGTTTTTGGTGAATGGGGGTTTTCCTTGGTCAAACCCTGTTTGGGTAATTAAAATTTGAATTGAAATAATGAAACATGAAAGGAGTGGCAACATGGCCTTTTAGACTTACAATACTAAAATCAACTACAAATTGAATATCTTTTCTGGTGGTGAACTGCACAAAAAATTACAAAGCAATCATAGACTAATAATGCTTAAAAGGTTTATAAACTGAAGTTAAACTCTTGCAATAACCAGCAACTACAATATGCAAATAAAATTCCAACAATCAGTTGTGAAACAAAAAATTCAGGAACTTATAAAATATATCAGTATATAGGCTAGAATGTAGCTATACAGGTTGCTGCAGAGATTCAAAAATTACCTAGGTGGAATGTAGCAGCTCCAAAATGACTTGATCTCAACTTCCAAAGGTATGGCTAGTTTGGTAGAAGATGCTATAGGTGTTAATAACCCATATAAACCTCAATGATTATAATGATTCAGTTGTAGGAGTATAGTTAGGTCTATACCTTGTACAGTGAAATTTCCCACCCCTGATAGGATATTTACTTTTCTGATTTTTCCTGTCTTTGCTTTTTTGGGTTTTATGTTTTTTTGTTTTTTTGTTTTTTTGTGTTTTTGTCAAGAATGCAGGAAATACATATAATTGCGAAATAAAGAAATGCTTAAGCAAATATATTAATCTATCGACTCAGATTTATTATTGCTTCAGAAATTACATTGAAAATCATACCCGGAGGTCAAATGCATTTATTGCAAATCTAAAAATCACTTGATCAGCAAACTGGACCCTCCTTGATTTGGATGCCTCTCCCAAATGACTGAATTCTTCGCCTTGAAACTGCTGCACACCTTAATGACTGCCTTAGATGCCAAGAGTGGAAGAGGTTTCAAGTCTGAAACCTAGGTGTTTTCTCCTTGGAATTCCCACGCCCCTGCCAAAGGTTGTACGGCCAACTATGAATTGTATGACCAGCTTAGAAGACCCTCACGTGCCAACCAGTCAATTTCTGATCTGCACTCTTAACTTCTGAAAATCTCTGAAATATTAATCTCCAATCAGCACCAATGTAGCTCTTGGATGAAGCCACCTTTAGAGCAATCCTTGGGTGATATTTCACACCTGTAGATTACTGAATCTAAGAGAGTTATTGCTCTCCAAGATCATTTTTTCTGCCTGAAACCCTTGTTTCTTCAACACAGCAAAAAGCTCAAGTATTTGTAAAAAGTGAATGAATGAATAATGAGCTTTTTTGAAAGCTTTTATACTTACTCCAAAAAGCCACGATTTTCTTTGACTTTTTTACTCATCTAATATTTTATAATATTTGCTTTTGTTGTTCATATTAAATAAGCTCATGTTGGCGTACCCTTAGTTGCTTTATAATTGACCTTATGATTAAATAAAATCATATAATAAAGGTCATTAAACACCATTAATAATATCCACTTATAATTTAATTATTATTAAAGTTAATATTTTAATAATAATTAATAAATCATAACTCCATAAAAACCCAATATATCAACATTAAACTGATTCTGCCAACACCACGAGATTACCCACTGATTCTACTGCTCATTTGAATGGCTTACTATAAATAGTAAGGTTGGACCAAATTGTCCAAGAGACTTACTAAGAATAGTAAATGAGTGCAAATGGAGCCTGAAACACCTTAGGAAGGTTGTCCTTGAATATCACCAAGCACTGGAGAAGAGAACACAGGAAACTGACACCTGAAAGGCAACTGGAGAACCAAAAAATTCCCAAATAAGGTCCTCTAAACACCAACATTAGCCTACAAGGACCCACTAATAGGCTAATTCACCAATGCTTTGAACTGGCTAAGAAGGGGACATTACATACAGCCTCTATGAGTGTCATGCCTAGATAATTAAGGAAAACAATAACCTTAAATCAATGACAATGAACTTAAACCAACGACAATGTCTATTTGATTATCATTCAACAAACAATCTCACATTCATATTTGGAACATGTACGACCCTCAGAAAGAGGTACCACTAGAATATTGACTAAAAAGGATAGCGATCAGGTTTGCTAAAGAAAATAAATAATATTATTCTCTTAAAAACTGAAACAACTCTAAAATTTCACTTGATACCATAAATCCACAACAAAATTTGAAAATCCGCATACCACACATCAAACCAGTAAAGATGGAAACACTTCTGCAATTGTTCAACACACTAGCAATCTTTTAATGGAATTTACTCTTAAGAAGGATGAACATACGTTTGATCTTAAGAAAAATGGGGTTTTGATTTCTTAAACTGGATGCTTTCTTTTGTGTCCTTGCCTCTCCTTTTATAACCCTCTTTTTATTTTAAAATCATTTTCCTGCTTTATTTTATAAATGTCTAGAAAATAACTTTCTAATAAATTATTAAATTAATTCACTTTTCTAGAGACACTTTTAATAATGGGCCCTCTTTATAATAATAACATATAAGTTGCCTTTTTGTAAACATAACATTAAGTTACTTAGGACAACTTAAATTATTAAATTATTTCCCTTGCTTCACCTATCAGCCTATGAGAAATAAAATAGTAGGCTAAGGGGACACCTGATGACTTATGCTTGGAAAGGGGACATGACAAGTACACCTAGAGAATATATCAAGTATAGCTGAGAAATAAACTGTAAAGCGAAAAATAGGATAAAACACTCCCTCATGTATAAGTGTGGGTAGATTTCATGAATAAATTGTCTTTTTTTGTTGGATAAAAAATAGTATTCACATGAGATAGAAGATTGATTATTTTCTCAAAGCCAAGCTTGGGGGGTTCTTTTTATTTTTTGCAGGCAGAAAAGAGTTATTTTTTGCTTGTTTTTATGAGTATGTTTCTAGATCTGTTTTCGTATGCATTCCAAGAATCTATATCCCATAATTTAAGAAGCAAATTTCTATTCCAGAAACTTACCGATTTGATCTCAGATTTAGAATTCAGTTTTTATGAGCTTCAAGTAAGCTTCAATTCCAGATTTTAATCAGGTTCATAGTAGATTAAATTTATGTCTACCATTGTTAAGTGTTATCTGATTTTTGATACTTTCATTTGCTTAATTGTTCATCTCAGGAAAGCTGGTAAAATTTAAGTCTGGCCACCTTACACATATCCAGCATATCTTCCCTATCAAGATGCTTATAACCAATACAAAGGTTGGAAGAAACACCAAAGCATTAGTTGCTGGGGTGTCCGAAAGGTCATCAAGGCATCCAAAAGCTATGAGTGCAGTCTTCACTGCAGTTAATGCCATCACTGAGGAGATGGCAGAGATTATTCAAGCACCTGCTTCAGATGATATATCCATCAGTGAACAGGAAGGAATTCTGGAAGAGTTGGTGGAGATGAATCAAGGCTTGCTGCAGAGTATGGGTGTTAGTCATCCTTCCATTGAAGCTGTACTTAAAACAACTTCAAAATACAAATTATGCTCCAAGTTGACTGGAGCTGGTGGGGGAGGTTGTGTGTTGACTTTATTGCCAAAGTGTATCCTTCTTATGTTTAGTGTTTTAAATGGTATGCTAACTGTTGCTATTGTCTGTCTTTGGCTTCCTTTTCAAGCTGTTTTGGCATGCGTTGTCAACAAAGGTGTAAGTGCATTCTTTCAACCTTCTACACAATTCTCTCCTTGAATAATGTGTTTTCATGGAAGATAAGTGATCTTTTCTCAATTTTAAGTCCTAGCCTGATATTGTTCAAAGATAAACTGTACATAGCATAAAACAAGAAACACCTTAACAGACTATGAATAGACAAGAACTTAAGAGTTTTACTCCAGGAGAAGAAGCATCAGCTTAATGTGTGAAGGTTGAAGAGACATTATTTTGGGAAAGAAGAGCAACTATACTCTTATATAGGAGGAGCATGCTTATGTTTAATTAGATATTTGACATATCTTAAACCAACACCTAAGAATCGAGAGTTATTGTTTATTGTGATATCTTATCACCATAGGATAAGGAAAGTGTTATGATTCAACCCTAAAACTGCTACATATGGCTTACATTTAATAATTGAAGCAGTAACACATCAGAAATTGTGGGACCAAGACTTAGGAATCAACTCCTATCAAAGCAAACAGGAAGCAGAAAGAGGTTGTTTAACATGCCCATTTGCAAGATTCTAATGCATACGTACAAAATATGAACATTTTTGGCTTTTTCTCAGTGAACCCTTATTTTTAGATGTTAGTGTCAACTAGAGGTCAATAACATGTACATAGTCTAAAAAGTACATAACAATGGGAGTGCCGAGTGCATCTTGAGGAGAATGATCTAAAACTAGAAAAGAACAAAAACAGGAAGCAGCAAAAAGCTCTGAAGAAATTTATCAATCCTTCTCAAAGTTGTAATGCCTGAAAAATCTAGAACCGAGTCAATCAGCCACTCTCTGAGCAATCAAAGTCTAGAAGAAGTTCGTGCTAGAGTTCAAGTTTATATGTTTTCAAGGCCATTTACTGTCACGATCATTATTTAGCTGAACTTGAACATGATGCTTGGTTGCATGGTCTCTAGTAGCTTGAGCCACCCATTTACAAGAAGAGGTGATAGGTCCAGTATCAATTTGGGATCATCCCAATCTGGGTGTTTCCAGCCTAAGCTGAAACAGCTCATGGATAGAAAAGAGGAGAGGCATTAACATTACCCTTAAAGATACCTCCCAATAACCTAGGCAACTCCTGTAACCAGAAGGAGTTTTCCTAGAAAGGGATGAGCAGTCTAGGAAAGCAACTGAATTCACAGACTAAAACTGCATGAGGCACTGCAATAAATGCTCCTTGGTGCTCTGCCTCAGAGATAAGCAGCACTGCTTCTCCATACATGACTGAATACTAGGAATGGATCAAACCAGAAGCAAATCTCTGCTCTCCACAAAGTAAATGACATATATCTTCTGATTCTTCATCAAGGAATAAAAGCTAAGTTGCTGAATTGGCCATTACCCCCACCGATTCTAGGTATGATACATCTTGGAATCGACTAGAGTTCGGGGATGTGCAGCCCGGTATGTTTTTCAATCCACGACAAGATTCAGATGCATTTCTGGTGTTGATGTGGCGTTTTTTCATGGAATCCAACGTGATTCCAGCACCTGGTATGATTTTCTTTTTTTTTTTAGTGATAAAACCCTAGTCAACTTTAGAAAGAGCGCTGAAAACCTAAGAGGTGAAACGTTTTTCATTGTTTTTGTGTTGTGAATGGTGGAAAAAAATGTAGCAACCCGTTTCTGTGCTGCTCATCCTTCATTCGGTTTTCATATGTTTTGATATTTTAATTTTTTATGTTTTAATATCCAAATATATTTAAATCAAGAAACATTTATTAAATTAATACTTTACTTTTTAAATAATTTAACTTTTCTAATTTTATCTTTTTATAAAATCTGTATAATTTTGTCTACATTTTTATTTCTAAATTAATTTTTTAATAATATTTATATTTATTAAGTATTATTAATAAATTTAAAGCCACCAAGTATAAATTTGTTCAGTATTATTAATATTTATTTCATTCTTATTTGCATATTTGTATATATTTATGATTTTTATATGTTTTTTGTATAGCCGTACCCAAATGTACCCAGCCCCCAATTTTTTTTGTCGTACCGAGGTACCGTACCCATGTATGCGTACTTGTACCCAATTCGACAACTTGCAATAAAAGCCAATGCCTATTTAAATGTGACAGAAAAATTGGTCCATTATTTTTCACAAAGGAACCATCATGTGGTAGTCTCTCACCCCCACAACCATTATCCCCTCAGAGTCAAATTGTTAGGTGTAGATTCTACTTAAGTACTAATAATGGTCTTCCAATAAATTTGAATATCAATTCAAGCTACCAGCCATATGCAAAAGGTCCAAAACTAGCATCTAAAGATGTGTGCTCAAAATATAAAACAAGTCACCAGAAACCAATCATCCAAAATAACAGAAATTTTAGAACTAACTGAGTTACACACCATGATGATTGCTCCCGACAATGCCAAAATGATGGAAAAAATGTTTGACCCAATTGTGAATTTGGTGATCATTTATTGAATATTCCACACAATCTGAACATGCTCCAAAAAATTACACGATGCACTAGTCCAAGCCAACAAATTGAAGTGAAGCACCAAAATACCATCCATAGGATCTGCTGCAAAATCCTAGGTCCAGTTCTTGCAATCCTGAAAATTATTACCAAATCAATACACCCTGGTTCTATACCACAATCATCATGGATAATTGATGTCATGCCCCAAGCTTTCACCCAAGACATTAAACAAAAGGGTGATCAAATTTTTCACATTGGAAGTGCAACATTTACATGTCGCATTGCACACTTTTATGTGCACAAGGTGTTGACACATTGCTTAAAGACCCATTGAATCAAACACCCCAAGCATGGTGGCACAATCGGAAGACTTCACGAAGAGTGAAACAAGTCACCGCGATGACCATATAAGAGGATGGGATTTTGTCCACAATGAAGATTGGACATTAGTTCACAATCTCATTCTCTCACAAACACAAGTAGTAGGATGAGAGAAACACTTGCTTCATACCCATTCCAAGATGACACAAAAACACATCCAAACATAGGAATAACTACATAAGAGCTAGGTGCTTTGGGAGGTTTCAACTAACTGAATTATCAACTAGTTGATTTTACACCAAGTCACACATCCCAACACAAAATAAATAACAATATGCAAATTATGACATATTTCAACAACATGAGATGATAGGAAGATAGAGTAGGCCAAGGGGAACAACTTTTGTTTAGAAAACTTCATCAAAAAAGTTTGAGAAGTACTTGCCACTAGATGGATCAATACTATGTGCAAATTTGGACACCAACACAAAATTGGACTCTAGTGCACATTTAGGACATCAATGCACATGTGCTGTAGTCCTATGCTTTTGTATTCAACAAAGCTTCATTAGGACTATTTGCTTAGATTCAAAGTGCAAACTTTTCCAAGGGCTTTCTTGCATAGAAATCAATTCTTTGACAAGGTATGGACCCAAAAATAGGTAGACAAGTTCTAAGAGTCAACCATAAGGTTCCCAACTAGCACATCTCACACAACACACCTAACAAGAGCACACAACCATAGGATGTGGATTGGTGTGTGGATCTAAAGATCACGTGCCAAGAGAACAAGAGAGGTAGGAGAGACCCAATGACACTCCTAGCCCACTCTAGGTTAGTCATCCTAACATAAGAAATCATACAACAATGTACAACATCTAAAAACAACACAAGAAATCACCCGATTCAAGGGTTAGAACAAGTGGAACATTCACAAGGCTTCATTGAACACTAGAGCCACAAATGTCCATACACTTGCATACATGGATATACACATGTGATAGGGATGGTAAGCAACTAGGGGTACAACCATCGTATGGGATACCTTTTCAACCATCCAAGATACATTCTAATTACACCAATTATTTATAGCATAAATTTCATCCACACTAGTTTACAAGTTCATCCTAACAAGAATGTGAAATTAGGATTCTGTAATCATTTTTCCACCACATAACAAATGTGAGAAAAATGATACAAAATGCTATGCATGTTTGACACCAACGTCAAGACACACCAAAAGTAAAGATGGAGCCCTTGCCATTTATGTGGGTGAAATACAATCCAGCTTAAATGAGATCAAAATAACAATTATGATTTTACATATGAAGGCACTAATGCCCCAAATTATACATTTTCTTCAAATTGCATAAAAGTGATAAATTACAACACTTAAAAGATGGAATTCCTTTTCATGCAATCTCAAGCTCCTTCAAAGGATTTGGGAGTCCCCAATGGTGGTTCAACACCATCCAAACATGTGGAGCCCTTAGGTCCACCCCTTTCAATTAGGAGATGGTCAATTGAGTAACAACCACATCACACACAACAAAGAGGAAATATGGCTACACATGTACCAAACAATTCATATAAAGAATACCAAACAAATGTACTTGCATGAGAGTTCTTCACGTCATCGATGAACGTATGAGGTGTCTCATGCGTTAGATACAAAGTCCAATGAAACAAATAGGAAGAGGATCCAAAATGTAAAGCAAGGAGTTTCAATACTTTGGCACGATGGCCATGAAGGTTGCTGAGTGGTCCTTCTATCCACAATAGGGGTGCCCAACAATATCCATTGAGCTCAATGAGTTGCGAAATGCTCTATTCTTCCAAGTCACAAATCCTTTAAGGCATTTGGTCCTTGGTGAAGGTTTATGTTGCTTATGAATATAATTCATTTAATCCTCATTAAATTATATTGTTCAAGTTTCATTGAACTCTCACTTGGCTTGGTCCATGGGTTCCTTTCAAACCCCAACATGCGATGAGATGCCACTCCTTCCTTACTCTCTACCTTAGTTCTTATGTGCCCAACAATCCAAAACTACAATTTGGTCATGGCACAAAAATCAATGCACAAAGTCATGACACATTGTTCAGTGATGCATAATCTCAAACCAATAGGGAGACTACTCATCTCGCAAATTACAAGAAGCTAACATGGTTTGAATTTATTTATTTTTTCAAAAAGTTGGAAAACCATAAAAATGCCCAAATTCACCATTGGTGGTTTCAATAAAACCTTCAAAATTTCAACTTTTATAATACACAAGTTCTTAAAAATTGGAGAAAACCCTTTTAAGCATAAAATGCACATCACTCTTTCATATTCACAATTTTTTCCATTAGTTTGGCTTAGTTTTGCATATTTCCAAAATGAATGAAAACTACAACAAGAATATAATTCTATCATTACTCTAATGAATTCAATCTTTTGAAACAAATCTTATACAAGAGAAGCCATATGCCACCATCCATTGTGGGCATAGCAATGAAGGAATTTCATTTGAAATTTGCATAAACAACAAAGGAAATTGCCTCTTCACACAAGGTACCACAATCAATAGATTTCTCCTCGAGGATGAAAAACACCGCAATCAATCCTTTATCAACTTGCAATCAATTCCAATACAAGCTCAAGAAATTCTAGTCACTTTTTTTCCTAAAATAAAATTCTTGTCAAAGGAGGAGAGAGGGTTTTTCCAAAAACAAAAATTGTCTTCAAAATGTTTTTCCTTTTACCTTTTTCTCCCATAATTCTCTAAATCTCTTTTTCCCCTTTCCCTTCTTTTTACTTTACTCAAGGTATTTGAAAAATGGCTTCTTGCAAAAATAGATATTTTTAATGCAAACAATTTTAGAACACTATACAATGTAAATAACTTATAATTTATAATTGATATTTTTCATTGAACTTTGCAATTAAATTGAAATGTAACTATATAGCAATTCTATTTCCCATGTGCAAAATATTTTAATTTATTTTCTATAAGGGAGTTAAAGTCACTTTAATTTTCTTTTCACACATAATAAAATAATGCATAGACCTTTTTCAATAAGGCACAATTAATTATCCTTCTAATTCAAAGAATTTTAAAACATTCTGCAAACACAACAAAAACTTATTTTGGAAATAATTTGTACATACCGTTAATTTTTTTTTAACATCCTAGAGGTAATATTTTGTAATATCTAATCAAGTTCAATTTTTCAATTTCTATAGAATGATATATTTGTAGGAAACTATACTTTTCCCAATTGATATTTTTGATAATTAATCAAATTTACACAATGTTGATCTCCATGTGAAATCACTCTAAGGAATTGTTGGTTTTCATCCTCCAATTCAAGACCTAGAGGGTTTTGTCCTTAGGTTAATTGAACTGCAATTCCATGCTCCATAAGGAGTAGAAAGCAAATAATAATTTTTTTTTTCAATGATCCCCCTTCTCCTTGCTTGGATTCTCTCAAATAGATTTTTCCTCAAATAGACGTACCTTTTCATATGCCCTTTGAATATTAAAAATAAACTTTTAATTATAATTTCATTTTATAATATTGTTTAATTCTTCCTTAAGACTAGTAATTGCATTTTCCTAGAGAATATACTTGTGCCATGTTTATAGCATATAATTCTATACCCCATCAGGGTCACAGGTTGTAGATGTTGCCTTTATTAGTAGTGGCTTGGTAGATGGTTGTATCAAGAGATCTAAAACCACTTTGGATGTTGAGGATGTTTTGCAAGATTGCTTGGCAGGATTTTTCATGAGGATGGAATTGGTGGATTTTATGAGATCATGGTAGCTATGACCCCACCAATTGGCATAGATCCTCCTACTTAATTTCTTTCCTCATTTGGCCTTCCATTTCCCTAATCTCCATAATCCAATGGGTTTCAAATAGAGCTTTGGCATTTTGCATGGTGGTAACCTCCATGCTCGTGCTCATGTGCATTCTTCGCTTCTCATCAATTCTAGAATGATTGTTTAAGTTTGGGTAGCATCCTCTTGTAATTTGATGCTTTCTATGGTCCCACCTATTACCAAGTGTTGTTGCTTCATTATATACCTGGTGGTGGTGGTGCTTGTAATCTCTTGCAATCTCTTTATAACCCTTGGTCCATGCTTTGGTGGACTTCAACCCTTTATGGAAGCTTCATTTTGTAAAGAAGACATTACATAATTTAAAAACAACAAAATAAGATAAAGTAACCACACACAAAGGACCCACTTACTTTATAGGTTTAAACACACTACATGGATTCTAGAATTGCCATCAATTCAGATCCAAATTTTTGGAGGGATTCACAAGACTCATATTGCACTCAGATCAAGTGAGATGGAGGTTAAGCAAACATGTTTTACCCAAGATGAACATCACCAATAACCATAATTTTGGAAAACTTGTACTTGCACATTTAGGTGAAACATCAAGGGTATTTGCACTATATAGGAATAACCAAAGCATAGCATAAAACATCCAACATGATATAATGTCCATATGAAATAATAGTAAATTATTACATCTATTTTGGAAATCATCTACAAACTAGCATGACTTAGATACCAAGATGCATAAATCAACAATAATACTCAATGTTGAAATAGATATAATAGTCATGTATAATAGTTATAGTGAAAATAGTGAAATTGAAACATTATAATAACTCAAACATATAGAATCACAACATATACTTTCGATAGTATGAATTGGAAATCAAATGCCAATGCAAAAAACACTATCAAGGAAACACATGATGGCCATACAAAACATCACCAATAAATATGATACAATACCAAAGTGAAAATCAATAAACATACAAGGCACAAACTCTTGAGGTAGTACATCCTCTCCCTTTTACTAGGCTTACTCTTGAAAGCCTTAAAAAATGTGAGGATAAAGAACCCTCAACTATGTATTATCCTCCCAATTAGTTGGTATGTCATCAAGTAGGTCCATTGGACACTTATTTGATGCAAGTCTTGACCTTGAAGTGATAGCCTTTGATGCTACAATATACGTGTGGGCTCCAAAGAAAGTTGCTTTCCCTTCTTGACTTGCAAGGCATCCCAATCAATAATATTTGTCACATTTGGAATATACCGTCTAAGTACAAAAACATGAAACACATCATTGATGTGTGAGAGATTGGGCAACAAGGAAAGATGATGTGTGATAGGACCAATCCTCTTTAGGATTTAAAAGGGCCTAACAAAGCATGGTGTGAGCTTAGAACCTTTTCCATAATAAATTGGCTCTTGTGTAGTTGCGCTCTAAAAAATATGAGATCACTAACTAAGAAGTGTCAATCCAATCTCTTGGAATTGACATACTTCGTTTGTCTATCATGGGTAATCAACAATTGCTCTAATCCAAAGTACCTATTGCTCCATATCCTAAAGCATCTCAAGATGAGTAACTAGATCCTCAAGCCTATCCCTACTCAAAGAAGTCCATTAAGAATGACCATACAAGGCTTGGAATGGTGCCATAGCAAGAGAATTGTGGTACCTATTATTACAAGCAAAATTAACAAGGTATAAATAGTCCTCTCACCTAGATTGCTTGTCCATGACATATTTGAGCATATTCTCTAGCACTTAGTTCACCCTCTTCATTTGACCATATGCCTTTGGGTGATAGACTAAATTAAAGTTGACTTGATTGCCAAAAGCATGCTGCGAAGATGTCGACAAGGACATGAACATGGGATCACAATTTGATATGATCTTATGAGGCACTCCATGTAAGTGTACAATGCCCCCCATGAAGGTACATACCATTGATGCAACATTATAGGATTCCCTCATGGATGAGAAATGGGAAACTCTGGTCAGCTTTTCTGCTGTCACCATGATAGCATCATGATGATGAGAAGACATATGAAATCCAACAATAAAGTCCATGGAAATCATGCTCCATTTCCACTTGAGGATGTCGTGTAGTTGCAAAAGGATGGCAAGACGTTGATGCTTTGCCTTCACTCTCTGACACTATGGGAAACTAGCAACAAAATCATCATCATACCTCATCCTTGCCCAATGATACAATTGTTGAAGGCTGGCATGCTTCTTTACACTAGGATGTGTTGTGTAAGGTGTGTGATGCATCTCAAACAACACGACAGTATGAAGACCACCAAATATAAATATGACCAAGATGCTGCAATAGTCCATTTGACTTGAGATAGAAATCTGAAAAAATTCTCAATAGGGCCCTTCGAGACTCAATCTTTGCTCAAACTTTCAAATACTAAGGATCTTTCGGGAGATTCTCAAGACTACGGCTCCACAAATTTGTGCTTAGGAACAATATCAACACCTTGCGTTGCCTCTTGACCAAGGGATTTATGACCGCATTCTCCTCTTTGATGTACTGAATGCCAAAGTCATATTTGAACAAGAATTCCATCCAAGGACATTGATGCTGATTCAAGTTCGGTTGTGTGGAAGTGTATTGTAAACTATGATGATTGCTAAGCACCTCAAATCGGTGGCCTAGAAGAGTCTCCATTGCATAAGCACATGAACAACAATTTCCAACTCTAGATTGTGGGTAGGGTAGTTCAATTGATTCTCCTTGAGCTTTTGTGGCTCATAAGTAATCACTTGGCCTCTTGCATAAGGACCGCTCCTAACCCATCTAATGATGCATCATCGCAAAGCGCAAAATATGGACTTTTATTGAAGTAATTGTATGCAACACTGTACAAAAGTCCATGATGTGGCAATAGTAACCTGCCAATCCCATGAAACTATGAGCCTCATAAACATTTGTGGGTGTTGGCCAATCCACAATGGTCTAAGGTCTTGAATCTTCAAGGGGTCAATTGAGATACCTGTTGTGACCTTTTCAAACATCGTCCCATTGCAAATGGGAAACCCCAGTGGTTTGCTAGTTTTTAGGGTTTTGCCTCCGTGCAATGGTTTCATGAGGTCATCATTTTTGAGCGTTTCAGGTTAGTCTTTTTGAAGTCATCCAAGCCAAGTTGATAATCCATGTCTGAATCAGTGCCTAAACATCATAGAAGTGCTCAGAAGGTTCGGGAGACGAGGATCGCCTGTGCTTTGGGCCAATTCTGACACTTCCTACTTTTTAGGGAATTTGCTTTTTTGCTTTTTCGCTTTTTCATTTTTGGCATTTTTGGACCAAACGGGGTTCCCTATTTTTTTAGGGATTTTGCTTTTTCTATTTTTAGAAAGTCAACCCTGGTCAACGGGTCAACGTTTCCATCTTTAGAACCAAAATCAACCAAAAAATAAAAAAATCATTGAAAAATAAAGCAAAAATAAAGCAAAAATTAGGAAAAGCATGGAAAAGCAAGGGAAAAATCTGGAAAAATCAGTTAAAAATCTGGAAAATCATTAAAAATCAACCTAAAAGCATGAAGTCCATGGTGAAACTCGCCCAAGTCTGGACCATGAAGCTCGCCCATGGAGGAGAAAATGGCAATGAAAATGGCTGAGTTATTGATAAAGTCCGCCCTTGCCATGGAGATGAGGATGGCAAAAAGCTTTTGAAGTCCGCCATAAAATGGAAAGACACCTTCAAAGTCCGCCATAACTTAGATGAGGCAATGGCAAAGACTCTTGGAAGTCCGCCCCAACAGTTGGAAAGAATGGCAAGACACTTTGAAAGTCCGCCCAAGCCTTGAGGAAAAATTGGCAAGACATTAAGGAAGTCCGCCCAGCCTTGAGAGGGGAATGGAAAGGAGTTGGTAAAGTCCGCTTAGCCTAGGAGAGGAGAGAAAATTCAAAATTTGTCTAAGTATGGAGGCCTAAGAGGAAGAAAATCGAAAATGACTAAGTATTTGAAGGAGAAAAATTGAAAATTTGCCTAAGTATGGGAAAATTTTATGAAGTTGGCTAAGTGCATAGAGGAGAATACATATGGCAAAGAGGTTAGAAAGTCCGCCCTTGGCTAAAAGGGATGAAAATTTGTCTAAGTATCATGAAAATTGGCCTAGGAAAAACATCCGAATACATACTTTTCCTAGATAAAATCATTCGAGCAAGAGGAAAATTCGTTTTGGCATGAGAAAATGTGCCTGACACAATTTGAAGTTCGCCATGGCAGAAGAAAATGAAGATCTGGCGTAATATTTGTTGGCAAGATGGCTAAGAATTCAACTTGGCTAGACGGGAAGTGAAATAGCTTGGAAAATAAATATTTAGCCAAGAAAAAAATTAAAATAGCCATGGGTCAAAAATGAACGGGTTGGAAATAAATTAAACATTTTAATCCTTTGGATAATTTATTTCCAAAGGCTTAGAAATATAAAATGCTACAGACAAAAATAAAATTCGCCAGAGATGCCTTGGAAGAAAAGAAATTCTTGGAAGAAAATAAATTACCCCGGAAATAGAGAAAATCTATGAGCAAAATTAAATTCGCCATGAATTAAGACTTGGAAAAATCGAATTTAATTGGACATTTAATGTTTTTTTCCAAAATTTCGAAAATAAAGATAAACATCTAGAAAAATCGAATTTTGGAAAATCAAAGGGATTTGCCTAGATAAGCTCGCCATAGAGATTTTTTGAAAAGAATGGAAACTTGCCTGTTTGAAGAGGAGAAAACAAATCGAAATCGAGAGAAAAAGATGCAGTTGCTAAAACAAATCGTATTCTTCAGCATTATAATGAGTTTCAGCAACTCATTTTTCACAGACTTAGTTGAAGAGAAGTTAATCTCTCAAAATCATAAGAAAGTTGAGACAAGATCAATTCTTCTGCAGGCAAGGTCAATTCTCTTAGAGGAAGGAATAATTTTTATTGCTGAAGAAATAATTTTTTCGAAGAAGTGAAGGATTTCTTGGCTGAAAGTCGAACTACTCAACAAGATTGGCGCACTTTGTCATTTGATTTTTGATTCAATTCTCGAAATTTGAATCTGATTCGCAGCCAGAGGATTTTTCCTAAGGTTTGGAGTTCGGTTGGCTAAATTCATCAATTCTTCTTCTGTCTTTTTCATTCTGGCTAAGTTCTGGCAAAATTTCAAGAAAATTCGTTTACTTTCAGCTTGCTTTTTCGCAGAAAGCTGAAGGTAAAAGAAAAGGCACAGGAATAAATTATATTTTAAAGTCTCTGTATTAATGTTTATATTTTTACTGCAGGTTAATGACCACGGCGGGAGAATCATCAAAGAAGGTGTCGATGAAGTTCGCCAGTAAAGGGGTACAGCGAGAGTCAAAGATAAATTCCAAATGGAAAAATGTCGCAGACATTGATCTGGGACATGTAGACTTCGTGGAGTTCAAAAAGAGAGTATATGGATGTGCTGGATTACCAACACCAATTGCCAGACGAATGGTGAGGAATGGAATTTTCCAAGCAGCCGGATTCCCGCCTGCAATAGACTGTGCCGAGTTGATGGTAGAATGGGCCATTCATTATGATGCTCAGGAAAGACAAATTGTTGCCTCTGACGGAAGGATTTTGGCTCACCTTGGCGAAGTGGCAATACAGGAGGCATTCGACATCCCAACACATCATCGGACCGTCTACAAAACCAAGGAGGACGCCAAGAGATTGTATATAGCCAGTCTGAATTGTGCGCCACAAATGTTAATAAGCCATGGTTGGAGAAGCCTAGACCATCCACAAAGAAGATGCCTAAGAAGCCGCGCCAGACAGATTTTAAAGAGGATTATGGAGATATCATTTTGATGTTGAATAGGATAGCCGACAATCCGCAAGGTGCATATTTTGAGACGTGGATGTATTATTTTATAGATGAAATCACTTCCGGCGTGAAGATGTTCAACTGGTCCCGAATGATAAGCGACAATCTTCACGAGCAGCTAACCAATTTGGAAAAGACCAAGTCTTTTCATATGAGCTCGTACATTGTCTATTTGTCGGCCAGAACATACAGATACTCAGGACTGATTTGCAAAAGGCAAAGTTGGCAATGGGAAGAATTAACTCAAGTCTTATGACTGCTACCCGCAACTTCAACTCAAGGAGAAATCTCATTTCAGGCGGGTGCATGATGCTTTCCTAATGTATATCACGAGAATACTTCAAGGAGGAATGCACCAGAGGTTGAGTCACGAAGCCAAGAGCTTGATCAATAAATATGGATCCTGGTTTATCCAGTTTCCCAAGTTTACGTATGTTAGGATCTAGGGATTCACTAGAAATCCTTACAAGCTGCCTATCTATCCAACAAATCGGATGATTTTGCTTGAAGTCCCTAGACAGTTGGAAGATTATCAGAACATCCAGAGGCCAAGTGAGAAGGCGGCTGTTACTTTCCCATTCTTTATTGGGAATATGTTGGAGTCCTGTCCGTCAACACAAGCAGCCGAAAGCCCCAAGCTAGAAATTCAATGGTACCCATTCACAGCTTATACGTCTAGGGCCAATTTTGACCCGCATCATCACATTCGGACCGTGGATGGGAGAAGATACAAACACAGAGTAGACTTGGAGGACTTCTGGGTGAATGCTGCAGATGAATATGAAGTCAAGAGAAGATTATGGTCTAGAGTGCCGGTGGACTTTATGAGGGAAACCGAACTTTGCTAGGTACCCGATCAGTTGTAGGATGATGGAAATTATGTCCAGCTGAGCTTCGAGGAGAGCCGACCTCTTCCTTTCGTGAAGTGGTCAGAGCCTGAGCATTCAGACTTGGCACATTGATGAGACCAGTGATTAAGTATTCTCAGCGGTGGGTAGACCATCAGGTCTAGGAATTGAGGCAGAAAGGAATAATGCTCACGTATGATTTGCTGAGCGAGACAGAGTCATACTCCTCCAATGCCGGCGCGTCCCACAATGATCATTTGGTTTAGATTGGCGAGAAGAGGAAAGAAGTAGTTGCAAGCATTGAGCCTATCGAGAAAAGACAGAAGATGGAGCCATCTCGTTTTGCGGCGTCTAGGAACATTGACGAGCTAGTAGCTACCGTAGACGAATCCTTGGCCGAGATGATGAGACCTTCTATTGTTCAGGAGAAGAACAATGTGCTGATCCAATTGGACAACGATGAGCCCCCATCTCCTATAGGCACAAAAGTACTGGGTTCGGATAATGAAATGGAAGTCCAAAATGATGATTTCGAAGAGGGTATGATTTCCACCCTCAGAGGAGTCTTGGATATTCCAAATGAAGGGAACGTTTAGGAGGAGGATAGTATCGAGAAGCCTACCATTTCGGATTGGTTGAAGGAGAGGATGAAAATTCAGGCACCAATTGAGGTCCAAGAAGAAGATGATATTGTGGATTTCTTGGCAAGGTTGGAACAAGTTGCTACTAAGAAACCTGCCAAGAAGTTTTCCATGATTCAGAGGGACGAAGCCGGCAGCCGTTCCATACAGATCGCAGTACCAACAGTTGATAAAGCACAAGATGAGATCACTCCCCAGGAATACGCCATAACCACTATAGACCTTGGCCCAACAACAAAAGGCCAGGAGGTAGAAGAACTGGATAACTTCGTCTCAACTATCAAGGCGAGATTGGAAAAGGAAGTGGCGAAAAAGAAAGAGTACAAAAGGGAGGTCGAGCGCCTGAAGGAGTATATACGACATCTGACCCAACCACTCAATCAGGGTGATGCAGTAGCTCCTCTTCTCAATTCCTCACAGGAAATGGCCAAGGATGTGGAAGAAGGTACGATCAGGGCCAAGGAGGCCCAGGAATGGATGACAAGCAAGGGCACGGAAACGGCTTTGTTCATGGAGAGATTGACGCTTGCTTATGGATAGACTTCTTCTTTCCTTTCCAAATTGGTTGACATGGCAGAAACTTGGAATTCAAGAGAGGCTCATTCCATGCCTTAGAGTACTGAAGGGCGTTCCAAAGGAAGAATTGGTCGAGGGAAAGGTAATTGCTGCGGGAGCGGCTTATGATTTTCATAATTGGTTTTGGGCAGTGACAATACGGAACAAGATTCTAGAGAAGGCAAAGGCAGATGGGCTCAGAGTTGGGGAGAAAGTTAAAGAAATCCGGAGGAAGATTTATATGATAGTTGCAAATGTGTTTGACAGAGAGATTGTCCGGGAAAACGACATGCAGTTGGAAAGGTTGAAGCATAAGGTTCAGGAAGTTTTCTTCTCTACTATTGGACCAATTCTGAGACAGGATTTCACCAAAGTGGCAAACCTCTTGTCCATCCGAGATGATTTTGTGAGACAGGAAACGGATTGGGAGAACACCTTCGCTAGATGTGTTGAGGATTTGGACGGGCTTGAATTCAGGATAAGCATGCTGCTGCCAGTTACGATGGAGGAAGTCGTCACGATCGTGTCCAGATTCGTCGAGCACAATGCTGCCCAGGAGGATAGGGACACCTTCCGTTGAAGATAGCTTCAACTGTCACCTCATTGCTTGTTTACTGGTTGTTAACTGATGTTATTTTGGGTAACCCTAATTAGGGTTGAGTTGTATTAATCTTGGTCGTTGATGTTGTTTTAATCTTGGCCTTTCATTTGATTCTGAAAACTCTATATAAACTTGTGATCTCTCACTTTCATTTGTGTGGAGACAGTGTATGAAATTGTTGCATTAGACTATTTCGGCTAATAAAAGCTCTTATGCATGATTTGCTTTGAATCACTTTTATTGTCAAGTAGTGAGCAAGGTTGCATAACTTCTTCTACCATAGATTAGAATTAGATTACAATTAAGTAGAATTTTCTTTGAATGTTGGTTAAGTGAATGCGAGATTGATCGTATAGATTAATGGTGAAATATTGCTCATACTTTCTTTGGATGGATGATTTTCATTCGATGCTTAAAGTTAGTTTGAGCTTGTGATTGTGGATGCTTAACTTCGGTCTTATTCGAGGCATGAAAATTATAATCACACCCTTTGAAGATTGCACCCACTTTGCGTAGTTGTCCCAGGGAGGCGAACAAAGCGTGGTTACTCGTTTCACCTGATCTTTATTGTCGCTTGAGTTCCTAGGCATAGATTAGATCCTTTAAACCCTTATCTTTTTGCCTTTTTTTTGAGACCCAAACTAAAAGTCCCAATCGAAGAAGCCTTAATGATAAATCCGTCTAAGTCCCGAACTTGTGAGAAATTCCTTCATGTAAGTCCCTTTGTGTATTACCAGCAAATCACAACGCCCATTGAGCTTATCCACATGTCATGACTTGACAAAAGAAACCTTGGAGTCACCATATGATCTTCTCGCAATCTTAGCATACACGGTGACTTTGTTCAAGAGAGGATAGAGTGTCTTTGGACATTTTATTCTGTGTGTTCGGTGGATGATAAAACGTACACCGACAATACCCTTACTAGAAATAACATGACCCAAGTACTTCACCTTCAATTGGAATAACTCACACTTCACCAATCTATTAAAAAGCTGGTTCTCACACAAACACTAAAGAACTTGACACAACTGGACCTCATGTTCTTCCACAATCCTTGTAAAGATCAAAATATCATCTAGAAACACAAGGACAAACTGGTCAAGGTAAGTGTGAAACACCCCGTTCATCAAACTAATGAATATTGATGGAGCATTTGTCAACTACTATGGTGAACTCGTAGTGTCCATATTGAGTCAAAACATGATCTAATAAATATTGGCTTGTTGAATGCGAAGTTGATGATACATAGACTTTAGATCAATCGTAGAGAACACTCTAGCTCCCTTCATTTGATCAAATTGGTTGTAGATCCTCAATATGTAATGAATGACCCCCCCCTTTTTTTTTCTGTTTTCTGACTTGCTGATTGTGTTTTGTTTGATGATTTTTTGCATTGAGTTTCATTTGCCATTCATTGTTTCATGATTGCATAAACATAGATAACATAAAGTGTTAGTGTTTTGTAGCTTCGGGAGATATTTTCCCTTAAATATATTCAACTCAAGGCAGGTCAGCCTTTTGTCTTATAAATAAAATTTGTACTCTTCTAGGTCAGCCCTAGAAAGGAAGATCAACTAGCTTGTATATATAGGAGAAGGTGTCTCCTCATTTTATTATCATTCAATCCATTCCAATTCAAATATATTCAGCAACAGGTTCGCCCTTCAAGAGCAGTAGATTCGACTTTAGGAGAAGAGTTAAATATTTTTGTGCATCTAAAGAAATTGCACTATATACAAGTGTACATTCATTGTATAAGATTCGCCCTTTCTAGGGCCTGATTGTTGAGTGCTATTTCTGCACTTATTATTCTGATTTATAAGAGAATATTTTGCTGGGTTTTCCTCCCTCGAGTAGGAGGGTTTTCCCAAGGTAAAATATTGTGTTCATTGTTCTCTGAGTTGTGTTTTTCTGCTTATTGCATTTCTGATCTAAAACTAACATGGTATCAGAATGGGTTCAGGGAAATCCGATCAGATTTGTCTAAGCAAACATTGCAGATTGAGAGGAATTCAATTCAATGAAAATCACGTGAAGATGGTTATATGATTTCTTTCCAAATCTGAGATCTATTTGTAGCGGCCTCATCCTCCACCTCTGTCGTAATCCTGAGGAAGTGCTGGAGATTGGCGACATCATTCAGACCCGTGAAGCAATTACCTAGGATTTCTCTATATCTTTTGTATGATCGGTAACTTCTGAGAGTCGCCTTTAGCATAATGTTCATCTCCTATCTGTAGGTGCAAACTGATGTATAGCTGGGTCAATTAAGTTTGTATGTGTATTCAGTTCTATATGTTTGCTTTGCCAGGCAGTATTAAGTCTTAAAATAACAGTTCGGTTGGTTCAACTGAATATGGCAAAGTTATATTGGGCTTCGGCGGATTGAAGGAGTATCACGAGAATTTGAATAATGTTTGGACTTTAATCAGGGAAGATCTGAGAACGACAACTCTTAGTTTCTGTGGCCAGGCTTGGACAAAAACCTAGTCGTGGCTATTCAACATTCTTATTCATAGTTTTTTTTTTACATGTTGACAAAATTATATCAATTGGCAATATTTATTGAATACATTTCCAGATTGGTATTCTTTGGGAGGCATCAAGGAAATCATAGGATTATAATCATTGTAAGGTGTCATCACTGTATATTGAAATATCGGGGGTTCTGCAGGAATGTAGATATTAGCCACTAGAAAAGCATAATCACCGTTTGAAGAGAGAAGACGTGGGATTAGCGATGGTAGAAGTATATTGTTGGCAAACCATTTGTCAAAGCGTGGGAGGAGGTTATTATTATCCGTGACATCCCGTTATTGGAATGGGCGATGTCACGTATTCTGGAGTTCGTGGTGGAAGTCATTTGTTGGTGTCACCCACTGGATATATTGACCATTGCTCTTATATTCATCGTGTACACCAAAGTCTCGATATCGGGCATTTGTATTACTTTCCTGTTGGCGCTTATTACATTTGCTAAGCAACAGTCGCTGCTCTCATTGTGAATGTCGGGTCCTAGTTGTGTGCGTACTTCTACATTAACATCATTCGAGGCGAGACTTCTTATGTATTAATTCTTTTCTTCATTATCGGCATCCTTGAAGGACTTCGGTCTCTCAAATCATCACAGTGCTGCTAGTTCATGTTGATCAAGTGTCTTGCTCATATATTCGTGTTGTTGGCATATCCACATCGTTGTTGGGTGATGTTTATTATTTGGTTAGACGAAGCCATTTGGAGTTGCAGGTTGGAGATATGAGATCCACAGTTTAGTTATATTTCAGATTGTATTCATTGTGCTTGACTTTGATATTGGTGCTGGAGTATTTGCTTGGAGACGTTGTGGCAGATACAGACAAAAGCAACCTCCCGGTCACATATAAGGCAATCACATATTGGACTATGTATGGCAGACATGAGAACAAAATGGATATGATTGCGATGGTACTTCTGCTAGGAGAAGTGACCGTTATGTCAGAGGTTATGTAGTTATTTCAAATGAAAAATCCATGATTGAATATGACCATTATGATTCTTGCAGTCTATGCAACTGTGTCTTTGAATTTCTATAGAGGGATGGCCTAAAGGAGCCTATGATGGGAATTTGTGAAAGCCTGAAGGCATATCTGGCACAAGACTTTTGTACAGGAGATATGTGTATTCTAGCGATTCAATATGTTGATAGAGAAGGAACTGTTGTTTTTGAAGGCTGTACTAAGCAAAGTCAGCATTCAGGAGCAGAATTAATGCTACATATGAGCAGATCTAAGGGAAAGATAAGCGCAGATCTGAAGAGGGTTTAAGTGCAGCATTTAAGGAGATTCTGATTCCACAAAGATAAGTTCTATTATCATTCCTTAATTGTTCTATCTAATGATATTTGCTAGATGTCTACATGTTTATATTGGGGTAGTTTGATTTTATGAACTATTATTAATCTCTTTAAAATGCAGGATGGATCGAGGAGTAAAAGGATGTTGGATTATTTGAAGATATATTGAAGACCTCATTATTTGAGGTGATGATTCTTAAAGATAAGTCAGTGAGGAGTAGGAGGCTCCTATGGATATGGATTCATCCCTCGATTACACTCCTGCCATTCAGAGGGAGTTAAATTCCAGGCACGAGTTGAGATCATGTCCAGGAAGAGGATTTAAGGCTCTAAAGATCAGTCAATGGAGGGGAGTTCACTTCTAGAGGATTTCTTTGCAATCTCTGTATTGAGGCAGGGATCAAGAGCGAGTTTTGTGTTTAGCAAAATGAAGTCCTATGTCTCGAGGAACTAGAGTAACTCACCAAGAAGAAGTGAAGGTGTCAGCCAAGTGGGTTGCAGTGTTGCAAGGCCAGGTGCTAAAGTCCTTGGAAGACCTCTTTAGTTGTAGAGAACAAAATTGCACAAGACAGTCAATCTGGATTTGACATTGGGAGCTCCGCAAACCTATTTAGAATAGGGTGATCTGGGATGAGGTCGAGGACAGTCCTGGACTCTCACAAGTCCGTAGTGCCGAAGGTGTGCGTTGGAAACCGTTCCTCTAAGGCAAGCATTGCAAGGAATCTTGGACGAGGAGGTCAAGAGGTTGATGCAAGTACTTGGAGCTTCAGAGGGAGTCACATCATCATGAAGATTTGTTGTAATGCATATTTCTCTGAGACGGAGAAATATGAGGTGAAAACCTTGTGTATATTTCTTTGAGATGGAGAAATATGAGGTGAAAGCCCTTGTAGTGTATATTTCTCTGAGATAGAGAAATATGAGGTGTAAGCCCTTGTACATCTCTGAGACTGAGATGAGATGTCATGTTGAGAGACTCCATGACGAGGAAATCTTATACATCTCTGAGACTGAGAGGAGACGTCATGTTGAGAGACTCCATGACGAGGATATCTTGTACATCTCTGAGACTGAGATGTGTTTCTTTCCACAAATGGGAGTAGCCATTGTGGACGCCATGTTGAGAGACTCCGTGGCGAACCTTTGTACATCTTTGAGACTGAGATGTGTTTTCCACAAATGGGTGTAGCCATTGTGGACATCATGTTGAGAGACTCCATGATGAACCCGTGTACATCTTTGAGACTAAGATGTGTTTTTCCACAAATGGGTGTAGCCATTGTGAGCGTCATGGTAAGAGACTCCATGATGAGGATATTTGAAAATACCGTCCTAGCTAAGAGGGAGTGTTAGTGTTTTGTAGATTCGGGAGATATTTTCCCTTAAATATATTCAACTCAAGGCAGGTCGGCCTTTTGTCTTATAAATAAAATTTGTACTCTTCTAGGTCGGCCCTAGGAGGGAAGATCAACTAGCTTGTATATATAGGAGAAGGTGTCTCCTCATTTTATTATCATTCAATCCATTCCAATTCAAATATATTCAGCAGCAGGTTCGCCCTTCAAGAGCAGCAGATTCGACTTCAGGAGAAGAGTTAAATATTTTTGTGCATCTAAAGAAATTGCACTATATACAAGTGCAGATTCATTGGATAAGATTCGCCCTTTCTAGGGCCTGATTGTTGAGTGCTATTTCTGCACTTATTATTCTGATTTATAAGAGAATATTTTGCTGTGTTTTTCTCCCTCGAGTAGGAGGGTTTACCCAGGGTAAAATATTGTGTTCATTGTTCTCTGAGTTGTTTTTTTCTGCTTGTTGCATTTCTGATCTAAAACTAACATAAAGTACTGAAAATAAAGTAAACTTGCTTGCACTATGATGAAAAATCAGCATATATTTCTCTAATATCATAACAGAAAAATTCTGACTTTTACAAGCATATATCAGACTCAGAAATAAACGTTTCAGACCTGGAAATATGTGCAAACAGCAACAAAGGAATCTCCAAATGTGCAATGAACAATGCCACTGATATTAGCAGCAAATCCCCTACTTTCCAATGCCAAGAACCAATGATTTCAGATCTCCACAAATGCTCAGATCGTCCCTATACCACAGCAGACTCAATCTGGAAATTACCCACAAACCAGGCGCCTGGCTGAAGAAGTCGACTTGCTTTAATAAATCAGATTTTGCTCAGAAAATTCATACTTACACATGATTGGAGGCGCCTAGATGAGAGATTTCTTTAGAATCAATACCCACGATGAGAAACCAAGTCAAATAGAAGTTATGCTCATGAAACCAGGTTCAGACCCTGTGAATAAAGTGCCCAGAAACTTCTGAAACCACCTCAAAACACTCAGAAAATTCACACCCAAAAGAAGCTATGCTACCACAAATCAAAACCCAACTGATCACACATAAAAAATACTCAAATATCTTCATCCTGTTTGATTGAAACTGCAACAATGAAGCTCTGAAAGCGACCCCTCGATGGAACCAAACCTGAAACAACTAGGGTAGGTATTGCACTACCAAAACCAGCTCTTCAACGCCAAGGGTTTTCGTCCGCAACACCTGTTTACAGACCTCTGGAATGATTCCAGTAGTATCTCCTTATGCAACCATTTCCAACATACTGAAATGAGGCTTCAAAATGAGTTTATAAAGTCTCAACAAAAGATTAGGGTGACCGGGTTAGAGAAACCCTAATCCTCCACTAAAATCCCACACCCTTTTTTCCTTTGCCCTTGATTTATTTTAATTTTGAACTTCATATTCACCTCCTAGGCATCCCCCTCTTATCCAACATTCAAAAGTAATTCTGTTGCTTTAAAACAACCTTAAGTCAATGCACTAGGTGCCAAGGTACAAAATTATGCCCCCTCAGGCCTTCAATAAAATAACTTTATTAAAATATTACGAGAGAGGAAATACAAATATCAAAATAATCAGACCTTAGCAAACTAAAGCCCAAACTGAAATAACACTGCTGAAAGTAGCTTGACTTGGACCAACTTTCTGAAAATAGACTTACTATTTTTAGTAAGCACTAAAAATAACAAATGCTTTGAAAACTCAAACTGGTGAGGAAATTGATAAGCAACCCTACTTATTGTAAGCAGTAAGTACCAAACTGCCCCCCTGCTAAAATAGAAAGTCCACCAGAAAACTCTGAAAACCCTCAGAAAGGATTGGAAACTGAGTTCCCTTATGAATTCCATTTAGCCTACAGGAACTCTGGAATAGGATAAAGGATAAACACCACTCAAAGGCTAGGAGGGGACATTACACAATATGGGATATTGGTTACTCATTGTCACCTTGTTCAATTGCCAATAATCAATACAAAAATGAAGAGATCCATCCTTCACGAAGATGATAGTTGCACCCCAAGAGTATACACAAGGATGAATATGCACCTTCTCTAACAACTCTTATTGCAACCAAAGCTTGCTAAGCTCCAAAGTGGTCATATAGTATTGCGCTTGTGAGATGGCTAGCTATCACAACTTGATTACCAAGGTCATCCACACAGTCTTCTGCCTTATGGTTACAATTGATGCTCTTTTGATGAGAATCAAGCTAATCCATACCAAGGAATATCTTGTAAGATCTTGGTGGTAGGACACATAACGTTACCAAAGGTTCCCAGATCAAACACACAACCACACACAAGTGAATGAACTACCACCTTAACACCTGTAGCCAACTCAATCTACTACTTATCATCTTGCCTTGCTGCCACAAGCTTGCAATGCTCAACTAATGATGGGGAAATAAAGGAGTTTGAAGCTCCATAATCTAAGTTGCCGGTTTAGCTACGGGTACGGGTATTGACGGTATGACAATTTTTTTCCCTTTGGTACAGGTACAAATACATATATATATACATGTTCAAAATTATAAATTTAATAATTTAATTATAAGAACAATGATACTCATAAGTCATAAACATAATTTGGATCTAGTACATGGAATAAAAACACTCAGCCATGTCAAAACTTAAAGCTTTCCAAGCAATAAATATATGTTTGTTGGGATTGTTGATTAGTGGAATATCTAGGCAACAAATTTGGTAGCAAGATCTACCATTTTGAAGAATATGGAAATTGTAATTGGTAAAGGAAAAGTAGTAGTCTCTACTTCATGCTCTTTTCTTTATATGATAGTAGATTTAGTGAATGAGATAAAACTTGATAATGAGATCAAATCTTGGCTTGAATTTTCTGTACAAAAGTATTTGAAGTAGTTGCTTTGGCTAAGCATTGGATGACCAAACAAATCAGGCATACTTTGCTGCTAATGCAGCTGCTATATCTTCAAGGAAGATGTCTCCAAGAGTGAACAATGAGACAAAGCAAAAGCCTACTGAAGCTCTCAAGGGCTCTGATTGCCTGCATGCAACTCTTGTAACTTTGCGTTTAGATAAACGACTAAAGAAGTTGAACCTACTAGTCCTTCCAATTGCAACTATTGGCTCTTTTCCTCAGATGGTGGAACTTTGGAGAGTTTGTTGTGAATATAAATAAAAAACTCACATTGAAGACGTACTCAGACCCAAACTGAACCCACCCAAGTACGGGGGTAAATAGTACCCGACAATTTAGTCCATAATCAAGAAAAAAAAAGTCAACTCCAAACATACTTGCAATATCAATAACTATACCTTGATGCTCTACTCAACAATTATCTAGCATTACAAAAATTGTGAGATCTACCAACATCTCCAAGTGTTTGCTTTGATGCTATTGCTAATCCTTGTGGACAAAGTCTCACAACATGGCCCTCTTGATCACAAGTATCTTGTAATACTCCAAGATTTTGCCTAAGACATTAACAAATAAAAAGCGAATGAACAATTTTTTTACGATAGAAAAACAATACTAAGCATGTTAAGTTCTACTCCAAGTGCACAAGGTGCCTAGTCGCAACACAACGATACCCCCGACACAGTTACCATGCATGATGACATATGAAAAAGACTATGTCACGAGCTTAGAATATTGTAATTGACTCAAGCATCGAGAATTGTAGGGAAATCACAAGTTCTATACCCAAGTACAAATTCCTACACTACAATTTGTATGCCATCCTTTAAGCGTCTCAAAATGTAGAGAGTCAAAAGCCCAACCACATTGATTCAAACTTTATGGGAGAAGATATAAGAATTTTGGACTTTGAGATTGAATGTGCATGCTAAACAACAATGACTCGAGGTTCAAAGCAGATAGCATAAACTCAAACTTTGGAGTTCAAGTCCACAACCACGAGCTATCTTGGACTTTGACCTCAAGCTAAAATTCCACTTACTCCAATTGCTCAAGCTCCCAAGCAAAAATTACAAATTCTTGGACTTTAAAGCTTGGGATGCAAACAAGGGACCAAGGATCTTGTGACACCAAGTCTGAAACTCCAATTCATGACACTTTGAACTCCCTTGAAATCCACCTTAGTCTTTGGAGTTTGAGTGATGAACAATGCCTTGTAACAAACACTTAATAGTTGCATTAAGACACCAAATTCTAAACACCTTCGACTTGAAGGTCTAAGACACATTGAGCTCCTTGGACTTTGGATTCCAAGGTGTCATTTCGCCAAATTGCTAGCTCCACTGAGGAGGTTGAACTTCGAAGCAATGTAGGGTCTAGCTTCAAACTTTAGGGTTAGAATAGGCACTTGGACTATAGAGTTCAAAGTGCTTTTGGCACCAAGCCAACTCCAAGTTCAATGGGGACCAACACTTGTGCAACCTTGGGCTTTAGGGTTTGAATGGTAGTGTGAGTTTGGCCTTCAGGTTTTGAGAGACAACTATCGACACATAAGCCTTGGGACAACTTGTTACTTCGAAACTCCAAACTTGAAGACTTTGGGCTTCTTTGTAGTTTGGACTTTGATTTTTGAGGGAAAATTTGCCACTTGGAGTGTACAAGAATTTTTATATGGCAAGGGTAGCAAGCTTACTTTTTTTGGTTGATGAGGCATAACTTCCTCATTTTGCGTATTGATTGAAAATGGTCTAGACCAAGTACCTAGGCACCTATGGGCCCCCACATTGGCTAAGTGTTCTTAGTTTCCTCAAATAGTGGTCCAAGCCCAAACAAAGTGAAAAACATTTTCACAACATGCCATGCAAAACAAGGCAAGGTTCATAGGGGAAAAACCCAAGAAGATGTAATACTACCAAGCAATGTAGCATCATTTAAACTCAAAAAAGGGGTATGAACCCCCAATTTGGCCATGACAAGATCTGGTTCAAAAGGTAAGAAAGCAAACCTATGAAATCACATTTTCTAAGCTAACCAACCATGATAAAGACCATTAAGCAACAACACAAGATTTTGACTTCATGGTTGGTTATAACATAACAAATATTGAATTGCATCACTTCCATGGGTGGAAATTAGTAGAACATATCGATGTCCAATAACATCTTATACATTTTAAATAAGGATAACAAAGGTATTGGATTTTATACATTTCTATAAAGCAAGATAGAGGATAATAACACATGATAGAGGACATAACTCCCTACATACTCTTGAAGCTACTCTAGCATTCAACTTCCCCAATGGTGGTTCAATGTCACTCAACCAAATGGAACCCTTAGGCCCACCCCGCTAAATTGGGAGACAACTAATCCATGTAGTCCAATACACTCACAATCCATACATGGGGTTGGAAAACATACAACACCACCACACAAATAGGGATTCATCAAGCATACAAGAGGAATAACGTTCACCATACAATACATACACATGCCAAATGCATTCTTACAATGCCATACCAAGTAAACAAGTACGAGGAGAACATCCAACATTGTTAATCAAGCACTTGAAATCTCATACAAGGCACAAGATACACATACACATGAAATTGGGAAAAGCACACCAATCACACATAAGAATGCAGATCACAAGCTCTCATTTAATGTGCAATTCAAGGCACAAAAAGGAGAGAGGGTTGAATATTTACATATTGTCCATACAACACATGTGGGCTTCCAAGAAACATACATGAGAGAAGCAAATCCCCAATCAAAGCATCCATAAACTACTTACATCAATACATGGGTCACCAAGCATGTATTCACAAAGTCCTAATCACACCATTGATGCATACACCTAGTACGCCCATCAACACATAGAATACCAAGTAAGCATGCACAAGGACTCAACCACACATCAATGTATGCACAAAGGGAGGTATCGACATATCTCCCATGAGGCAACCGTGAACAAGGTGGATGAGACATGCCAATCAAAGAACCATGAATTGCATGCACACATTTGGTATGCAAGCTATTCATGGGATCCCAACAAAAGAAGATGCTGAGCCCCACATAGGACATAGGGATTAGCATGCTTTCAAACTGAATCATAGTATGAGAAGTTGTGGCCAATCCACATATTGTGGCCCTACAATTTGCTGAACCCTTTGTGGGGTTGGATAGGGGGCACATTTGAGGGAACAAAGGGTCAACCAACAAGATACAATTAGTGGGATATGCAATCATCAACTAGTGCAAACACATGCTAATCACATCAACTACCTAAGGTCTTTACAAGCAAGGCATACTTAAGGAATATACAATCATCAACGAATGCATAGACACTTTATTCACATCAATACATAGAATGCCACACAAATACACATGAGGGATTCTATCAACACCATCCATGCATAAACCCGATTAGAAACAAGAATACTCTCCTATGTAAGATTGGGAAGGACATGCCAATCAAACATTTACAAGGAATGGCATCCCAACATATGAGCACACAATTGAATTTGTGCAATGGTGCATAACTCAAAAATGTGGTCCAAGCAAGACACCCATACTCCAGTGGTTCCTATCCTATTCCATGCTAATTCCTTATTCTCACAAATTACATTGCATCCTCAATTTTTAACTTTCCATTTTCATAGCCAAATCACAAGCGAGATTTTTCACAACATTAAGATTCCAAAGAAAAATTTTCACCAAAATTTCTAACATTGAATCTCAACAATTCAAGCATAACCCTTTTGAAACTCAGGGCCTTGATAACACACTTTTTAACTCGCATCAACATTTCATAGAAATTTCAGCAACATTACAATGCTATTTCAAAATTTCCAAGAATATTCAAACACATATAAACTAAAAAATCCCTAATGCAATTTAAATAGGGATTCCTTCTGTGAAATAAACCCCATGGAAGGGCTACCATATGCTTCACCTATTGTGGGCATGGCCAAAATACAAAAAGGGAAAATTTCATACAAAGAAATACTAAAAAATAAAGCTGAAATTTAACCATGTACCTCACAACGAAGCTCAATAAAAGGATGGGTTAGAATAGAGGTTTGAGAAAGCAGCCCTGCCACTTTATGTAATGTCCCCTTTTTAGCTCGTTGCCGTTTTTGGTGGATTAGCCTATTACCTGACCCTTGTAGGCTAATGCAAATGGTTTGAGGGTCTTGTTTGGCAAATATCAGAGTGTTTTCTTCTCCAGAGCATAGTGTGGTTTAGGGTTGGCCTTCGTTTGGTGTTTCAAGATTCAGTTTTACACACTTACTATTTATAGTAAGTCACCAGGTCATGTGAGTCTAGTACTTCTATTTATAGTAAGGTGCCTGGACTTGTTGTGGATGCAGTATTCGACTCCCTAGTTCAGACGACATGGAAAACAGATGTTTAAGAGAGATATGATATTTTTAATTATTATTAAAGTTAATCTTTAATAATAATTAATTATTTATTCAAAAGGTGCATTATAAAGTTATATTATAACTTATTGTCAAAGGGGGCCATTTAATAAGTTAAAAGACATTTTAATATACCTTGGTATTGGCGCCCATTTAATGTGACTTTATAAAAGTCATCAAAACATATATAATATATATTAATAATTTAAAAGGCCCTCTTTGGGAGTCGTGCTTTTCAAGAGAAGTATATATGCATCCAAGAAGGCAATCGATGTATTCTTTTATGCATTTTATAAACTTGGCCTTTTGTGAGCTTGGTGTGTGAGAAGAAACCTGGGGTTTCTGCAATTTCTTGGCAATGGAGAACGTGGTATCTTCATTGATCAGCATTCTGAGGTTGTGAGACATCAGCTGAAGATTGCTTGTGAGTTGGCTTCATTCAGGAGTCAGCATTGTGCAAATTGGAGAAGTTTTTGAAGGGTTTGATGAATTACTTTTGCAAAGATCAGAAGACTTTGTTGCCACTAACAATAATCTGATTATACACCTCTGCTGGGCGTGTTATTGACAGATTGCAGGCCATGCAATTCTGATGTGACCAAGCCATACCATTCTGGGGTGAGGTGAGTTGTCTTGAGGCTGAGACACCTTGAGCTGGATGCTGCAAATTGTATCTTTGGTGGCGGCTAGAGGTTAGAAACAATGTGGAAGCATTGATTATGTGGAGAAGTCAATTAAAGTTGCTAATCATCCTCTTCAAGGGTTTATTCAGTGCTGCTGTTATAAGTTTCAGAATTGGAATTAATCTTGCCAACTTTTCTGGGTATTCGGTAATTGAAAGAATTGCAATGTTAAATCCTGATTTGAATATTGATTGTTAAGCAAACTATATGTAATCAAATTTGGATTGCTGATGCAATAATATCCATTTTCAATACCTTGCAATCTATATATGTATTTTGCATTTTTTTTTTCTTTCCTGGCATTACTTATCATTGAAAATCTCAAACAAGGCAAACAAGCATACTCTTTGAAAACCCAAGAAAAAATATAGAGGCAGAAATTATAGATTTGATGTTTCCACCTGGGGTGGAACACTACAGTGGTATCAGAGCAAACATCTTGACATCCTGTGAAATTATAGTTGATGAGTGAAGATTTCATCCAGTACCATAGGGGAACAGAATAGTGGCAACCACCTTCAATTCCTGAGGGTGAGACCGTGTCAGAGATATTGGGCATCCATCACTCCAGCTCTAGTGACAGTGACAATGACAGTGTGACCAACATTATGGCTGGGAGGGATAAAGGGCGAGCACGTTCACTCAGTCCTGTTTCCGAGGAAGCGAAGAGAAAGTATGAGCACATGATGGACATGATGTTGCAGTTGATGGGAACCATAAGACAATCTGTGCCACTGCAGAACACAGGATACCAGGGACAGACGAGTGGTACACATGGTGAAGTATTACAGCAGTCTACTACTTCTATTGGTTCAGTCCTCAGACCCAATCAGCCTACTTTTGCTCCTAGGGAGGAGGCATAGTGTCCTTAGACTCCACCAGTTCAAACACCCGAGCATCATGTACTCTCCGCAGCAGACATCACCAGGCACTATGCAGAGTACATGTCTTTAGCTCCAGATATTAGGGAGGCATTATCCCTTAATCAATTTTTAGACCTGAAAAAGCCTCAAGGTGGTGGTGGGGTTAGAGCAGAGCAGCGAGCACAATAGGCTCCCTAGGGTACTCGGGATTTTCAGTAGGCAGTCAACAAGGTTACTTTACCTCATTTTGATGGCAGCGACAAATGTACAGCTAGGTCATGGGTCCAGAAGTTGGATAATTACTTATCTCTGAGGCCTATGCAGGAGGATGAGGCCATCAAGTTCGCTACCTTGCAGTTAGACAGATTGGCTCAGGACTGGTGGCATCATGGTATGGTCACCTTACATTATCATCTTGTTACCACATACCACAAGTTTACCAATAGATTGATCGAGTGGCTTGATAGGAAGGACCCCGAGTTATATTTCAGAGAGCTTGCATAGCTCAAGCAGGTGGGTGGTTTGGAGGCCTACATCAGTGAGTTTTAGAGGCTCTCCATGATGGTGCCTAGCTTGTTAGAAAGGAGGTTAGTTATTCTATTTACAGAGGGATTGTTTGAGCCCATGAGAGGATGGATCAAGGCTTTTGATCCCCCTTCATTATAGGAGGCGATGAAGAAGGCGCGAAGTATGAAGTTGGCTGCCCCAAAAAAGCAGTTTACTCCTAAAGATATTACTTCTTCCAACAATGAGAGTCCTCAACAATTTGCTGATAAGAAAAAGAAATCAGCAACTAACTAAGGTGGATGAGGAGTCACAGGAGGAATTGAGGAAGAAGCAATTGTGTTATTGGTGCAAAGAGCCTTACACCAGAGAGCATGACTGCCCTTTGAGGCCTAAGGGCAAGGCCAACCGTATGATGTGGGTTTATTATGAAGATTCCAATTCTGAAAATTCAGATTAGCAAGCTGCTCTAGAGGATGATGAGGTTGGAAAAGCCTCTACAGAGTTTGGATCTGATGCAAATTTGTCTCCTTTGGCCTTATTTGCTAATATACAGAAGGGAACTTCATTCAGAATCAGGGGAACGGTAAATGGACAGCGTTGCATTGCTATGCTTGACACTGGAGCAACACATAATTTTATCGATGAGGGGTTTGTGGCCAGTTGTAGACTCCAGATAGAGGACTTCGCTGGGTTTAGAGTTAGAGTTGCCGATGGATATACCCTCACTTGCACCAGGCGGATATGTAATCTCACTCTATTGTTGAATGACTATGAGTTACAGGCTGAGTTCTATGTGGTCAACATGGGTGAGACGAACATAGTGTTAGGCATGAAATGGCTCCAAGATATTGGAGAATTTACCCTCAACATACCTAAAATGGAGATGAAGTTCAAAGTGAATGGTAGAGGTTACGTGTTGAGGGGAATTGCAGATGGGAGCTTGCGTTCTATCTCTCTTTGTAGAGAGAAGAGCGGAAGGGGAGAGAAGGATGTGGTACAGGAGGAGGTGTGCGAGTCAGTGCAGGAGTTTGATTCTACTCGTTGCTCCAGCAGTTTGGAGATGGATGACCTAGATCATCATGGAGGAGTTGTGCAGTTTGTGAATAATCCATTATTCGAGTCTGATGTTGGATTGGTTTAGGACAATCCACTCTTTGAGCTTGATGTTGATCTTCCTCCAGGTACCAGTACAAAGTTGGACGATAATCGCAGTGTTTGGGATCCTTCTAGTGCATCAGGATTCCGGGTAGGGCTCACTGAGGAGTTTTACAGTGTGTACACGGTGAGGAATGCCTACAGTTTTTTTTTTGATTCACTTGTACATGATTTGTTTTAGATGCACAGTTCTAATGCGCTCGTGGTGGACAGTTGGTATGATATCTTACCTTGCATAGATATGGGAAGCAAACTTTGTCAGCATTCTAAGTCGCTTCCCCTTGAGGTTCATACTCCTGAGACACCTGATATTGGGGTGGATGTGGTTCATAGTGATTTGTCAGTTGTTCTGATGCTGGTGTTGCAGGAGTTGGTTGGTGATATCAGGGACATTACATAGTTCTTCCCTTGGGACCCAGGTGGAGTGATATTTTAGAGGGTTTTCTTTTGGCAGTTGAGATTGCTTAGGGACAAGCAATTTCAGGGAGGGCGGATTGTAATGTCCCCTTTTTAGCTCGTTGGCGTTTTTGGCAAATTAGCCTATTACCTGACCCTCGTAGGCTAATGCAGATGGTTTGAGGGTCCTGTTTGGTAGATGTTAGAGTGTTTTCTTCTCCAGAGCATAGTGTGGTTCAGGGTTGGCCTTCGTCTGGTGTTTTAGGATTCAATTTTACACACTTAATATTTATAGTAAGTCACCAGGTCATGTGAGTCCAGTACTTCTATTTATAGTAAGGCGCCTAGACCTATTGTGGATGCAGTATTTGATCCCCTAGTTCAGACGGCATGGAAAACAAATGTTTATTAAGAGAGATATGATATTTTTAATTATTATTAAAGTTAATCTTTTTAATAATAATTAATTATTTATTCAAAAGGTGCATTATAAAGTTATATTATAACTTATTGTCAAAGGGGGCCATTTAATGACTTAAAAGATATATTTTAATACACCTTGGTATTGGTGCCCATTTAATGTGACTTTATAAAAGTCATCAAAACATATATAATATATATTAATAATTTAAAAGGCCCTCTTTGGGAGTCGTGCTTTTCAAGAGAAGTATATATGCATCCAAGAAGGCAATTGATGTATTCTTTTATGCATTTTATAAACTTGGCCTTTTGTGAGCTTGGCGTGTGAGAAGAAACCTGGGGTTTCTGCAATTTCTTGGCAATGGAGAATGTGGTATCTTCGTTGATCTGCATTCTGAGGTTGTGAGACATCAGCTGAAGATTGCTTGTGAGTTGGCTTCATTCAGGAGTCAGCATCGTGCAAATTGGAGAAGTTTTTGAAGGGTTTGATGAATTACTTCTGGAAAGATCAGAAGACCTTGTTGCTGCTAACAACAATCTGATTATACACCTCTGCTGGGCGGGTTATTGACAGATTGCAGGCCGTACAATTCTGATGTGACCAGGCCGTACCATTCTGGGGTGAGGCGAGTTGTCTTGAGGCTGAAATGCCTTGAGCTGGAGGCTGCAAATTGTATCGTTGGTGGCGGCTAGAGGTCAGAAACAATGTGGAAGAATTAATTATGTGGAGAAGTCAATTAAAATTGCTAATCGTCCTCTTCAAGGGTTTATTCAGTGCTGCTGTTATAAGTTTCAGAATTGGAATTAATCTTGCCAGCTTTTCTGGGTATGAGGTATTTGAAAGAATTGCAATGTTAAACCCTGATTTGAATATTGATTGTTAAGCAAACTATATGTAATCAGATTTGGATTGCTGATGCAATTATATCCATTTTCAATACCTTGCAATCTGTATATGTATTTAGCATTTTTTCTTTCTTTCTTGGCATTACTTATCATTGAAAATCTCAAACAATGCAAACACGCATACACTTTGAAAACCCAAGAAAAAATATAGAGGCAGAAATTACAGATTGGATGTTTCTACCTGGGGTGGAACACTACACTTTGCATGCCACAAACCCCAATCCAAGACACCAACCAAGACAGCAGCTCCCACGTCCAAGGGATGGAAGGGGAGAAGAGGAAAAACAAGGTAAAACAGCAGCCACAAACCCCACACCCTTTATACTATACTCTTCCTTTTGTCATGTGATCCCAACAAAAAGCAGCCCTGAAGAATCCTCATGCCTAGCAGCCATGAAGAGAGGGAGAGAGAGACACATCAAGGAGGGGGAAGATGAAGGGGATTCTAGAATGCAGTTCCAATATACATAAGTGGAACCCAAACACAATTTTAAATTTAAGAGCATCAAAATGTATCAAGGAAAGCTCATCCATGCACTAGTATTCATTCACTAGGCCATGAGAAAATCAAAACAGCAGCATTCCAATTCACACAGTGGTGCATTGTAATGTCCCCAATTGGACAGGCCTTAGGAAATATAAATTTTTCCTGATGTGTGCAAGCTGAAATGATAAGAAATAGTAAAGTAGATACCAAACCCCAATGAAATAAATGCTAATCAGCAATATAAGTAGCATTGACAATATTAGGAAACCCTTATCAAACAAAATATTCAACCATGAACAACAGATCCAACATTCCACAATGTTGATTTGATTTTTGGAAACCCTTGAATGACAAATTAGTCAATAATAACAGCATATCCTAACTAATAATGGCTGGTATGAACTTGAAAATGCTTGTATGATGAAAATATGATAATTAAGATGGTAGATCTGAGATAATTTTTGTTTATATAAATATGAAATATTCAAATACGTCATACTTATTTATGAACAGAAAATTAGACCATTATTGCTGCTAATTAACTATTACAACCAAGAAATAAACATTCAAATCACTTATAACAGCAAATAACAATCCAACAATTACAGTGCCCAAAAATATTAATTTACTTCAGCAAGTATAGCAGCAATAGCCTTCATAAATCTCCCAAATCAGATCTACAAACTTGGCACCCAAATTATTTATTATTTTCAACAATGGTAGAATTAATACAAACTGTACTGTAGGCTGGTGCAAGGAGAAATGAAGGTACAACAGTCCCAAAAAGGTACAAAACTAGCTGGAAATGATGTTAGATGATGTGCAGTGGATGTGGCAGCTTGTAAACTACTAGTGAAATGTCTAAGACTAAAACCCTTGCACATAGCAATGAACAACAGATTTATATCTTGAACACTGAAAATTAGCAATATTATGATGGTATGGAGGCAACCAATGACTGAAAATCCTTACAAACAGCAACAATATCTGAAAACCCCTTCAAAATCAACAATCTTTGTCTGTATGGCGGTTGGAAATATTATAATGGCAGGTCCAAGTGAGGCGCAACAATAAAATTTTGTAAAACAGTCACCGTAATGCTATTTCAACAATCCAAATGATGATAACGACAACCTCAAAGCTGGGCACAACAATAGGTGTCCTTCAAATTATGGCAAATATGAATATTATGGTGTTATCAGTAGATTTGCTTGCAAATACATTATTGATCCAATCCTTGATGATTAAATCTTCAATAAATTCTTTAATAAATCAGCATGTGATTCTTGGATGAAATCACCTCTAATGGATGAGAGGGTTTTTGTCCTCAAATTCAAATATGGATACCAAGAGGGTTTTCATCTTCTGGATCCCCCACACCAAAGGTTTTTGTCCTTGAATGCTTCAATCTCTAAAAATGGAAGGAATAACAAAATGACAAAATGGATGTTTTGCTTTGAGCAAATGACTTTCTTTTATAGTTGTTTTTTTGGGTCCTCCATTTGAATTTACTGTTCCCCCCAAGTGTTTAAAACACTTTTTAAATTACACACTGAATTTACTTTTCCTTCCAAGTGTTTAATTTTTAAAAATAAAATAAAATATTGCATCAAGTGTTTAAAGACACCTTGTAAATAAAATATTACATATGCTCTATAGTAATATTTAAGTTTCCCTTTAGAAAATAAAGTGATTGGGCCCAACTTAAAATATTATTATTAAATTATTTCCCTTAGTTTATCCCTTAGCATATGGGAAATAAAAAATAGTAATAAGGGAAATAAAAAATAGTATATTGGTCTTCAATTAATTCTTTTAATTATGAAAAGGGTGTTAGTGTTTTAGGATCAGATTTAACAGAAAGCAAAAATACAACACAAACACATGAAGAAATGAACAATATAACACAACATATATCCTGGGAAAACCCTCCTTCTTGAGGGAGAAAAACCCAGCCACAAATATGTCTCTTATATATTGAATGAAATCAGCTTACAAGTCTCAGCACCTCTCCTAGATGCCAATAAATCAGCTTACAAGTCTAAACACCTCTCCTAGATGCCAATATACAGAAAACCTTTGATTTCTCCTTGATATCAATCTGCTCTTCGAAGGACAATAACCTGTTGTGAATAATCGAACATCTTCTTGAAGATGTGACTTGTTTTTATAGACAAAAATAAGTCACCAAACAAGCCAACATCTCCTCCTAAATATAGGCAAATGACAGTTACACATGCAAACACAAGAGGACGCACTAGGTGGCGTTTCATTTGCTTATTTAAGGAGTTACAAATATAGTTCATGCATCTATTTAAAGGAGACAAACAAAGATTCTCTTGCATGTCAGTACGCAGATTCTCTTGCATGTTAGTTACATAGATTCTCTTGCATGTTGACCATTTTGAAAGACAATTTATCAGGTCGCCCAGCTGACACAACAATTTATTTAAGGAAGATACTTCTGCTGCTAGAAGATACTCCTGCTGCTACCAAAACATTAACACTCCCTCTTAGCTAGGGAGGTATCTTTTCAAATATCCATGTCATCAAAGCATATGTTTACATGTGTCCATCACGGAATCACTCAACGTGATGTTGTCATCTCATCATGACGTCCACCATGGCTACTCCAAGAGAATGGAACAAGGGCTTTCACCTCAAATTTCTCTCGCAGAGAAAGATGCACTAACAAGGTCTTACACCTCAAATTTCTCTCGCAGAGAAAGATGCACTAACAAGGGCTTACACCTCAAATTTCTCTCGCAGAGAAAGATGCAGTAATAAGGGCTTACACCTCAAATTTCTCTCGCAGAGAAAGATGCGTTAACAAGGGCTTACACCTCAAATTTCTCTCGCAGAGAAAGATGCAATAACAAGGGCTTACACCTCAAATTTCTCTCGCAGAGAAAGATGCGTTAACAAGGGCTTACACCTCAAATTTCTCTTGCAGAGAAAGATGCGTTAACAAGGGCTTGCACCTCAAATCTCTCTCACAGAGAGAAATGCATTAACACAGATCTTTATGATGATGTGACTCCCTCTAAAGCTTCAAGTTCTAGCATCAACCTTTAGACCTCCTCGTCCAAGGTTGCCTCTGAAGAATTGTCAGACTCCCTCTGAATGTAAATTCCTCCTCTTCAAAGAAACTGATCTCAAAGATAACCTGAATAGGTTCCTCCTCTTCGAGAGATGTCTTCAGCCACCAACTCAGTCCCATGGCTGCAAGCTATGACTCCATGCTTGACCATTTCTCCAGTTGGCATGAGTTCCTTACATGATGCCTCAAGCTCTTCTTCTCTAGGCAATCTCTCATCAACCTCTTGCTCCTCGTTCCGTCTTGGAAGCATTTAGAGAGAGATTACTAATAGTTTAAACTATCCAGAAGAAATATCAAAGCTAGAAGCATACAAGATTCACTATCCATTGATGTAGCATGAATTAATAACTACATAAATAATTCATTCAAGGAACAAGTATAAGATACTTATCTCTTTATGTTGGTACACCAATGAGCTAGACCTGTAGGTGTGTCTCATCTTCGCCATCTTCACTCAATCTCACCCTCATGGAAAGTGGGAATATGAAACGACCGTTTATCAAAGATTGAAGACTCTATTTAAATCTTGAGATCACATTATGAATCAACGCACCCAAACTCATGCGACGAAAGAGTTTAAGTAATTAAAAGAGTAAAAAATCATCACAACTTCCTTCCATAAACATGGCCTTTCGCTTCCCAAGCTTGTAAACAGAGATTGCAGCTCCAAGAAAATCCTTAAACACAACACACTTAATTAGAGTTCTGAATAAATTTTAGTCTTCTACAGAAAAAGATACAGCAGCCAATTAATGCTAGCCTTCAAGAGGCACTCCTCGAGACTTCTTCAGAAAAGACATACACCCATGAATTCTAAAGGGCTTCACACATCGTGGATGTCAACAAAATAGATTATATATAACACCCTCGTTAGCTCAGAGAATTTCTGCACATCCAGAACTCAAAACAAGCAATAGAATAGTATCTAGAAAGTCACGGCTTCACATCAAGTGAAACTAGCCCAGAAGTTACTCACACTTCCATACTGCCCATGCCTAAAGAGGTGTCAATAAATATACAACATTCTCATATCAGTTTTAACAAAACATGACTCCCACGCATCAAGACCCCTTTGAACAGCAATAGGACATTCACCCGCACTGCAAAAGATAAGTCAACACAAAATAGCATTGACTCCATCACTTTCTTTCCATGGCACTTGCACGCACAGACTCAACAGCTTTTCCCATGCCTTCTAATCATGTCTAAGATTTACAAACTCAAAAAGCCTTCAAAACTCCACTGTGCCACAAGAGACTGTGTTCCTGTTATACCAAATCTGATCGGATCTTTTCGTAGACCCGCTCTGATACCATGTTAGTGTTTCAGGATCAGATTTAACAGAAAGCAAAAATGCAACACAATCACATGAAGAAATGAACAATATAACACAACACATATCCTGGGAAAACCCTCCTTCTCGAGTGAGAAAAACCCAGCCACAAATATGTCTCTTATATATTGAATGAAATCAGCTTACAAGTCTCAGCACCTCTCCTAGATGCCAATAAATCAGCTTACAAGTCTCAACACCTCTCCTAGATGCCAATATACAGAAAACCTCTGATTTCTCCTTGATATCAATCTGCTCTTCGAAGGACAATAACCTGCTGTGAATAATCGAACATCTTCTTGAAGATGTGACTTGTTTTAATAGACAAAAATAAGTCACCAAACAAGCCAACATCTCCTCCTAAATATAGGCAAATGACAGTTACACATGCACACACAAGAGGACGCACTAGGTGGCGTTTCATTTGCTTATTTAAGGAGGAGTTACAAATATAGTTCATGCATCTATTTAAAGGAGACAAACAGAGATTCTCTTGCATGTCAGTACGCAGATTCTCTTGCATGTTAGTTACACAGATTCTCTTGCATGTTGACCATTCTGAATAAGACAATGTATGAGGTCGCCCAGCTAACACAACAATTTATTTAAGGAAGATACTTCTGCTGCTAGAAGATACCTCCTGCTGCTACCAAAACATTAACAAAGGGGACATGACATGTATCACAACACTGTGCAACATGATAGGCACCCAATTAAGATCATAGACACATGATCCGCTATTGCCATTATTTCAAAATGCACATCTTTCTTTATCAATTCCATGCATATAATTTTGTCACACCCTTTTTCAAATTTTCCCAGTTTTGCCATCCACCAAGAAGATACACAAGGCTTACCCTAATGCATACCTATCATTAACAATTCTACCCCTTTAGGACAAGCTCAATGAGTAGAAGGTCCACAATCCACATGGGATGCAAACATCACGATAAAATCATCAGGGTCTAATTACTTCCCTATATATGGTATAGTCCAAGGTACAACCACATGGGAAGCATCCAAGCAACCACCATAAGGCACACCGCTCACACCACCAAGGTATGACCCAACACACCTTAAATATATACCACATGCAAGGGGTATCTATATTAATATGGGTATACTTCTAGGCCTTAAACTACCTCCAGAACCAACCCACTTAAATACAAACACATGACCAAGAGCATAGAGGAAAATAGTCACATTACATACATTAGGAATCATGGAGCTAACAGACATGAGGTTAGATTGGGCTTACTCGGAGACACCTATAGAACAATTTAAATACCACACAACAGGGCTAAATTTTACCATAACCACAATATTTATCCGCACAAGTAGCCTTAGGGGGATAGGTTCTTATAAAGAGTAACACAACAAGAACATGGAAAGAGTTATCATCTAGTAACAATATTTGCTAATGCACCAAGTATTGCATCCCCATACCCTTCACAATGTTGGAACATTCGTGTAGCTAGGGAATTGTGTCTAAAATGATACATGTGCCTTCATGTTAGTTAATAATAACATGGTTCATGTGTTGAAAACACATCACACACTCTACTAATGTTGGAGCATTAGGAGGCATGGAAGGTGATAACAAAATGAACAAGAAGCATTCCAATGAAGCATTTCAAACATAACTTATTCACAAGTAATTGCAAGGATTAGCAACTAGCTCAACACACACCACAAGAAACATTATTAGGTGTCCAAGGCAACAACAAAGCATTACACATTGGAAGGATAGCTTCTTGGCGTGCATAAGGGTCTAGTAAATCCCACAACCATGCATTCTATTGGCATGCACAAGAATGGGGAACATGTAAGGGAACAATCCATATCACGCACATATGCACAAGCCGAAATACACAATTAACAATACACTAGCAAACACATAACCTAGAGCTCCCAATGCACAATCTAATTGGTGGATATTAGCTACCATAATTATCTCTATACATTGTTATCCATGAGGAGTGTATGGCCTGCTAGGTTGTCCAAATTTGGAAGACAACACCAATATGTTGATTAGTGTTAGGGATTGCTCAAGGGAAGTGAACAACTGCCAAAGCTATACCTCCCAATCAGGTATAAACACAATAAACAAAATCCAAAACACAAAGGAGAGGATTTCATGGTGCATAATCATAATGCAAAGACAAAATAATGATGGTGGAACATCTCAAGAGCACAATATGCCAGCCAATCAGGTGTAGGCACAATAAACAAAATTCAAATGCACAGGAGAGGATTCCATGGTGCATAATCATAATGGAAAGACAAAATAATGATAGTGGAACATCTCAAGAGCACAACGATGCCAAGAAATTGTCTGCGACTCAAATTCAATAGTAAAATCTGGAAAGCTAAGAATGTTGACATAAATTAAAAATGTGAAGATGACAAGGTTGATGTCTGAAGAATTGATATTGAAATAGACAAAACGTTGTAACTTTTTCCATTGCCAGTATCATTGTGTGCAATGGTGATCAGCACCTGGATTCATCATTTGGTCTGTGAAGTATCAGGTTAAGAATTGTTACCCTGCTTGATGATAAGAATATTTTGTAAGTTCTCAGATCGAAAGAAATCTGTATTTGAGTTTCTATTTTTATGTAATTTTTAAGATTTAGATCCAGTTCTCCGTCCTTGTTTTGTAATCTTGACATATGAACAGTGTTATCTGCCAAGGTAGTTGAGAAAGTAAAAACCGATTTGGAGTCTCAGGGGTTCCAGTGCTTCCTAGCAACAGTCGGTGGTGAAGGAGTTCAAGTTTCCTTCCAATGCCAAAGTGCATAATGATAGATTTTTTGGGCAGCTAGCAGCCATGCCCGTAGAATATCATTTTGTGGCCAAGTTATGGGAATTTACACATTTTGTTTTCTTACAAAACTATTGAATGTTGAGTATTAGAATATCCTTGTAAATTTTTTTCAGAAATACCAGAGATGCAGTGGATTATAATTTGTATGTTGCTGAATTTATCTTAAAATGGTGGGAAAAGGTAATGATGTATGAAAAAGTACACAAATTGGGTTATTTTGGTTTTTATTGTCTTGTTAAAGCTATATAAACAAGCAAGAAAAATAGTAGCAGTGTACATCCTATATTCCAGATCAAATAGTCGCTTAAATTCTCTGTATCTGATTTCTTGAATTGTCAATTATTGCACTGTTCGGTTCCATTTCCTGTGAAAAATAAATTATTTCATTCAATAACATGAATGGAATTCTCCTAATTTAATGGCACAAGATCGGTTTATAATAGGGAACATCAAGGTATAACTATATTGATTCCATTCAAATCCATTTCTTATGAAATTAAATACCCTTATAATTTGAACAGTAAAAGGGAAAGTGAGAGAGAAATGACTTCGATGTCAGATCATTTATTTTCCCCTAAATATAGCAATTTATTTTAATTTGCAGCCTTAGTGAAAATCATATACAGTAGATAGCATACAAAAGTAAAAGTGGTATGCATATGAGTTTTAACAGGATTATATATTTTGCCAAGGGTTCTAAAGATTTGTAAGTAAAAACAAATGACATACACTTACAGAAATATCAGATTATGATTAGGTATAATTGTAACTGGAGACTCATAAAGAGGATGATAAGTTGTGTAACCCTTACCTTGTGTAGGCACAACTTTAATGAGGTGATAAAAGTCAATCCCACATGAAGAAGTTTCATGAAGGCCATCAAGGAAGATATTTTTTTCTTAAGGATACATAGGGAAAGAAAACATCCAATGGATATTGCTGTGATAGGAGGATTACTCAATACAAACACTTTCTATGCATTGTTTGCAAATGTTGACATCAAGGACTTTAGGAAACATTGGGTCCTCATGTATTATGATGACCTTCATTTGCTATATTTAGACAAAGATGACATTTGTGATCTAAGGATTACCTATGATTATTAAAGAAAAAATCAAGCCCAAAGATCAGAAGGAACCAAAGAGAAACAACAAAGTAGATTTATATAGAAGAAACAAACTAAGATACTTCACCATACAACAAAGTAGATTTATATAGAAGAAACAAACTAAGATACTTCACCATATAATCATACATAAGAGAAAAATGAAACAAAAACTAGAAGGATACATGCACGTGGTATGAGATCTACAAGAGCATGTGGCATGACCAAAATGATTGTCATGTCAACAAGTCTCTCTTGACAAAGTGACAATAGCTAGAGATAAATTCATCATTACTTGTAGATTTGTTTGAGAAGAGTAAATGGTATCAAGTCATTGATATAGATCCACATGCTACCGTAGCAACAACAAAGAATGTTCTAGATATGTTAACATAACGGATTTGTATTTCATTATGGACAATGGAATTTAAAAGAACTTGATCTCTATTGAAATAGGCATAACGTTGAACTTGTGTACAACACTTCACCCATTTTCATGTTGCACAAAATGAGTGTAGAGAAATCCATGTTTGTCAACAATTTCATCTTTCATCTTCCATCACATCCTTCAAATATTAAGTGGCATATGATGTAACACTCCCATTGATGGGAAAACTGACATGTTTCAATATAGGCATAATGAAATCACTCTACCTCTCCTGAAAAGATAAATTTAAAATATGTTACCTCCAAGTTCTGGGGAGCTGTATCACAATAGTGATGGACCATTTAGTGATCAATTATGGTCTGTTTGTTCAAGGGTTCAAAAACTTTGAAACAAGCTCTTTCTACTAAATAATTCCTTATGTTGTGGGTTTTTGTTTTCTTCTTTTTATTTTTATTTTATGATTTTATATTTCTTTTCTAATCTAATCTTGAGGATTGTTAAAAAAACACAAAAGAGATTAAAGTTGACAAGAAACAGAACAAATGGTTTGATTTTATGGATTCTAATCTTTGTCGTAAATTCTAAGGAATTAATTTTAAATCCACAATATCACGATCAATTATGTTCAATCAATAATAAAATAACTGTTTGTTTTTAGACAAATGAAAGTACATGCATTAAATTATTGTATTACACATAAATTTAATGAAGCTTTGACAACTTAGCAAATATATATTTTTAATTTAATTGTTCTCAGATTCTATAGAATTTAAAGCAAAAGAAGGAATTCAAGCACTCTACCATTCCAGAGGAAATAAATTTTGAAGAAGATGAGACCTTTATTAATTCCAACACGATGTCTTCACCAAAATTAGATTTTCCTCTAACCACTACTAAAAGAAAGTACTATTATCAACTTTTACTGTCCCAAAAGATAGAAAAATAACTAACCCTTTACAATATTTGGTGCCTCCTTTTATATGAGAAAAGAAGATTTGAAAATATGCATTTACATGCACAATCTACAGATGAAAAGTTCATGCAGATGTCCTACTTTTAGATCTTTGAGAAAGATAATTCTCTAACTTCACTTTTCAATAATTAATCCATGCACGATATTATGAGTTCATGCAAGGTTTTAAACTAACATATATCCATGCCTAAAGCATAGGATCCACATTATAAATTGAGTGGGACCCATTTTACATCAAATTTACCAAACTAATAACTTTAAAATAATAAATTAAATTTTAAAATGTCTCAACATTACTCTCGCTCTCTATATATATATCTCCAAAAATATTTGAATTTCAGAATTTATCCTTTAGCTTTTTGCTTATGCTGGTAGTCTTCATAATACTTCAAACATCTCTCCAAGACTACACCATCTAGCCCATCCAGCCATTCCAATATGAATTTGAAGTCTTCAAATAGTTTCCTGAAAAATTCTATTTGCTTCTCCATTTCATCGAGATATTTCTCCATGCAGTCAAAGTCCGATTTCATTTGCATACATTGATGGTTGATTTCTCGATTACATACTTTCGGCGGTACTCCGTACGTTCTGGGCACCGTTTTTTTTGGCGGGCGAGTAATCTTCACTTTTACTCGCAGGAAACCCTAGCCGATTTTTTTTTCTGTTTTTTCCCGAGTAATCGCCGTGTAATCTGTTGTTTACTCGCAGAATAATCGTCACAAAAACCCAAACGCTTTTTTGACGCGTTTTTCTGTGAGTTTTCATTTTCGCGGGTATTTTTACCGCGTTTTGGACGCGTTTCGTGCTATTAAACCCTCGTTCTTACCATTTACAATCACCTTCGAGCGATTTACAGTGGTTGTTGCGCGATTTGGACTGGTGGCTACGCGATTTGGACTTCTGGCTGGGCGATTTGGACTTCTGGCGCGATTTCCAGGTTAGTTTGAAACTTTGATCAAAACCCTGTGCCTTCAATGAGTGATATTTCCTGCGTTTCATATACTGTGCTCCATATTTATTTATTTTTTCAAATACCCGAGCTTCAGATGATGCGATTTAGGTTTAATTCTTAAATTTTTTCAAATGCCCGCTTCAAAAATGACGCGATTTCATCATATTCCGCGATTTAGGTTTATTCCGCCAGACTTCAGACGCGATTTGCATTGGATTTTTTGTTTTTTCAAATCCCTGAACTTAGAAAATGACGCGATTTGCATTGACGCGATTTACATTGGATTTTATTTTTTTCAAATCCCTGATAGAAAATGACGCGATTTCATTTTATTTTCCAGAATTAATTAAAATAATGCGATTTACATTGGATTTAGTATTTTTATTATTTTATACATATGCTTTGTATAAAATAATAAAAATATTAATTCATTTATTTTCTACATCAAAATAATATTTATTATTATTAAAATTTCGTTTTCATTTATTATTTTATTATAAATTTATAATAATATCATGGAAGTTAAAATGTTCACTTTTATACATAATATTTAATATTTATTAATTATTATTAATTTATTATTTTAAAACAAAAATTTCATATATTATTTTATTATAATTTATAATAATATCATGGCAAATAATACTATTGTTTTACATTTCTTATTATTATTTGCCAAGATATTATTAATATATTATAATAAAATAATATATAAAATTTTAGTATTAAAAATTTAAAATAATAATAAATATTAAATAAGATGTAGAAAAATGATATTATTATTTGCAATTTCACCATGATATTATTGATTTATTACAATAAAATAATATATGAAATTTTACATTTAAAAATTAAAATAATAATAATTCTGATGTAGAAAATACTTAGCATTGAAAATAAAACGTGCTCAAAAGTCGAGAATCAAACTCATACAATGTCATACATGATTTAATCTTTAATGAATAAAATGAAAACATGCTCAAATTTCAGCTTCTAAAATGATTGATGCTAATATGATATCACAGTAAACTGATAAGTGAAAGCTAAAACAAGAAACAACAGAATCACAGATAACTTGCATACAAGTAAATTAAATCAATGTGCATCCAACAAAAATTAAAAATATAAGAATGAAAAAACTGAAATTAGAAAGACAGTATACTGAATGAAATGTCTTACAGTCTTTCACTTTGATAGTTTACAACTTTACTGTTTGATAATGATTGAAATTATAACGGTGAAGTTAAACAATTAGTTGATTGTTGATGTTCCTTTCACTTTGTATTGGATTTGTTACATCTTCTAATATATTCATTATTCAACATCTGATATTGTAGGTTAATATTTAATTGCAATGGCATCCGCCTCTGCATCTGGTTCGAACACAGCTGCCTCAAGCCAGAGCATTGAAAGGAGACCCCCTGGTAGCCGTGATCCTACTTGGAAACATGGATATTATGGGCCAGTACCAGGAAGTGTTATTTGTACTTGGTGCAAGAAGAAGATTAGTGGAGGCATCAATCGCCTCAAATACCATCTTGCTGGTATCCCTTGCCATGATGCAAGGGCATGTCCAATAGCCCCTGCAGAGGTGAGACGAGAGATGGAAGCTCTTCTTGCAGCACTTGATGAAAAAAAATTGGAGAGGGCAAAGACACAAGCAGCCATACAAGCAGCCATTGCTCCTAATTTGACTGAAGATTCTGAGGTAAATATGCAAGGCATTGTGGGCTCTAGTCGTGGTCCACGTATACGTACACCATCCACTTCATCCACTTCGAGCAAATTCCAATTTTTTGTCCCTAGAAATGTTCAAGGATCACAACCTTCATTGGAAGGTACTGGGTGGAATAAGGAGGTGCACAAAGAAGCAGACAAGGCTTGTGCTAATTTTTGGTTTTATAACAACCTTCCCTTCAATGTAGCAAGGAGTCCGTATTGGGAGTGTTTGGTGACAGCATTGACAGTTGCAGGGAAAGGGTACAAGGCTCCTAGTCCAAGAGATATAAGTGGCAGGTTACTTGAAGATGCTATTGTAGATGCAAAAGGAATTGTGGAAGCTCAAAAAAAGCAATGGCAAAAGTATGGATGCTCAATTCTTTCAGATGGTTGGACAGATGGAAGAAACCGCACTCTTATCAATTTTATAGTGGCTTCAAATGGTGTGTTGGTTTTTCTAAAGTCAATTGATGCTTCCAACATAATAAAGAATGCAGAAAATTTGAGTTTGATGTTGGAGCGGGTTGTTTTAGAGGTGGGCATAAAAAATGTTGTCCAAGTTGTTACTGACAATGCAGCGGCATATGTGGCAGCTGGTAGATTACTTCAAGCAAGGCATCCAACACTTTTTTGGACCCCTTGTGCAGCTCATTGCCTTGACCTTCTTTTGGAGGACATAGGCAAAATTGACTGGGTGAAACCAATTGTAGAACAAGCAAGAGACATAACAAAATATATATATAATCACCCATGGGTTCTTCAATTGATGAGAGATCACACCAAAGGGAAAGAGCTTGTGCGATCGAGTGCTACAAGGTTTGCAACTAATTTTCTTACGTTGTAAAGTATCACTAGTTTATTGACTTCCTTGAAGCAGATGTTTGTGAGTCAACCATGGGTAGACTCAACTTACTCAAAGAAGGCTGATGGAGAAAAGATTCAAGCAATAATCTTTGATAGTCAATTTGCAACTAGAGCATTAGAGATTGTCAAGGTAATTCAACTCTAATGAATTTTTAGATTGAATCCTTTTTTGTTAATTTAGAATTCTATAAGTATTTTGTTTCATTGTAAGGTGTAATTTAAATTTGGTTCTACTTTGTAATTTATAGGTGACTGAGCCATTGGTGAGGGTCTTGCGCTTGGTGGATGGTGAGAAAAATGTGATGGGATATCTTTATGAGGCAATGGATAGGGCCAAAGAGGCCATCCAACACTATTACATGGGGGATGCAAATAGATTTAACCCTATTTGGGATATCATTGATCGAAGGTGGAACAATCAACTCCACCAACCCATTCATGCAGCGGGGTACTTTCTCAACCCCAAATTCTACTTCTCTGATGGCTTCACGGATCCTAATGGGGAGGTTATGGAGGGCCTATTCACATGTATTGACAGGATGACACCTCAGTCTGAAGTGAAAGACCTCATCCTTCTAGAGTTGCAACAATATAAGGCAGCTAGGGGGCCTTTGTTTTCTTCCACATTATGTGAACGAGGAAGAGAGATCCAAACACCATGTAAGAAAAAGTGAAGCCTTTATCTTGCAAGTTATGAATTACAATTATTATTACTTATTAGTTATTACAAATTATAATATTGTTTATTAATATTTACAAAACCTTGAATATCTTATTTGCAGGTTCTTGGTGGGAAGATTGGGGTGGAAAAACCCCAAATTTGCAAAGGGTAGCCCTCCGAATTTTGTCTCAACCTTGTAGTGCTTCTGGCTGTGAAAGAAACTGGAGTTTGTTTGATGCCATTCACACGAAGAAGCGTAATAAGTTGACTCAACAACGCCTCAATGATCTTGTTTTTGTGCAGTATAACCTTTGGCTTCGCACAAAAAAGGTGCAAGAATTGATAGATGAGCTCATTGATTTGGATGACATTGATCCATACAATGATTGGACCGTGCAGGATGATGAGGCCTCCTTGTTTACAGAGGATGAGATTGCTGATTTCGAGAGGCAAGCTATGGAGGATTTTCCTGCAGCAGAAGCAGGGGAGATTGGATTGGATGGCATTGATGTGGTGGAGGAGGAGCCATTACCACCTACCAGCATGGTGGAGCCACTGCCACAATCTTCTACGCCAAGTAGGGAACCAAAATCGAGTGCAAGGACCATACCCTCTACCTCCCAATTTTTCACTAGGTTGGGGAAGAGGAAATTGTAATTACCTAGATATGAAATTTATGATGATGATTTTCAAATGCAATCATCATAAATTCATTAGTTATTAGCAGTTTCACTATGCGGCTTCATATAATGATGCCATTTTGTAATCCATATGTATTGAACTATGAAATTTAATATAAAACACTCCCTCATGGTTTTTAGACTCATTTGATGCATTTTGTAATTGAATTTTGCAAAAAAAAAGTGTTTTTATGAGAAATTTTGCTGCTTTTTAATTTGCCGAGTATTTGCCGAGTATTTGCCGAGTTTTTCCCGATTTTTTCCCGAGTCAAAATTTTTGGGCTTGCCGAGTACTCTCCGATTCCGAGTATGTAAACTATGTCAACAACAATGAAAAGCTATAGGAAATCTACCAAGCAAAACAAGATTCCATCCTACAGGCTTGCCTTGCTAAGCACAACAAAATTCACTCCTACAGGCAAGAATGCTTTCAACTATTACAAATCAGATTTAGAGCCACAAAAATCAGCTACATGCAATATCAAATCAGCCTCAAAATCTCTTCCATTCCTCCTTGGACGCCATGGGTATGCCTCTGACAATCTGCATTCATTTCTTCATGTCTTTCTACAATTTCTTCTTGTTCAATGCTCTTTTGCCCTAGGCGTTGGTTTTTGCTTTGCAACCGCCATCTCTAGGCCTGCCTCCTCTCTCCAATTTGGGCATGGATTTCCTCTTCTTTTCTTGCAATATTTTGAATGTCTTTGCGAAAAATTGATTCCATTATCTTTCATTCCACCACCTCAAGCACTTGCACTTGGAAGATTCCAGCACTATTGGCAAACAAATTCAAACTCCTGGGAGTTACAAATGGGCCCAAATTGGCAAATTCATGCCTGGGCGTGGGTTCTTGGCTCCCACGCAGTTTTAGGAATATTAATAATTTAATATTTTCAAACTTGCAATTTCAACTCCTATGATCACCTTGCCAAAGTGACTTCAAAATAAATTGCCGGAAGAGGGAAGATGAAAAATTTAACACATGCCTGCAAGAAAACCAAAATAAAAAAAAACCAAAATTTGGCAACAAAAGCAATAAAGATTTTGGATGTGCAGGATTGCACTACTCCCCAGATGTTCCTGCATCAAACAATCGGGGTAAGAAAGAATGTTCCATGAGCAAGAGTTCATGAACATTCATTAGGAAATGGAATCCCAAGCTTGTAAAGCTTTGGGAAGCCAACCATGTTGCCTCCTCCATCTTCTTCCCTTTCCATTTTACCAAGTACTCTTTGTTCCGTGTTCTCCTTATCACTCTTGAATCAATAACTTCATCTACTTCTTCACACTGTTTTGCTGGAAGTTGTTGCTTCCAATGTGCCAATTCTTGTAAATTTGAAACACCGCTCTTTTCCTCATTTGTTTCCTCTTCATGAAAATGATAGAGATCAACAACATTGAAAATAGGTGATATGTCTATTCTCGGTGGTAACTCAATTTCGTATGCATTAGCTGAAAACTTCTTAAGTACCTTACATGGTCCAATCTTTTTGCATTTTAACTTGTTGTATGTGCCTTGAGGAAACCTCTCTTTCTGTAGGTATGCCAAAACCAACTCTCCCACCTCAAATTCTTGTTCTCTCCTTTACCTCTTGGTGCAATTCATGTATGTAATCAACATAATCTTCTGCTGCTGCACTTTTCTTTCCAAACGCTGCACTCTCTCAATTAATGAACACCTTTAGGACTGAAACCATAAACAATCTGAAAATAACTCTTACATGTGCTTCTATTGATGGATTTATTATAAGCAAATTCAGCTTGTGCAAGCATTACATCCCGCTGCTTGGGTCTCCCATCAATCAAACATCTCAACAAATTCCCAAGGCTTCTATTGACCACCTTTGTTTGCCCATCCGTTTGAGGATGATAAGCTGAGCTATAAGTCAAATTTGTATCCAACCTCTTCCACAATGTCCTCCAAAAATGACTAACAAACTTTGTGTCCCTATTGGAAACGATACTTCTTGGCAAGCCATGCAACCTTACAACTTCTTTGAAAAATAAATTGGCAACATGTGAAGCATCATTTGATTTCTTGCAGGGAATAAAATGAGCCATTTTGGAAAATCTATGAACTACCACAAAAATGGAGTCATTACCTTTTTGTGTCTTTGGCAGCCCGAGAATGAAATCCATACTCACTTCTTCCCATGGTTTTTCCGGAATTGTCAAAGGCTGATATAATCCCGTGTTTTGATTTGTTCCTTTGGCATGTTGACATATAGAGCATCTTTGAACCATATTCTTCACATCCTTACCTATACTTGGCCAATAATAAGCTTCACTTAGCTGCCCCAAAGTCTTATCCACTCCAAAATGCCCACCAAGTCCTCTATCATGCTTTTCTTGAATTAAATTCTCTCTCATTGATCCCCATGGTATGCACAATCGCTGCCCCTTGAACAACAATCCTACTTGGATGAAATAGTCTAACCACTTGGTCCTATCACCCACCATTGGTGACTCACAAGCTGCCGATGCTTCCCCAAAATCAATGTCATCCTTATACATTTCTTTTATCAAATCAAAATCTATGACATTCACTTGCACTTTATTTAACAACAAGCACTGCCTACTCAAAGCAGCCGCTACCTAATTTGATTTACCACTTCTCTGCTTAAGAACAAAGGAATAGCTCTGTAAGAATTCTACCCACTTCATATGCCTTTGATTCAACTTACCTTGGCTGTTAATAAATTGTAATGCATGATGATTAGTGTAAAGGACAAACTCCTTGGGTAGCAAATAGTGTCTCCACTTTTTTAGTGCTTGCACAATAGCATGAAACTCTTGATCATACATTGAATATTTTCTTTTGGCTTCATTTAGTTTCTCACTGAAATAGGCAATGGGCCTTCCCTCTTGACTAATAACTCCTCCTATCGCTGTCTCACTTGCATCACAATCAACTTGAAACACTTTATTAAAATCCGACAATGCTAGTATGGGTTGTTCAATTATTTTTGCGTTCAATATGTTAAAACCCCGCTCTACTGCAGCTGTCCATTTGAAGTCTCTCTTCTCCCCTTTCATTGTGTCAGTGATACGAGCACAAATATTACTGAAATTTTTGATAAACTTCCTATGGAAGCTTGTGAAACTGTGAAAACTCCTTGCCTCATGCTTCTAGGTGATGACCATTCTAAGATTGCTTTAACTTTTTCTGGATCCATTTGTAAACCTTCCTTTGAGATTACAAAAGCCAAGTAAACCAGCTCTTCTTTCATAAAGACACATTTTTTAAGATTAACCAGCAATTTGTCTTCCCTTAATCTTTGCAAAATAGTCCTCACATGTTTTAAATGCTCTTCCTTTTCCTTACTAAAATTCAAAATATCATCTAAATAAACAATCACAAACTTACCAAGGAATGGCTTGAGCACCTCGTTTATCAATCTCATGAAGGTGCTTGGAGCATTTGTGAGACCAAATGGCATAACAAGCCACTCTTATAACCCCTCCTTTGTTTTGAATGTGGTTTTCCATTCATCCCCTTCTCTAATCCTTATTTGGTGGTACCCGCTCTTCAAATCAATTTTGGTGAAATACCTTGCTCCACTCAAACAATCCATTGAGTCATCCATACGTGGCAAGGGAAATCTATATTTGATTGTAATCTTATTAATGGCTTTGGAATCCGTGCGCATATGCCATTCTCCATCCTTTTTGGGTGCCAAAACCGCCGTGATTGCACATGGGCTTAAGCTTTCTCTTATCAAGCCTTTATCCATCAATCCTTGCATTTGTTTGTTTATTTCTTCATTCTCTTTGAGGCTCATTCTATACGCTGCCTTGTTTGGTAAGCTTGCTCCCGGTATCAAATCTATGCAATGATTCACACTTTTCATTGGTGGCAATCCATCCGGAAGATCTTTTATGAGAATGTCACCATATTCATGCAAGATTTCCTTGATTTCTTCGGGAATTTCTTGCTCTTCTTTTGCTGCCCCAACTTCTTGTGGTTTGGAAACCAAAGCATAACATAGCTCTTCTTCTTTTATTTCCTTTAAAAACTGTTTTCCAGTGATCATGCATACCTTAGTATCGCTTTCCACTTCTTTTGTCTTCTCTTTTAGCAATTTCATGACATACTTTTTCTTGTCCTTCGTGATTGTGTATGTATTTGCTTCACCATTATGCATTGCTTTTCGGTCATATTGCCATGGCCTACCCAAAAGGATATGGCATTCATCCATTGGCATCATACCACATACAATCTCATCCCTATAGATACCAATTTGAAATTCACCAAACACTGTTCATTACCAAAAGTTGATGCCCTTTTTGCAACCAAGTGACCTGGTATGGATTTGGGTGCTTTGTGCTTTCCATTTTTAACTTCTCCACCATCTTTTAGGATACCAAATTATGTGTGCTTCTGCTGTCCACAATTATAGTGCAACATTTTCCTTGTGATTTACAAATTGTCTTAAACAAGCTTCTTCTTTGTACTGGTTCTTGTTGCTCTTTCTTGGGTTTTAAAGGTATTATTTTCAACATAAGAACCTCTCCATCTTTTGGATCTACCAGTTCTATTTCGTTTTCAGCTTTTGTGGTTTATGCCTTTCCAGTGTTTGCCTTTCCAATCTCTTGTATTTGAGGGCACTCAAAGGCCCTAGGACCCATTTCTCCACAACTAAAACAAATTCCTGAAAATCCCCTTCCTCTTCCATATTCTCCCCTTCCTCTAGAAGTTTCACCTCTCCCTCTTGTAAAATCTCCTCTTCCTCTTGCATTTGTGCCATATTTTGTTTGGGACCAGCTTGTTTCCTCTTCCTTTATGGCTTGCCCTCTTCCACTATTTACTTGTTCTCTTCCTCGTGGAGGTTTTTGTCATGTCCCCAATTTGGAGCAATAAGGAGAATATATTAAATTAATTACTTATAAGGTTATTAAAAAATAAAATATTAAAAGGTAACCTTATATTTAATTAATTTAATATTAAAGTGACTAAAAATAAAATAATATTAAAAAGTCACTTAAAAGAATAAAATAATAATTTATTCTAGAAGCTTCTTGAAGTTACTTGTGAAGTCTTTATAAGGAGCTTTTGGAAGGCATTTGAGATCATCCTGAGTTGAATACCTTTTCTGAATATTGGAGAGCTTGAATGCTTGACTTGGCTGGAGAAGTTAAATTCTCTAAGTTTGCTGGTTTCGGTTGTGCAACACCAACCCTAGCTAGTTTTGAGAGAGGAGAATTTTCAGTTCTTCTCATTGTGCAAAATTTGTGGCCAAAGGCCAATTTTGGGTAGTTCAATTTGATGGTGGAAATCTGAAGCTCTTACAGTCCAATTGCAGCCATAAGGGAAATTCAATTTCATCCATCTTGGCATATATCTGCATCAAATTAGTTGGAACCTTGCATCATTGCATTCTTGAAGACTTGGTGTTCATTTTGGAGTCAATAGGAGGCTGATTATTGAAGATATTATTCTGTATGTTATGCTGCATGGATAGAACAGGGGCAGCCTTGAAGGAGGGACGATTTTGTGGTTAGAGGCCTGGGAAAATTCAAATAAAATTCCTATTGCATTGCTGGGTGATCTGAAGACTAGGCACCACAAGTTTGAGGGCATTGGCATCATCAAGAGGAAGATTCAAAGCTTTTTCTGAGGACTGCAACTACAGACCAGGTTCCATCGATTTTGTGTATTTGCATCATATATCATTGTAATTGCTGATTAGGGGTCTGCACTTGTTAGTTATGATCATACTTTAGTCTTATGCATTGTAATCAGTTAGTGAAAGCTGTAATAAGGGGTTTTCAGACTTGTATGCTTACCAAGAGTCTTGGTTGATATATAAGTATTGTATCTCAATTTGTATGCCATCAAATACTTTGCAATAACAGTTTGGCGATATAAGGATTTCATGGAAATTGTATGTTTAAATGTCATTGGCTGATTGCATGACAACTATTTGATGAAATGTCTCTTGCACTTCATTGCATAGTTTACTTAATACGTTGCATGCCAAGTGTTTGTAGAAATTCCTCTTGGCTGTAGGTGTGCATTTCAAATCAGGATTTCATGTATTTGCATTTGGAAAAGAACAAAAAGAAGTTGCATATCATTTTAGTCCTTCAATTAGTTGCTTTGCAATCATTTTAATGCTTCAAACTATCATTGACATCAAAAACCAAACAAATCAAGCAAACTGAAACAAAACATCAGCAAACGGAGGTAACAAGGAAAGTGTTTGACAAAATTTCCAAAGGCAGAAAATTAGTGTTTTTGGATCAGATTTGGCAAGGCACTTTACAGTTTTCCTCTTCCCCTAAAGCTTCCTTCTTGTCTTCTTGCTAATTTCTCCTCTGCCTTCAATGCATATTGGTAGGCTTCTTCTACGGTCCTTATTATGACCATGATAATCTCATCTTGGATATTGATCCTCAATCCATTCACATATCTTGCTACTTGTTCCTCATCATCTTCGACATGCCCAACACGTATGCTTAGTCTGTAAAATTCCTTTGTGTACTCTATGACATTCAAATCCTTTTGTTTGAGATTTTGTAGCTATTGATTAAACCAATATGATAGTCCACATGCAAGAATTTTGTCTTCAATTCTGTAACCATTTTCTCCCAAGATTTTATTTTTTCTTTGCCCTTCCTTTGTCTCTCAATCTACACTTCTTCCCACCACAGGGATGCATGTCCCTTCAATCTAGTGCAAGCATATTTTACTTTATTTTTGTCTTCAATGGTCTTCAAATCAAAGTATTTGTCCATCTCTGCAATCTAGTCGATAAGCTCCTCTAGATTCAAACTTCCACTGTAACTTAGTGAATCCATCCTCGATTTACTCCCAAGTTTTGCCAATACTTGTAGAAATCTCTCCTCGTGTGCATCTCCTTGCACTTTTGCAACTTTTGGAGTCTCTTCCTCATCTTCACTAACATGCACAATTAAAATTCCCCTTCGTTGAGATGTTTCTATGGCTTCTAGTCTTGCGGTTATTCCTCTTATTTCTTCCATGAGTGCTGGATTTTTTTTTCCTTGTGGGGCTCTTCCTCTACCCCGCCCTTTGTGTGCCATTTCTTCTTCAAACTTCCACAAAAATCCCACTTTGATACCAAATGATGCAGGTCAACAATTGAGAATCCTATGGGATTATCAATTTTTGTAGCCAAAAACCATAACCAAGGAAAAATTTCTCAACTTTTGGAATTGAAACTATCGAACTTGCAAATTAATTAAATCTGATTTCAACATCAAATGTGCAGCTCCAGCAACAATGAAAAGCTATAGGAAATCTCCCAAACAAAACAAGATTCCATCCTATAGGCAAGAATGCCTTGCTAAGCACAACAAAATTCACTCCTACAAGCAAGAATTCCTTCAACTATTACAAATCATATTTAGAGCCACAAAAATCAGCTACATGCAATATCAAATCAGCCTCAAAATCTCCTCCATTCCTCCTTGGACGCCATGGGTATGCCTTTGACAAGCTGCATTCATTTCTTCGTGTCTTTCTACAATTTTTTCCTCTTCAATTCTCTCTTGCCCTAGGCATTGGTTTTTGCTTTGCAACCACCACCTCTAGGCATGCCTCCTCTCTCCAATCTGGGCGTGGATTTCCTCTTCTTTCTGTAATGTCCCCTTCTCGAGCATGATCTTTCCAGTGGCCGTTGGCCTATTCCGGAGACCTGTAGGCTACTCGGAAGGTAAAATTAGGGTTTCTTGTTTTGAAGGATGCTCTGGCTCGAGGTCGGTTGTTTCAATGGCGGATTCTTTCTAGGTTTTCAGAGAGCTTCGCAGTGGTATGTTCTTCTTGGCATTTTGAGCATCTTCAGGAATTTACTATTTTTAGTAAATTCTATTTCTGGCAGTGAGCCTGTTGGTCTCAGCACAGTTGACTTTCCTCTTCAGTTGACTCAATTAGCTTATTCAGATTCTGGCCTCAGAATGCAGTTTCGGAGAGATAAGTTCATTTTACTTAAATAACATTATATTTTAATGTTATATTATCACCTTGGCCTAATCTCTTAACTTAATGATGTTTTAAAAGGTGGACTTTAAAGGGTGGCGCCATCATTGAGTTAATATTATAATTATTAAGGTTGAATTAAACCTTAAGTTGGACGCCATTATTAAAGTGAGGAATTTAATTAAAAAGTCAAAATTGAAGCTTTGAAGAAAGGGACGCCATCTATTGGAGGATTAGGGTTTGACTCTGAAAGGAAGATTAGGGTTTCGAGAAGGTCAATAGAAAATTATAAAAGGAAGCCTTTGGTTCTCTTTTCATCATCTTTTGTCTTCAGGAATGTTATGTTGCCGGATTGGCTTTGGGATTGCTTCGAGGAATGTACGCCTCCTAGCTTGGCATTGCTTCTCGCTTGAAAGATAGCGACTAGTGGCGAGATAGTGTAGTTTGCATGCTTTATTGTGAGTTTCTGCATTTTAGTCTTTGTGAGGATATGTAAATCAGTTTAATGCATATAAGTGGTTTCCTGGAGTTGCACATTCATTTAGCAGATTGTCGTTTTTATTCATAAATCAAAAAATACAAAAAGAGTGCTTCTGGGTATTGTCTTATTCTCTCTGTTTGTAAGGGGTGACCCATTTTCCAAAGTTATAGATTTTTATTTGAAGGCTGTGATTTTTAAAGGCAAATCGCCCTTTTGCTGGGCCGTACCATTTGTCCTTGCATTGATTTTCATGCACAAATTAAATAGAGACTTTTGGGTCTGTTTTGGGTTGCAATCTTGGTCGCCTTCATTATTAGGGTCTGTGGCACTTCGTTTCAAGTCAGTCGGATGAGTTGTGATAGAGATATGAGCATTTGAGTAAATTCATAGGTTGCTGGTTTTTAATTTAAAGTGCAGATCTGTGAAAATCAGAATTATCATTTTGGTCCTTGAGAGAAGTTATTGTTTTGGCATCTTTAATCAAGCCAAGGAGAGTTATTTATATGATGTAATGTTAATCTTTCCTATTCCTATGCTCTTGGTAGGCGAATGATCTTTATTTTGTAAACTGACAGTAGTACTGGCAGTAATTCTCAATCTTGTTCAATTCTGATTTGTAATGCTCACTTTACATTCTGAAGTTGTTTGTAATATCTTACATCTCCGCCCTATGGTAGCTCCTTTCCCACTCTGGGTTAGAAAGCACATTCTGGGTGTCGAGTACTTTCAGCATTATAGTTTATTTCTTTTCAAGCATTGTAATTCTTAGCACTCCGCCATATGGTCGCCTCAACTCCATACTAGATTGGGTAGCACATACTTGGTGTTGAGTTCCCTTTCAGTACTTGTAGTATAGAAGATCCTCTGACCATATGCTCGCCATCATCGGCGCCATTCTTGGTTAGAGTTCCTTCCAGCTTGTTTCTGCATTCAGATCCTCTGACCAATGCTCACACCTTGCCCTCATCGGGATCCTGGTGTACATTCTGGTTAGAGTTGCTTCAGCATCGTTTGGGTTTAAGATTTAACCTTGACGGGTGCGTTTTGTTTGTAAATTGTTATTGAAAAAACGAAAAAATTTGGCTCGGAATATTTCACTTTTCTTGCAAGATTTGTAATGTCTTTGCTAAAAATTGACTCCATCATCTTGCATTCCACTACCTCAAGCACTTGTACCTGGAAGATTCCAGCACTATTGGCAAACAAATTCAAACTCCTGGGAGTTACAAATGGGCCCAAATTGGAAAATTCATGCTTGGGTGTGGGTTCTTGGCTCCCACGCAGTTTTAGGAATATTAATAATTTAATATTTTCAAACTTGCAATTTCAACTCCTATGATCACCTTGCCAAAATGACTTCAAAATAAATTGCCGGAAGAGGGAAGACGAAAAATTTACCACATGCTTGCAAGAAAATCAAAATAAAATAAAACCAAAATTTGGCAACAAAAGCAATAAAGATTTTGGATGTGCAGGATTGCACTACTCCCCAGATGCTCCTGCATCAATCACTCAGCTCAACCAGTAGATACATTTGACTAATGATTCTATATCTTTTGCTTATGAACAGCAATCATTTTTTGCATGGTTTACTTATTTATCTCTGAGCTTTTTAATTGAGAAAAATCCTTACCCTGCTCATGAGATGCAAATATAAATGTACTTATTCGATTATTTATGTAAAAACTAAGACACATTCTGCCCACAAGATTGGTGTCTCTGGTGCTTCCTTCATAGTGCTATACCTTAACATTATTTTGTCCTTTGGACTGTCAATTTTTGCTCCCTTTAGCTGATGTTCAGAATGATTAGTAAATATATCCAAATTAATCTTCTCGTCAAATTAGCACATGGTTTACTTTGTATGATGTGTACCACATTGGAGCTAAGTTAGCTGAAACATCTCCACTTCCCACTGCTCAATAAGACCTTGGAAATGGTTCCATGTGAAACTGGCCCCATGCTACCTCTCAAAGAGGAGGAATTGGGGTGTAGGATGGTGTATCGTAGCAGGAGAGAAGTGGGAATGGGAGAGGGAGGAAGGGATTGCATTTAAAGTAGCAGAGCAACTTGGAAAATAGGAAATACTGAAACAATGATGGGTTTGTGAATGATGATATGGTGTTCCCAAGCTGCATCTTGAAATAACTTTTGGGACTGAACTCTTCCTACTATAATAAAACAACATTTGATGTTTGTGGAATCATGATACAAAAACACTAGAGAACTAATGTTATATGATAGCCCTTTTGCCACCTATTCTCCATGGTAAGATGTATAAATGATTGAATCTTTATAACATTTTAAGTTCAAGATTGCTGGCATTTGTTTTTTTAAATATTTGAGCCCTGGTATGGTAATGAAGGTGTGGATCTCATTGTTCATACGGCGGGACCATTCCAAAGGGAAGAAAAATGTACAGTTCTAGAAACTGCGATTTCTACTAAGGTGATTGTTTTCTTTGTTCTTTTTAATCTCTTTTGTGTATGCCACTAATACTAAATATCATAGTTAAATTTATTGAATTAATATTTTTGTGAGTATATTTTATTGAATGACTTGTTTTTTTGTTTTTGGAACTTTCATTCTTAAAATTGTTGTGTTGTTGTTTTGCAGACAGCTTATATAGATGTATGTGATGATCGGAGGTATTCATGTCTAGCAAAGACTTTTCATGAAAAAGCTGTAGCTGCAGGAGTCCCTGCTATCACTACAGCAGGGATTTACCCTGGAGTGAGCAACTGTATGCCATCTGCAAAAGTATTTCTTTGTATTTTCAGGATACGCACTTCATGAAAAACATTATATGTCAGTAAAATTCATGGCTGCAGTTATTTATACACTTTTGTGGTGATATGAGCAGTAATTAGCATATGCTGTATTTCTTTTGTTCTTACTGATTGTTCTAAAATGGTAAAATTTTTATGACGTTTTTACCAAACTTTGTAGGAGTTGCTTAGAGCCTGTATTGGCTGTTTAGAATAATATTTGGTCATCACCGTAGAAAAGTTTGGCAGTTTTGAATGACTACTTAACTGGATACTATTTTAGAAATTACCTAACTGAAAAGACTTAAGCCTACTTCGAACTTTTGTTTTCTTGGGATAATTGTGATGTGATTGTCAATTCCATCCACAGTGTTTGAAGTGCCTTATCTTAGCTTCATATCATTCATTGTGAATGTGAGTTAACTCAATTGAATCCCAAATCCCCCAATGGCCCCTGAGTTACTTGAATAGAGCTATATCACTCAGTGGGCCATGAGAAACCTCAATCAAACCCTATGTTGACCATTGAGGACATTGGTTACCTCAACTAAACCCATAGGTTTCAGTAACAGTACATGAGCCACTTCAGTTACCTTTACTGATCTTAAACTCAGTCAACAATCATTGAATTACCTCATTTTAGCTTTACGGGCCTAATCCCATGAGTGATCTCAGTTGCAGATTTCACAATTAATAGTTTACCAACATTTATGGGTGAAATGTATTATTTATGATGGTGTATTTCTCATAATCATTTTAGTACCTATATTTCATAATGAAGTACTGTCAAATTACTACTTCAGTGAAACTGGTAAAAGATAGTCAACTATCAGTCAAACAGCAGTAGTACAATCAGTGTAGAAGTATTTGGCCATGCATCAGTATTCAGTGAGCTCTACATCTCTGGCCTTCAAAATCCTCACGGATGTCAAACAAAGGTCAATGCAACGGTCAAAGTCCTTGGTGAATACTTGGTAGGCTTGTTGGTATCACAATATGATGCGCTTACATCAACTGTATTGAAAATATGCATTGAATGATGTCACTGTTGACAATTTTGAGGAAATGAATGGCTGAGGTGGTACTTGCCATCCTATTCAGCATGAGCTGTGTAATCAATAATCATGTTTACCAGGTTGGCTAGGAGAAAGAAAAATAGGGTATTAATAGTGACATATCAGGAAAATCATGATAGCTTGAGTGCTGGTGTGATAATTGATAGATGATGTCATAATGAAGTCAATTTGGAAATGATGATGCCATAATCTTGTCCCAATTTGGAGCTTGCCCCTCTTTCACAAGTTCTTTTGCTGCTTCGTCCAATAAATTTCAAAGCCTTGAACTAAATTGTTGGAAGTATTTTTTTGTTTAGAGTTGGGGATCTATGAATTTTTTTCCTTCCTCCAAGTTCTCACGTGCACTATTGTCTTTATATTCAGTACTTGTATTCCTGCCAATGTGATTTATAAATTTCTTTTGTCCTATGCTGTTCTCCTTCACTCCTCCCGCTCCATTGTTTTGCTCTTTATTGGGGGTGCCATATTTTTCCTGTTGTTTATCTATTTTGATATAAAACTGATATTAAAATTGACATAAAATTTTTGTTATTTGTTTATCTATTTCCCTTTTGAAAGACATAATGTTTTGATATTTGTGTGCTCCTTGTATTGGTGCATTCTAGTGATTTATTTAGGAAGCCTTGAAAATATACTTCCAATAAATTACTTTTATTTTTGTAAAATCCATATGATAAGGAATGACCTATTTTTCCATAGCTATAAATACCTTTACCGTTTATTTGTGCATTCTAGTCTATCTATGATAGTACATCTACCTCTCGATTGGATTATGTTGGCATTCGAGAATAAAGTAAGATAGATAGGGTTTGTGGAAGGGAGTTAATCTAAAAAAGTATTTTTCTTTTCTATCAACATGATTATTTGGATTCAGTAGGGCTTGATTTCCCTGCATGGCTTAGTTTAACATAGGTTGTGTTCTTGAAGATGTGATTATAAGCTTCAAATTTATTGTATGCTGTTTTGAAATTTAAAGATAAGTTATCAAAGCTAGGGTTATGGTTTGACACTTAGCCCAATATATTTATGAGAATGGGTTGTAAAGTAAAATTGTTCTTAAATTCTCCTTTATGCATCACTGTATATTTGTTAGCTAGTTTTTATTTGATTGAATTCATGGAGGATCATAGGCTTTGTTATTGCTAAACTATAATTTTGTAGTTGTATATCCAATTGAGTTCCTACTTTCTCTTAAACATGATCATTTCATTTGAAGCCTAGAAAACAATATAATGTAAACTATAGTCCAGGTTTATAGTAATTCTATCTTTGTGTAAGCTTGGCCTTGCATTTCTTAGTGTTTATGTGCCAATGTTGCATAAAATGTAAATACAGTTCTAATGGATAGGCATTTTTTTTTGGCTAAATTGAATGCTACTATTTATATTCGGAGCATTAAGATATAGAAAATTGCTTAGGTGCATCTAAAATGTCTTGTTTTGTGTGCCTTTAAGCATGAATTATTCTCCAGTTTTCGCTTCTTTTGGTAATTCCTTGGTACCCATATTGAAGAAATACAACGAAACACAAAAAAATGAAGAATCAATATTATGGGTGTAGTTTTCTTGTTTCTCGGTTTTAGCATCCACACACTGAAATATGACATTCTCCCATGATTTCAACAGTGATGGCAGCAGAGCTAGTGCGTCTAGCAAAAACAGGTTCTAGTAAAGGAACTCAATCCGAGCCAGAGCGCTTACGGTAAGCTTCTTGCAATTCTCCCTATTCTCTCTCCCAAAGCTTTGAAGAGGGGGAAAAACATAAAGAAACTATAAAGAAGAAAAACCTATGCAACGGGAAAACAAACCCCCACACAAGAAAATAAATAAGGAAAAACAGATTGCTTTTAGATGTTAAAGATTTTCTTTTATGATTTTATCTGATATTTGCCCAATAATTTTTTATTTTATTGTGAATGCAAACTTGAAATGAATTTCTGTTCTATCATGTTCAAGATCAGTTCTTCATTTGTAACATAGAGGATATCTGCAACTTTAGTGATCAAATCAGGTCATGTAGTATAGTAATTCTGCATCATGCATAATTGAAGGCCTAATCTCTATTGATTCCGCCTCCCCACATACACCATTCTTGAAATAAAGCAGACACTAAGAGGTATTGCTTCATTTATGTGAGATTAGATTATAGGATGTCATCTTCATATAGCTATCCCTTGACAACATTTTAGGCCCATGTTGTATACTATTGTAGGATTTGTGTTTTTAGTGCTTCACGGTCTTCTTTGTTGTGAATAAACTTTAAATGTGTATTTTTTTGGGTTTGCCTAGTGTGAAAGGTTTAGATGCTCTTTCAACACAAGGCAAAGGATTTTATGTTTTTCTGATTGAAAATAAATCTTAAGTCTAGACGCTTGCACTATTTACTTAAAAATAGAGACTCAACAATGCAAGTACACATGGATTGGATAGCTTAACCTATAAACATGAACATTGTGGTAAATTAAATGTAGAATTCGATACAAAGGCACAATCTACATCTTCAAACTAACCTGCAACAAAGCTTGTAAATCTGCCAAAGTAATTAAATGCTCAACACACACAATGAGACATCTCAATAAACATTTATAAGCGAGATAGGTGTAATAAATGTTATTGAGTGAATAACAAATTCTCATTAACAATAATATTGAATACTCAATGAATAGCAACTCTAGCAATTGGAGGCATGAGAATTACCGTTGATTATCTAATTGCAAAAAGACATTAATTTATATTGTTTTTCAAACTTTTGCATGAAAATAAATGAAATAAATTAACTGCATTTGTACCCTAACTTTTATTGCTTACATGATTTGCAAGCTTTATTACAAATTAATCCTATCCACTAATTTTAATTTGACACATGTGACTATTAGTTCAATTGATGAGTGAAATTATTACAAACATTCCTTTTAAGCTAATGTCTCTTGCATGATGAGATAGGTGATATAACAATAACTGACTCCTGGCCATAAATAGAGGACACTAAAATAGTTAAAAGTTATAAATAGTGGGTTTCGGATAAAAATAGCGAGTATTTTTAGCGCAGACTTGTTGTGACCTTTTCACACATCGCCCCATTCAAAATGGGGACCCCTAATTTTTGCTCCATTCTGGTCTTTTGGCTTTGGTTTTTCTCTCTCTCTCTCTCTGTCTGTCTCTTTTCTACTGTCTGTCCTTTCCGGGGATGTCTCCGCCATTGAGTTTAAACATGAATTTGGCCAAGTCTGAAAATTAGGGTTTTGAACTTTTCAGCCAATTTGAGGTCAAGTAAGGTGAATAAATTGAAAATTGAGACTAACGTTGATGTCAGTGTGTTTTCAACAGGTTTTCACTGAAATTTCGTCAGATTCCGAGTACTTACTATTTTTAGTAAGTGTGCAATTACAGGCAATCCTTCAACATTTTTTGAAATTCCGACTGTCACACTGCGTTCAGAATACATCAAGCTGCTCGCGTGCAAAATTTGAGCTGAAACAGACAACTTACTATTTTTAGCAGTTCAGCTTCCGGGATAAATTTCAGGGCTTAGACGCAGAGTTTTTCTCTGCATGTCTACATATTCCTTCTGGGTTTTTCGAGACCTTCGCGACAGTATAACATGCAAAATGAGATAACGACTTTTAGAATTCAGTCTTCCGGGGCTATTTTTAGGGTTTGTATGTCGGGGTTTCTTTTGCATGTCGGATGATTCCTTCTGGGTTTTTCGAGAGCTTCGCAGTGGTATGACATGCAAATGGAGATAATCACTCAGTAAGGAACTTACTATTTTTAGCAGGTGCGTCCCGGCAACCGCCTCCCAGCAGTTCAAAATCACGCGCTGATCGCAATGCAGCAGAAACAAAGACAAACAGAGATCATTTGATACGCATGCAGAGCAAATTAGGGTTTCCAGCTTCGGAACCTGAAAAGAGGTGCAAAAGGTCAGAATTTTCGAAAACCGGTGTAAACCACCGCGATCAGCATCCTCCAGGCTATCTGCTGGTAAAATTTGAAGTCAAACGGAGCACTGACTATTTATAGTAAGTCATTTCAGAAACAGGCTAAAAATAGCAAGTCAAGTGCATGCGCTGATGTCAGCAGGCAGGTCACGTGGTGAGGAGTGCCTCATTCGAATTTCAAGTCAATCGGAAAAGTGGAGCTATCAGAAGCAAGCAGTTGCTATTTATAGCAAATCACCTTCAAAAATGGGCTAAAAATAGTAAGCCGACCTAAAAATAGCAGTGTCAACAGGGTAACAAGGCTGTGAGGATCTAGCGTTCAAAATTTCAAATCATTCCGAGCTTCAGAAATGCGAAAATCAGAGGGCTTACTATAAATAGTAAGGCATGGGAGGCTGGCAGAGGAAGGTAAAAAAATGTCTAAGTCTGAGTTTCATCCTGTAGCCTACTTCAAATGCGCCCTCATCCAGTTGGCAAGTGATAAAAATTTTCTAAGTGATGAAGATATCCTGCTCATGCCTCCAAATGCGCCCAACTTGCCTGGGGAATGTGAAGAAAATATTCTAAGTTAAAATTTCATCCACCTCCCCATGCCAAATGCGCCCAAGGAGAAATAAGTGTTTGAAAAAATTTCTAACATGTTTCGTCCTCCACACTCATCAAAATGCGCCCATGCAGCAAGAGAAAGTCAACAAGTCAAAGTTTTTCATCCTTCAGCATAGGCTAAATGCGCCCACCTTAAAAGCAAGATGCTAAAAATTCTCTAAGTTATAAACTCGTCCTCCTCCTATGCTGAAATGCGCCCAAAGGCAAATGGGTCAAAGAAGGTCAACATTTTTCATCCTGCAGCTATGTGAAAATGCACCCAAGGGAAGAAAGAGTCAAAGAAGTCAAATATTTTCATCCTCCTAGAGGCATCAAATGCGCCCAAATGAGGGCATGTCAAGACAAAAGTAAAGAAGTTGAAGAGTCATTCTTCTCTCTCCTTTGAATGCGCCCATGCAAAAGGAATCTAAGACGTGCTAAAGGGGTGAAGTTGATGGGTAGAAATATACTAAGGGCGTTGAAAAGTCAAGTCCATGACATCAAAAATGCGCCCAAGTGTATGAAGTGTGAAATGAAATAAATTACCAAGGCGTGGAAATAAGATGGAAACATGTTCACCTTCAAGTGGGATATGCGCTAAGTACAAGATGATAGTGCTAATATGCTAGGCGTTGAAAATGCCAAGGTGGGAGAGATGATAATTGCTAAGGCGTGGGAAGTAAAGTATGCTAGGCGTGGTAAAGTTAAATTTTCCCCTTCAAGTGTAAAGTGCGCCTAACATTCAAATGGAGAATATTGCCAAAGGATGAATAATACATGCCTAGGCGTTGGAAATTGCCAGATGAAAAATAAAATATGTTAAGTGTGATGTGCCTTCAGGAAAATCTTCTAAGAGAGTTGATAAAAAAATTTCTCACCACAGGAAGATGATCGAAGATGAAATAAAAAGTTTTCTAAGGCAAAAAATTCAAAAATGCTAAGTGATTTAAATTTTCTAAGGCAGAAAATATTTTCTTCCTCTAGAAAATACGCCTAGACTCTGAAGTGATGAATTTTCCTAAAGTCCAAATGAGTTGCCTGAGGTGAAGTCAGAGAATGCCGACACAAGGTTGATAAAAATTTCTCAAGTCAAAGCAACAAGATTTTCACAGATATGAAGGCCGGAATCAAATTTGTTAAAAAAAAATTATTTTCCAAGGTTCAAAATCTTAAAAATTTAAATGAACCCGTTCGTTGGGTACCCATGAGTTCGACGTGTTCTGAAGGAAATTTTCTTCTGGGTATTGAAGATTATCGATGGGGAATGGATTTTAAGGTCTTCCACAGCTTGCCGAGGTTTCTGTGATAAAGATTTCAAATGGGCACCAGGTTGATGAATTTTCCTAAAATTTGAGAAAATTTTCTAAGGCAGGGAAGAAAATGTGTTTTCAAGATAAAATATGCCTTGGCGGACGAATTTGAAGGTGATCGCCTAGATGATTTTTGATCAAATTCCTGATGAAAGGATTTTTCTCGAGCCTGAGTTGGATGAAATATCGAATGAAGCCCTTGAGGAAGATGGGTTGAAAATTTGGCTAAGGCATGAAAATTTGAGGATGAAGTTGGCTAAGAAAGAACGATGAACCCTTGGAAGTCAGAACGTGAAAATCCTGGTGAGTAAGTTGAATTTATATTATGAAGTGTTTGATACTCTTCTCCTTGCTTGTTTTGCAGGAGGAACATCGAGACCAAACGATGATGACTTGAAGCGATGAAGCAAGTACTCCAGGATTACATTTCAACCTTGAGGGAAGAAAAGTTGCGAAAAATGGCTAAGTGTTGAGACTTAGTATAACTCAAGTGACAAAGAATGGAAGCTCGAGCGAAGTTGAAGAACGTCAAAAAGAAGATCAAGAACAGTGTGAACGCATCTACAAACGGAATCTTCTAGAAGGATGATGGACATTAATGGCTCATTTATTACCCCACTCCTTTGTGGCGGTTTTAGGGCGAATCTTGTTTAGGGCTGAGGGGCACAATCTGGGCCATCCAGCCGATTGTAATCTGAACCGTCCATTGGACTTGGCCAACTATAAAAGGGGGAGTCCCCTTCATTTGTATCTCATTAGAATTAGAAGTAGAAGCAGAGCTTAGAGAAGGAGAGAGAGAAATTGATAGAGTAGAAAGTAAAGTAGTTTAGATTGAAAAGGAAGGAAAGTCTTCCCTTTGGATACTTTGTAAGAAGTTGTCATGAATGCTTTCATAATAAAAGAATTTTTCATTGATGGTGATCTTTTCTTTGTTATGAGTAGTTGTTGAGGCTTCTTCGTCCTTCCAATTCACGTAGCATCTTGAAGTAGCTTAAAGTAAAGTAGATTTCATTTCATGCAAGTACTTAGTAATTGTGGCATGTGGTGCTCGATTTGAACAAGACTTCACTTGTCCATACCACTAGCGGGCTCGCTGACGGTGGGTTCGCCTTGCGTGGTCAACTGGAACTTTGTGAAACTTAACTTCGATTATGGTTTATATGTCGGCATGCGTCATTGTGATGGTGTCTTCATGCTGAATCGTGATCTGAACATCTTGAGTCACTCCTCTGAAGATTGCACCAGTTCCGCAGAAGCTGTCCGAAGTGAGGCAAAACGGAGCTTGGTTGAAGTCTATAAGAATCGATCGCCATGTCCTACGCCTTAGAGTAGAACATAAACTTCTTAGGCCCTACAACCATTTAATTTCAGTTCATTTCCGGTTAGAATTAGGAAACTTGTGCTCACTTGCCAAATCATTTGAATTACACGAAAGCCCTTAGTCCGCTGTCTATTGTCAACTGCCGAACAATTGTGTAAGTTCCCCTTGAAATACCAACAAAATCACATCGAGCCAACTGAGTCTATTCGCATTATCAGAACCTTGGAGTTGAAAGCATGAACTCACTCGCAATCTTAGCATGCTGAATACTTTGTTCAAGAGAGGATAGAGTATCCGTTGGGAAACTTTATTCTGTGTTGGTGCGGTCTCAAAAACCATGTCAACAAGACTAAAAGTGGACCCCTTTGGATGGGCGGCTTTCCATGATTTCGATGAAGCTTTCATGGTGGATCTTATATTCTAATGAAGTTTGATGTATTCTTTGATAAAGCTCTAAAACTTCGATAGTTCGATGATGCAAATTCTTTTGATTCTTGTAAATCTTATCATAGCATTTAGGAACTGTCTCCACTTTCTCTCTTCTACTAGTTTTTAAATTGGAATCATCAGTACCAACGTGTTTTCTTTTAGTTTTTTCCCTTCCTCTTTATTTTCCTCTTCTATCTCCATACTATTATTTTGATTTTGAATGCCCTCTTAAAAATGAGGGTTAACATAATCCAAATTGGCTTTTGTTTTTTAGACTATCCCTTGAAACTAGTTTGTGCAACCTCACTTAAAGCCTTTAGATTAACATTTTCATTAGCATGGGGGGCAATGGGAGTTCTAGTAACCTTTTGTACTTCAATCCTCTCTTTTATGTTGTCCAAGATTATCTCTTGAGCATTTTTCTTCTTTTGGGTAGTAATTTTTGGTGATAAAACATTTTCACTGTCAATATTAGGTTGCTTGGCTGGTATAGTATACTCTTCAATCATTTTCAAATTTTTGACATTTTTAGGAAGCTCATCTTCAAGACTATCATCCCCACATTACCATCATTAGTAACCTGTTATGTGTGCATTCCTAGTTGAATTGAGACAACTTTAAAATCAATATTTGAGACATCATTGAAATTTGAGGTTTCCCCAATTGTTTGTCTATTGGAATTATTAATTTTCGTGGGCACTCTTTTTTGTGACCTTCATTTTTGCACAAAAAATATGCATTAAAAACCCCTAGAACTTCAATTTCACATTGAAAATTGGAGAGCTCAATTGAAAAACAATGTAGTTAGGAACCTACACAACAAGTTTGAGGGAAAAGAACCCTAGCATTATGTTGAGGCAAAGTAGCCTATGTTTCCTGCACTTGAAGAACATTGCCAATAGGTTTAAGCATATGAGGAATAAGCACCCACATTTTTGAAGGCAAATTTTTAATAATCAACTACCCAAGGATGGAATTAGCCATAACTTCATTAGGTGAAGCTTTAGGGGACCACTAAACAACCTTAAAAGTAGACTTTCCATTATGCCATTACTCCTTATTAAGCACTCTTGATTGCATATTATGATTTTGAAAAAAAAAAGGCAATTCATTTTTGAATCATTAGAATGAAACATACGTGCCTTTTTTCCCCCAAACATTTGAAATCTATTCGTAAGTATTTTTTCTTGATGGCAAAGCATCTTTGTCTAAACAAGCAAAAAAGATAGCCACATTCTTTAATCATGGTTCTTCTTTCCTAACTGCATCAACCACTTTTGGATTTGGATTAACACTATGTTAATGGTTCTCCACAAAAATCACCCAAGTCTAGGTATGATCTGCTCTCAGTTTGTAGACAAGAGCAGTTTGACTGTGAAGTTGGCCAAGGTTTTGCTTTTTGTTTGTGGGTTTTGCTCTAACAAATCAGTGAGAACCCATGTCGAACCCAACCAAGTTTTTAAGAATCCCTAGGAAATTTGACAAAAAATTACCAGTTTTTGGAGGAAAATTGGAACATTTATGACTGTCTTTTTCCTATAGTGAGCTTTGGCAACCCTAATTTTTTAGGGTTTTCCTTGGTTATTTGGTGTAAGAGAGGGGGACCAACCATATCAAGGCTCCAGATCACGGAGCTGAGAGCGGAGGGCTGCCCTAACTTAGCTCACTCTAAAAGGATATTTTGGGGTGAGGATCGAGAATGAAGAGCACTATGAAGTACTTCTGTCACTCTACAGACCTGGAATCCAATTTGGGGCTAGACGAGCCAGTTTCTGGAGTCCGAACTGTACCTCAGACAGCTCTCTATCTGAGGATGATAGCGTGGGTCTGAGACAACAGTGTGGTGCGTTGGCGTCTCTCTGGCACGCTGGCGTCCGTACAGCGAAAAAACATAAAGTATAGTGAAGAAAAGCTCAAAAATCTATTGACAGCCTAGCTAGTTGATCTTAATGAAAAGAACAAAATGATAAGGTACGAAAAGTAAAGACAGAGATGATAAAGCAAGTAAATAAAAGCTAAGGTGACGAATATGATCTCACAAAAGCATCGATTCGCTAGTTAGCTCCATGCACACGTTCACCTACACACAAACAAGAGGGGAAAATTGTTGGGGCTATATAGGGGCCTGCCTCAGTCAGACCCCTGCTTTGGTGTTTCCACCTCCATGAACAACCAAAAAGCAATGAAGTAGAATATGCGATAAAGAAGATAGAAAGTACTGCAATGAACACTACAAAAGACAAATGCTATTGTATCAAATCACAAAGGAGAGGAATGAAGCATTACCACCTCCACCTAAAGGCTCTCAAGGCCAATGAAGGGAGAATGCAAGTAACGAACTTGGCAAAGTCACCACCGCTGCAACTGTGGTGAAGGAAGGTCTCGCGAGACTCCAAGTTCGCAACTTCTGTGGTAGCCTCATACGTGCAATGTGGAGTTGATGGAGTTTCAAGCTGCTGCAATGCTCAAATGGACTGGCGTAGATTGTTGGAAGTGTGTGAAATGCTTGAGAATGAGAAGAAGTTTGAATGAATTGCTAAGAGAGATGAAGTGAATGTGAAATGGATGCTTTTGAAGGTGGGATGAGAAGGAATAAGCCGTTTTCGGGTCGGTTGGTCCACAGAAGGACGTTACAATTCGTCCCCAATGAGAAGTGTAACGCCTCTGCCAACTTCAGACGCATGAATCCATCAGGGACGTAGCGCGCTGCGCAAACGTTCGTGTGCCGTGCGTGCGTCCCTGACAAATATTCTCTCACCGACATACAAGACAAACACCAAGTGGATGCATTTTAGATGGGTGATGTGGAGTTTCGCCTGCGGATTTGATTTTCTAAGGCAAGGGTATGTGAAAGGGGAATTTGCGCAAGGGGTGCAAATTCGCTCCTATACATTTTGCCCCCACTTTAGTGAGTGCGAATATCGATGAGTGTTCGGTAAATCAGATTGAAGAGTTAGAGATGTATACCTGAATCGTCGAGGAAGCAGACCACAATCTGGCAAACTCGAAAGCGTAGGGCAGGCAAAGGACTCCACAGGTACTCTCTCCTGAGGAGTTTCGAACAAAAGGACTTCATAGCCTCGCAGGACTGTGAAGTTGCACAAAGTACATCGGAAGCCCTTAGACCAACGATGGACAAATCTCATAGGATGTAGGTTCCTTATAGGCCTGCAAACCAGCAAGAAGGCATTCCCCCAAGTACTCTCTCATGAAGGAAGCCTAGTGAAAGGGAACTTTGCAGAGTCGGATTGGAAAGCGGCTTCATAGGCGCACGTGCAAAGCAAGCATGCTAATCCGCAAATAAATCATGCCAGAAAACAAAAAGCAGCCACGCAGGCAAACAAGCAAATAGTCAACAAATTGAAAGGCTTTCAAAGGGGTCCCTCGGGAACCCTTCAAAAGAAGAGGGGTCCACTCAAGTGACGCGTTGTTTGAAAGTGATAGAATGTTTTTTCGCAAATCGGTTCAACATCAAGGAATCCTTTCAAAAGATGTTCACTTCATCAAGGAATTCGAAAGGAATAAAATTCCCCCTTGTGAGGGGAAGGTCGGGGCCTCTCCCGCAAGAAAAGTTGCTCCCTCCTTGGAGGAAAGTTCTTCAAGTTCTTTCTTTGCGAATCCATGATGAAGGAAACATGTTCCATTAGGGGTCCAAGTTGAGAATGCAATTTCTGGGAAAGGTTGCAAGGATTTTCAAGAAAAGATTCGTTGGCAACGAATGTGTTTTTTGAAAATCAAAACATTGTGAAAGTGACGTCACACATACGAGGGACAACTCAAGCAAAGAAGAGAGAGAAAGATAACCAAGATTGCAAAAAGAAACAATTAAATCACAAACAAAGGGCACAAGGGTGATTTGATATTTCGGGGTCAGAGCTGCTCATAAATATATATAAGTATAGACTGTATAGTAATAGTATAGTATACATTGTGAAAGTTACGTCACACATACGAGGGACAACTCAAGCAAAGAAGAGAGAAAGATAACCAAGATTGCAAAAAGAAACAATTAAATCACAAACAAAGGGAACAAGGGTGATCTGATATTTCGGGGTTAGAGTTGCTCATAAATATATATAAGTATAGTAATAGTTCTTCAAGTTCTTTCTTTGCGAATCCATGATGAAGGAAACATGTTCCATTAGGGGTCCAAGTTGAGAATGCGATTTTTGGGAAAGGTTGCAAGGATTTTCAAGAAAAGATTCGTTGGCAACGAATGTGTTTTTTGAAAATCAAAACATTGTGAAAGTGACGTCACACATACGAGGGACAACTCAAGCAAAGAAGAGAGAAAGATAACCAAGATTGCAAAAGAAACAATTAAATCACAAACAAAGAGCACAAGGGTGATCTGATATTTTGGGGTCAGAGCTGCTCATAAATATATATAAGTATAGTAATAGTATATAAATGAACTGTCATCAACCCCCTACTATATCAGACCATGTGAAGAATGCATGGGAAGACAAAGTAAAAATAAAAAATTGGGTCAACATGGAAGGGAAGCCTAAATGCCCCCAACACTTTGCATCGTCCCCAATTTGCTGAAAATCAATACACATAACAGAAGAAGAATGATGGAATAAATAGAGGAAGTTTTACGATACATAATCACTCATGTATTCAAGCACCTACAAGGGTGACAAGGGTCATCCAGGAACACATAACGCAAGCACGGGGGAACACATCACAACAAACACACATCTAATCTAAAGGTAAAGAAGAGGCCTCCCCTTAACACTCATCGACCAAGAGATCGTCCGCTTCCCAATCTAGATCATTATAAGGGGAAGGTGTACGAGCCTGCAACGGCGGAGTATTAAGGGGAGGTGCTTCCGACCTGTTGATGCGTGTTTTATGACACACCAAACATCAGAATAAAATGCCCAAAGACACCCTATCCTCTCTTGAAAAACCACTGCGTATGCTAAGATTGCGAGATCATATGGCGATTCCAAGGTTCCTTATGTCAAGTATTGATGTGCGGATAAGCTCAATGGTTGTTGTGATATGCTGGTAACACAAAGGGACTTATGCTAGGCTTGTTCAATTCACAATGAAGGTCTAGACAATGAAGCTCTATTGTTTGGGTTTTGGGTCAAACAAACTGAAAAAGTAGATAAGGGTTTAGAAGTTCTAATCTACTTCCTAAGAATTCAAGAGACGGTATTAACTCGGTGAAACCAATAACCAGGCTTTGCTTCGCCACGCTCAACGACAACTACACAAAGTGGGTGCAATCTTCAAGGGAGTGTGCTTATGATTTTCATGTCATGAATAACTACCATCTAATTGAACAATATTTATCCAGACAGAAGTTAATCATCCACAAAGTAAGCTCAGGCTAACTTTACGCATTGAATGAAAATCATCCATTCAAAGAAAGTATGAGCAAAAGTTTCACCATAAATCAATACTTATCAAATCTTGCATTCATCTAACATACATGAAATAAAATCTAAACTATGATGAGGGATAAGAACCATGACAACTCCAAAATAAGAGAAGTAATCACCATAAGAACAATGCATGCATTACTTATTACCTCTGATTACATACTCGGCGAGTACTCTCCGAGCAGCCGAGTAATCGTTTTTTTTTTGGCTGGGCGAGTAATCTTCACTTTTACTCGCAGGAAACCCTAGCCGATTTTTTTTTCTGTTTTTTCCCGAGTAATCGCCGTGTAATCTGTTGTTTACTCGCAGAATAATCGTCACAAAAACCCAAACGCTTTTTTGACGCGTTTCTGACGCGTTTTTCTGTGAGTTTTCATTTTCGCGGGTATTTTTACCGCGTTTTGGACGCGTTTCGTGCTATTAAACCCTCGTTCTTACCATTTACAATCACCTTCGAGCGATTTACAGTGGTTGTTGCGCGATTTGGACTGGTGGCTACGCGATTTGGACTTCTGGCTGGGCGATTTGGACTTCTGGCGCGATTTCCAGGTTAGTTTGAAACTTTGATCAAAACCCTGTGCCTTCAATGAGTGATATTTCCTGCGTTTCATATACTGTGCTCCATATTTATTTATTTTTTCAAATACCCGAGCTTCAGATGACGCGATTTAGGTTTAATTCTTAAATTTTTTCAAATGCCCGCTTCAAAAATGACGCGATTTCATCATATTCCGCGATTTAGGTTTATTCCGCCAGACTTCAGACGCGATTTGCATTGGATTTTTTGTTTTTTCAAATCCCTGAGCTTAGAAAATGACGCGATTTGCATTGACGCGATTTACATTGGATTTTATTTTTTTCAAATCCCTGATAGAAAATGACGCGATTTCATTTTATTCTCCAGAATTAATTAAAATAATGCGATTTACATTGGATTTAGTATTTTTATTATTTTATACATATGCTTTGTATAAAATAATAAAAATATTAATTCATTTATTTTCTACATCAAAATAATATTTATTATTATTAAAATTTCGTTTTCATTTATTATTTTATTATAAATTTATAATAATATCATGGAAGTTAAAATGTTCACTTTTATACATAATATTTAATATTTATTAATTATTATTAATTTATTATTTTAAAACAAAAATTTCATATATTATTTTATTATAATTTATAATAATATCATGGCAAATAATACTATTGTTTTACATTTCTTATTATTATTTGCCAAGATATTATTAATATATTATAATAAAATAATATATAAAATTTTAGTATTAAAAATTTAAAATAATAATAAATATTAAATAAGATGTAGAAAAATGATATTATTATTTGCAATTTCACCATGATATTATTGATTTATTACAATAAAATAATATATGAAATTTTACATTTAAAAATTAAAATAATAATAATTCTGATGTAGAAAATACTTAGCATTGAAAATAAAACGTGCTCAAAAGTCGAGAATCAAACTCATACAATGTCATACATGATTTAATCTTTAATGAATAAAATGAAAACATGCTCAAATTTCAGCTTCTAAAATGATTGATGCTAATATGATATCACAGTAAACTGATAAGTGAAAGCTAAAACAAGAAACAACAGAATCACAGATAACTTGCATACAAGTAAATTAAATCAATGTGCATCCAACAAAAATTAAAAATATAAGAATGAAAAAACTGAAATTAGAAAGACAGTATACTGAATGAAATGTCTTACAGTCTTTCACTTTGATAGTTTACAACTTTACTGTTTGATAATGATTGAAATTATAACGGTGAAGTTAAACAATTAGTTGATTGTTGATGTTCCTTTCACTTTGTATTGGATTTGTTACATCTTCTAATATATTCATTATTCAACATCTGATATTGTAGGTTAATATTTAATTGCAATGGCATCCGCCTCTGCATCTGGTTCGAACACAGCTGCCTCAAGCCAGAGCATTGAAAGGAGACCCCCTGGTAGCCGTGATCCTACTTGGAAACATGGATATTATGGGCCAGTACCAGGAAGTGTTATTTGTACTTGGTGCAAGAAGAAGATTAGTGGAGGCATCAATCGCCTCAAATACCATCTTGCTGGTATCCCTTGCCATGATGCAAGGGCATGTCCAATAGCCCCTGCAGAGGTGAGACGAGAGATGGAAGCTCTTCTTGCAGCACTTGATGAAAAAAAATTGGAGAGGGCAAAGACACAAGCAGCCATACAAGCAGCCATTGCTCCTAATTTGACTGAAGATTCTGAGGTAAATATGCAAGGCATTGTGGGCTCTAGTCGTGGTCCACGTATACGTACACCATCCACTTCATCCACTTCAAGCAAATTCCAATTTTTTGTCCCTAGAAATGTTCAAGGATCACAACCTTCATTGGAAGGTACTGGGTGGAATAAGGAGGTGCACAAAGAAGCAGACAAGGCTTGTGCTAATTTTTGGTTTTATAACAACCTTCCCTTCAATGTAGCAAGGAGTCCGTATTGGGAGTGTTTGGTGACAGCATTGACAGTTGCAGGGAAAGGGTACAAGGCTCCTAGTCCAAGAGATATAAGTGGCAGGTTACTTGAAGATGCTATTGTAGATGCAAAAGGAATTGTGGAAGCTCAAAAAAAGCAATGGCAAAAGTATGGATGCTCAATTCTTTCAGATGGCTGGACAGATGGAAGAAACCGCACTCTTATCAATTTTATAGTGGCTTCAAATGGTGTGTTGGTTTTTCTAAAGTCAATTGATGCTTCCAACATAATAAAGAATGCAGAAAATTTGAGTTTGATGTTGGAGCGGGTTGTTTTAGAGGTGGGCATAAAAAATGTTGTCCAAGTTGTTACTGACAATGCAGCGGCATATGTGGCAGCTGGTAGATTGCTTCAAGCAAGGCATCCAACACTTTTTTGGACCCCTTGTGCAGCTCATTGCCTTGACCTTCTTTTGGAGGACATAGGCAAAATTGACTGGGTGAAACCAATTGTAGAACAAGCAAGAGACATAACAAAATATATATATAATCACCCATGGGTTCTTCAATTGATGAGAGATCACACCAAAGGGAAAGAGCTTGTGCGATCGGGTGCTACAAGGTTTGCAACTAATTTTCTTACGTTGCAAAGTATCACTAGTTTATTGACTTCCTTGAAGCAGATGTTTGTGAGTCAACCATGGGTAGACTCAACTTACTCAAAGAAGGCTGATGGAGAAAAGATTCAAGCAATAATCTTTGATAGTCAATTTGCAACTAGAGCATTAGAGATTGTCAAGGTAATTCAACTCTAATGAATTTTTAGATTGAATCCTTTTTTGTTAATTTAGAATTCTATAAGTATTTTGTTTCATTGTAAGGTGTAATTTAAATTTGGTTCTACTTTGTAATTTATAGGTGACTGAGCCATTGGTGAGGGTCTTGCGCTTGGTGGATGGTGAGAAAAATGTGATGGGATATCTTTATGAGGCAATGGATAGGGCCAAAGAGGCCATCCAACACTATTACATGGGGGATGCAAATAGATTTAACCCTATTTGGGATATCATTGATCGAAGGTGGAACAATCAACTCCACCAACCCATTCATGCAGCGGGGTACTTTCTCAACCCCAAATTCTACTTCTCTGATGGCTTCACGGATCCTAATGGGGAGGTTATGGAGGGCCTATTCACATGTATTGACAGGATGACACCTTCAGTCTGAAGTGAAAGACCTCATCCTTCTAGAGTTGCAACAATATAAGGCAGCTAGGGGGCCTTTGTTTTCTTCCACATTATGTGAACGAGGAAGAGAGATCCAAACACCATGTAAGAAAAAGTGAAGCCTTTATCTTGCAAGTTATGAATTACAATTATTATTACTTATTAGTTATTACAAATTATAATATTGTTTATTAATATTTACAAAACCTTGAATATCTTATTTGCAGGTTCTTGGTGGGAAGATTGGGGTGGAAAAACCCCAAATTTGCAAAGGGTAGCCCTCCGAATTTTGTCTCAACCTTGTAGTGCTTCTGGCTGTGAAAGAAACTGGAGTTTGTTTGATGCCATTCACACGAAGAAGCGTAATAAGTTGACTCAACAACGCCTCAATGATCTTGTTTTTGTGCAGTATAACCTTCGGCTTCGCACAAAAAAGGTGCAAGAATTGACAGATGAGCTCATTGATTTGGATGACATTGATCCATACAGTGATTGGACCGTGCAGGATGATGAGGCCTCCTTGTTTACAGAGGATGAGATTGCTGATTTCGAGAGGCAAGCTATGGAGGATTTGCCTACAGCAGAAGCAGGGGAGATTGGATTGGATGACATTGATGTGGTGGAGGAGGAGCCATTACCACCTACCAGCATGGTGGAGCCACTGCCACAATCTTCTACGCCAAGTAAGGAACCAGAATCGAGTGCAAGGACCATACCCTCTACCTCCCAATTTTTCACTAGGTTGGGGAAGAGGAAATTGTAATTGCCTAGATATGAAATTTATGATGATGATTTTCAAATGCAATCATCATAAATTCATTAGTTATTAGCAGTTTCACTATGCGGCTTCATATAATGATGCCATTTTGTAATCCATATGTATTGAACTATGAAATTTAATATAAAACACTCCCTCATGGTTTTTAGACTCATTTGATGCATTTTGTAATTGAATTTTGCAAAAAAAAAGTGTTTTTATGAGAAATTTTGCTGCTTTTTAATTTGCCGAGTATTTGCCGAGTATTTGCCGAGTTTTTCCCGATTTTTTCCCGAGTCAAAATTTTTGGGCTTGCCGAGTACTCTCCGATTCCGAGTATGTAAACTATGCTTATTACTTTAGCAGTCATACACAACAATTACTTATCTCAACATGTTTTGCAACATGCTCCCATGCTTTACAAATGAGGGATGAGCTCAATTTTTAGTCTCCCCAAATACAATTCAATGGCCAAGATTGATTTAGGATGAACGACCGAGATTACAGAATAAAACCCTAATTAGGGTTTGTTGCGACTAATTACTCCTTGACCAATGAGAAAATTACATTCGAGGACACTTGTCCTTTTTGCTAAATATGAACCAACAGTAAAATAGAAAGTCGTTGCATGTTGATTTGGAATAATTTGATTGGTTGGAAGATGACAAAGCGTCACCTTGGCGTGCTGGATATCTTCCTTGGTCACTTTGTTTTTCTTCCACGTGCTTGCCTTAGAATATCTTTCCTTGCCAACGACTCTGTCCTTTGCACTTGTTCCTTCCTAGCTTTGATCTTTGGATCTCCTTTGCGATTTTGATTTCTTCTTCTCACCTGTATTGGAAGTCTTGCCTTGGAGCACATGTTTAAATTGAAATTATTAAGTCTTTCTTTTCGGATTGCTCTGAAATTCCTTCAAGTGCTTTGAATTTGGAGAAGAATGCCTCTGTGCTTTTGCCACAATGGAGGAAATTGGAGTTTTCTCCGTGAAGTATTTCCCATACTTAGCCAAATTTTGGCTATTCAATTTCATTTTGTAACACCTTCATGTGGACCATTTAACACTTAGTCAAGATTTTGGCCATCTCTATGCTCAAATGAACTTTTCCTGTGAATTTGCCTTCAATTTTGAATTTGGCTTGTGCTATGTAGGACAAATTCCATCCTTGGACAAGGATTTTATTCACTTCCTCTTTATTTCCCTTCATTCTTCTTGTTTTCTTTCCAACACTTAGTCAATTTTCTGAATTTCCCTCCTTGGGCGGAAAATCGGACTTTGCATGTGCTTGGACATTTTTCTTCAATCAAAGTCGGACTTCATAAAAGGTTTGGACATGCTATGCTTGGGAAAAGTCGGACTTCATGATGCCTGAGATATCTCATACTTGACCAAGGTCAAACTTTGTGAGGATTGCGCCGTTCATCAATTGAGTAAGGTCGGATTTTGTCTTGTCTTTGCCATCTTTTTTAAATGCCAAGGTAGGACTTTCCTCTTGTCTCGCCATTCTTTTCTCAAGCCTGGGCGGACTTCAAGAAGTTCTTGACATATTGCTTGTTATCCTATGGCAGACTTTGCACTTTCTTTTCCATATGATGGGGCGGACTTGGAGGCTTGTTTGACAAACTCCTTTAACATGGCGAATTTTCTTGGCGCCTTGATACATCCATCTCTCCTTCCAAGCGGACTTTACATTCTTCATGCCATATTGTCTTCTAGGTGGACTTGCTTCAGCCTTAGACACTTAACCAAAATTTTAAAGTTTTACTCTCCAAGGTCTCCATACTTAGCCAAATTTTGAGCCTTTCTTAGTTGGGCGGACTTTGAAGACCCTTCTTTCCACTCTATCTCCAAATGCTGACTTCCTTGTTGGCTTTCCATTCATTTTTCTAAGTGTTGGCGGGCTTTAGTGATGCCTTTCCAAGGCATGGGCGGACTTGGCTTAATCTTATGCCTTGTGGATGGGGCGGACTTTCTCTAGGATCAAGCCATAACATATTCCTTCATGGGGTGGACTTGACAAGGTGTCAAGACATCTCCAAGGGCGGACTTCTCTAGTGTTCATGCCATTGTCTTCATCTTCCTATGGCGGACTTGTCCATTGCTCATGCCATGTCTTGTGCCTTGATTCATCCTTGGTGGGCGAACTTTGCATAGTCTTGTGCCATGTATTTGTCTCTTGGGCGAACTTGGCTTATGATCAAGCCATCACACATTCTAGCTTGGGGCGGACTTGGCTTATGATCAAGCCATCTTTCCTTGAGCGGACTTGGTAAGGTGTTATGCCATCTTTTCTTGAGTGGGCAGACTTGGCTTATGATCAAGCCATCTTCTCTTTAGCTTGGGCAGACTTGACATAAGCTCATGCCATGACCCATACTTAGGTGATTTTCTAGCTTTCTTCTGGTTTTTTCGAAATTTCTCAATTATTTCCATTTTGGGGTCTTTTGAAGCTGATGTTGCTGAAATCATGACTTGGTCACTTTCCAAAGATGGAAACCCTGCCAAAAATAGAAACTTTTCCAAAAATAGCAACTCCAAAAATAGCCCCTAAAAAATAGGAAGTCCAAAATAGGCCAAAAGTGCCAAAAATAAAGTCCCTAAAAAATAGGGGGTCCAAAGTGAAAATCCCCAAAAAGTAGGTGTCAGAATTGACTCAAACAACATCTTCCAGGTCTTGTAAGCATTCTAATGATGTTTGTGCACTGATTCGGGCTCAAATTCCTTACTTGGCTCGGGTGACCCTTCAAAAACTCTAACTCCTCATTGTAAAAGAAACATGGTAAATAGCAGTTGTGACGCCAAGGAAAAAACTCAAAAAGCAAAAACAAAGGGTCCCCATTTGCAATGGGGCGATGTTGTGAAAAGGTCACGACACGACCCTCCCGCAACAAGGGCTAAGGAAGAAGGCCTTGTGAGGTCTTCTCCACTAGGTTCTTGTGGAGTGATGGTCAGCGATTTTGCGAAGATCGCTGACTAGGCCGGGACCTCGTCCAGAGAGTTAAACATGCACCTTTTGGAGTGCCATGTGGTACCTCAATAGATGAGGAGGGCGATGCCTGAGATTCATTGCTTGGCTCACCGAATGATTCTGGAACAGTGACAAACTCAGGGGAAGCCGGAGTTGGCTTTATCACTGGGACGATGCATGCTAATGCAAGACCACCCTTTGAAGGGGGTGGACTCCTCTTATGACCCCCATTGCTGGAAGGGCCAACTTTCGCTTTCTGCTTCGTTGAAGGATGTGAACTCCCCACAAACGAGGCAAGAGGTGCGGAGGAGGGGGAGAAAACTGCAGCGGACACAACCAGAGTATTTGACATGTCCACGGGTTTAGAGAATGGTGCAATGTCTGGGAGGGACATCAAAAGAGGCGGCTCAACCAAAGGAGAAATAAACACCTGCACCTTTTTAAGATTAGGTGCACCCACGCTCACAGCGGGAGCCGGAAGCAGGATTGAATCCGATTGAACGAAAGCAGAGGGGAGGAGAGAGGAGGACGCATCAGGAGGCCTTGAAATAGGGGGGTCGACTCCTTTCTTTCTCTGCAAAGCGGCCTGCTCAGCTCTTAGAGCCTTTCCTCTGCGCTTGCACTCGCGTGCAAGGCGGTTTCTGCGACTCTTTGAGCTAGAGATCAGGTGCTGGGATGGGATTGAAGGCTCCTGCTCAGCCATAGGAGTGTCCATCATAGCCGTCTTCGGCAGAGGGACAGACTCCTGAATGGGAGCAAGAGGAAGAAGTTGAGAAACAATGGGGGGAGTCGGCTCTAGCGCTTCGGCAGCGGGCCTCTTCCCATTCATTGCTTTAGGAGCAGGAGCGGTGGGAGGCTGCGACGACCGAGACATAAAGGATTCCTCGTGGGGACCCTTTCTTCTACCATACAGGTAGGGCCAAGGTCTAGAAGGAAGGTTCGATATCCTAATCTTAGCTTTGCACCAAGCAGGCACTATCAGACTCATGTAGAATCCAGGAGTACACATCCAAAACTCTTCTTCAAAAAGAGGATTGAAAGGGGCACCTTGAGGATGAGGAGGCCTCTCCTTTCCCTTTCGAGAAGAGGAGGCGGCTTGCTGTTGCATTGCCGGAGGGGTCACTTTCGGCTGTCCCTTACTCTCGGTCTTATACTTCATATAGTTACGGTAAAGTAGGTCCGTTCTTTGGGGGAAGCAGACTGATTGGGGCGGGCAAAAAATGATCCAACGAATAGCCCCCACGGGACACCAATGGTTGGTATCCAGTGTCATGCACAACGTGCACAACACCTTCCTGGGAGAATTTCAAACACTTATGAATGACGAAAGCGATTCCGTTCATGGAAGCTAGCCAAGGTATGCCTAACTTCACCTTGAACAAATCCGATTTTGGAATAACGTCAAAGGTTGTGTCCATGGCCCAAGGTCCAACTAGGACGAACAAAGGTATTGAGCCATACGGCTTGAGAGAGAGGCCATCGTGCATACGAATGGTAGACTTTGTTTCTTCATACTCCTCCCTTTGTAATGAATTCAGCTATAACATCTCCTTTGTGATAACATTCGCTTGGCTCACGAGGTCAACTAAGACCCCCGTCACAATGTTCCCATTGAAGCGAGCGGGAATGTAGAGGGGAGAGGGCTTGTTATTCAAAGGCATGTCCTGCGCAGTGAATGTCACATCTGGTGAACTAGTTGCAGGTTGCAGGGAAGGAGTAACCGTGACCATGTTAACGTACGCCGAGGGTTGCGTAGAAGAATCAAAGGGGTCAATAATTAAGTTAGTAGAATGAGATGGAAATAGGTCTGTGTATATCTGCAACTCACTGTTGGCCTTCACCATTGATTTATTTGTATTTTGTTTCGTCCCATCGAGACGAATGGTACCGTCATCAATGTGATCTTGTATCTCGTGATGCAGGTGCATACAACGCTCGGTATCATGTCCATTAACCCGATGGTACTGACAAAAAACATTTGCATCACACCAATTAGGATAAGGTTCCTTGAGATGTCGAGGGTTTTCCAAGGTTATGATCTTGTCCTTCAACAATTTCTGCAAGATGGAAGAATAAGATTCTGCTAACTTTGTAAACTTTCTGTTGCGTTTGAGGCCGTTATCATTTGTTGTGGTGACTACATTCGCAACAACCTTACCTTTCCCTGAGATTGATATGGTAGATTTACCTTCCGAACAGGAGCGCGAGCAAGATCCCCCAAACTGAACTACTGTTTGTTGATATTCTTGTAATGCAGCACACAGATGCGCAAAAGAAGGGTATTTCATGAGGGCAAACTTTTCCTGCCAAGGTCTCTGTAGGTTTCCTATGAACACCTTCTGCACATCATAATCGGGCAGCGGGTACGAGATCTGTGAAAAGAAGCGCTTGATATCGCGCTATGAAATCAGTTATTTTCTCATTATCCCCCTACTTACATCGGTTGAGATTTGAAAAGGTCATCTTCGGTTTGATATTATCTTGGAACTGTCGGAGAAACTGATTTACAAATTGATCAAATGAAAAAATAGAATTGTTGGGCAAAGAACAGTACCACTCGAGTACTGTATCCTTGAGAGATCAAGGAAATAATTTTGCCATCAACGCGTCGTGATGGAAGAAGTCTGTACACATGGCATTAAAGGTGGACACATGCATTTGTGGGTCCCCTTTGTTGCCATACTTCTCAAACTTGGGAATCTCCATTCCTTGCGGGAAGGGAGTACTCAAGATTGCTACTGACAATGGGCTATGTCGGAAAAAAGGCTGAAAGATAGGCTGGGCAAAGGCCTAAGAAAGGCTTGCCAATTGGTTTTGCATTCGACCCATATTTTGAAGAAGGGCATTCAAAATAGGGTCAAAAGATGATAGAGGACTAGTGGAACCTCCAAAGCCACCGCCACCAGAACCACCTCCTGAGCCATCGCTGTGACGAATATGATCTCACAAAAGTGTCGATTCGCCAGTTACCTCCATGCACACGTTCACCTACACACAAACAAGAAGGGGAAATTGTTGGGGCTGTATAGGGGCCTGCCTCAGTCAGACCCCCGCTTTGGTGTTTCCACCTCCACGGACAACCAAAAAGCAACGAAGTAGAATATGTGATAAAGAAGATAGAAAGTACTGCAATGAACACTACAAAAGACAAATGCTACACTATCAAATCACAAAGGAGAGGAATGAAGCGTTACCACCTCCACCCAAAGGCTCTCAAGGCCAATGAAGGGAGAATGCAAGCAACGAACTTGGCAAAGTCACCACCGCCGCAACCGTCGTGAAGGGAGGTCTTGCAAGACTCCAAGCTTGCAACTTTTGTGGTAGCCTCACATGTGCAATGTGGAGTTGATGGAGTTTCAAGCAGCTGCAATGCTCATATGGACTGGTGTAGATTGCTGGAAGTGTGTAAAATGCTTGAGAATGTGAAGAAGTTTGAATGAATTGCTAAGAGAGATGAAGTGAATGTGAAATGGATGCTTTTGAAGGTGGGATGAGAAAGAATAAGCCGTTTTCGGGTCAGGTGGTCAACGGAAGGACGTTACAATTCGTCCCCAATGAGGAGTGTAATGCCTCTGCCAACTTTAGACGCAGGAATCCGTTAGGGACGGTAGCGTGTTGCGCAAACGCCCGTGTGCTGCGCTTATCTCCCCGACAAATATTCTCCCACCGACACATAGGACAAATGCCAAGTGGATGCATTCTGGATGGGTGATGTGGAATTTTGCCTTCGGATTTGATTTTCTAAGGTGAGGGTATGTGAAAGGGGAATTTACACAAGGGGTGCAAATTCGCTCATATACAGTTGGCAATAATGTTCTTGGGTTTTTTCATTATTTGTTGGTGATAGGTTTAATCAAAGCTACATGATGAAATGTGTCGATTGTTGGTGATAAGGATTTACTTTTTGTAGCTCAAATTTCTTGATAAAATCTAATTCGGTGCTGCAAGGAGCTGCTAATTGTAAATATTTATATATTATTATATTACTATATTTATATTATTAATATTTATAATATTATACTATAATAGTTTTTTTTTTGTATTGAATATAGAGTAGACAAAAAGGTTACAACATTTTTACATATCTGATATCAGATTATGATATGCTACCCTGTAACATTTCACAGTCATCAGCTGTATATAAACATTTACATTCTGTTCAGCAGATTTACAAAATATGTGCACCATTGCATGGCCATTTACATCAAAAATTACCGACTACGTCAGATAACTAACATATACGTACGTTACAACGGACAAAAAGATATCATCTTCCACTTTGACCAATTTCTGATGTCATTGCTATCCGTTGATGTCCTCCAACCTGCAAGGGTTTCTGCTGCCAGTTGCTCATCAATTGTAATGTCCTCTATGTTATTGCTGTTGTGCATTCCGTGTGTTTTGATGTTTGGTTCCTCTTTATTGCTCACTGCTCTTTCCTTTAGTTCTTTTTGGAAATCATGCAAGGCCTTTAGGAAGATTTCAAATGTTGGGGTGACCCTCCTGCCATGTGTGCCCATATCTAGCCTCTCGAAGGTTAACATTGATTGCATCATCTTCCAGAAATTTCCATAACTTGCCTTTGGATATCTCTAGGGTGATGACCACCTGCATAGCCACATTATAAACTGTGAGTCTCTTAACATACTCAATAAGCACCCTTCTATTCCCCTTATATTTGTCTTCGTTCCTAGCCTTCCAAATGGACCAAAGAATTTCAGAGGATAAGCAGATCCAAAAAGGAGAGAGTTCTTTGTTCATTTTATTATCCATTTCCAATAGAATTTTTTCCGAGCTGGGTTCATTATTGTTCCCCCATATATTTTGATTATCATAGACTAATTTCCAAATCTCTTTAGCATACAAACAATCAAAGAAGATATGCTTGATTGATTTAGGTACTCTGCAGATATTACAAATATCAATGTCGCTAGACTCTATTTTATACGGCAGTCTGTGCATTAACAACAACCATCTAAAGCATGCCTTTTTAGGCTCCAGCACCTGTGTCCAGTTCTTTTTAAAGATTTTTATCCATTGACTTTTAGTTAGGTCGGTACCCCAAGTTTTATTAACATGCTTTGAGATATCATACTGTTCAGTTAAGAAGTTGTAAATTGTTTTGGCATTTAGTTTCATTAGAGAGCAGCCATCACTCCAATGAAATTTTCATTAAATAGAATTACAAAGAACGAAGTTTCCAATAAGAAACTCGTCAGAATTAGAAAGAATCTAATTATACAAGATTTACTCAATATTGACCATTAAACAAAATAGAAACAAATAATACAAAGATATTATTCTAATACCCTCCCTTAATGGTCAATCTGTTTACTACACCAAGCAGCCCTCTGAATTTTACAAATTTATCTGGACTGAGCGACTTGGTGAGAATATTTGCTGTCTGCTCCTTTGTTGGAACATACAGCAACTGAACTGATCCGTCTTCAACCAGCTTTCGAATGAAATGACAATGAGTTTCCACATGCTTGGTTCTTTCTTGGAAGACCGGATTCCTGGCAAGTTTGAGAACTCCCTAATTATCACAGAACAAGGGAGTCAGACCTGCTTGAGATATTTGCATATCCGCAAGCATCTAGCAAAGCCAAACTGCCTCATATGCTGATTTTACTGCTCCTCGATACTCTGCTTCTGTCGAGGAGAGAGCCACTGCCTGCTGCTTCTTACTAGTCCATGTGACTGCACTGGATCCCAAACTGAACACATATCCAGATGTTGATTTCCTGTCATCAACTAATCCTGCCCAATCTGAATCTGTGAACCCATTGAGTTTAGGATCGTGACTCCGAGTGTACAAGAGTCCACAATCAGTAGTGCCCTTCACATAACATAGCACACGCTTCGCTGCTACCCAATGATCAGCCTTGGGGGCTGTCATGAAGCGTGATATGTAGCTCACTGCAAAACTCAAGTCAGGCCTAGTGGCAGTGAGATAGATGAGGCTGCCCACTAGTTGCCTGAATAATGTTTCATCTACCACAGGTGAATCGGACTTAGCTGACAACTTAAGCCCTTTTTCCATGGGTGTGGAGGCAGGTTTGCAATCCTGCATTCGGACCTTATCCAGAAGACTTAGAGCATACTTGGACTGAGAGATGAAAATGCTGATCTTTGTCTGCCAAACCTCAACACCTAAACAATAATGCAGGAGGCCCAAGTCTGTCATGTCAAAAGTTTTGGACAAATCCTGTTTGATCTCAGCGATCAAATGTGCCGAACTGCCAGTAAGGATCAAATCATCCACTTAGACAACAACAATCAGGATCTCATTACCAGTATTCTTGACATACAGGTTCGAGTCAGATGGACTCCTCTGAAAGCCATGATGTGTGAGGTACTTGTCAATTTTTATGTACCAAGCCCGAGGAGCCTGTTTCAGGCCGTAGAGTGCTTTGACCAATCTGCACACCTTTTGTTCTTGACAAGCAACTTAGAAACCTGGAGGTTGCGTCATGTATACTTCCTCTTTCAACTCACCGTTGAGGAAAGCACTCGTCACATCCATCTGATGGACCTTCCAACCATATTGGGCTGCTATGGCAAGGACGAGCCGTATGGTACTCATTTTGGCTGTAGGAGCAAAAATCTCCTCGTAGTCAATGCCTTCTTTTTATGAGAACCCCCGTGCAACCAGACGAGCTTTGTACTTGTCAGGGGTTCCGTCAGCTTTGTACTTCACCTTGTACACCCATTTGCAGCTAATGGGCTTCTTCCCTGGAGGAAGATCAAAAAGGACCCAAGTGTGATTCTTCTGAAGACTCTGGTATTCAAATTCCATTGCCTTTTCCCACTCAGGAATTCCTTTAGCCTCTGAATATGTTTGAGGCTCATAAACACTGTGGATGTTGGCCATGAGAGCAAAATTCACTGTAGACTGCTGTTTGCTCTTGTGTTTGGATGATCTACCCTCAATGAGCTCATCAACTCGAAGATCACTGATAGCCTTAGCCCACCATTTTGGTCAGAGAGTAGAAGTGCCAACATCAGATGCAATAGGAGCTGGATCTGGTTGTGGATTTGGAGCAGGCTCAGCAAGGTGATTATCACTATCATCCAGAGGAAACTCAGGTTGAGCATCATCAAAGACTAAGTCTTCGTCATCCCTCCCATCAGGTGTACCTAACGGAAGTCGGACGCCCACATTAGGAGCCGACAGGGGCTGATCCTCTGAATGTTGAAAAACTGAGGAGAGTTGGAATGGTCCTCGTTCCTCATCAAAGACAACATCCTGACTGAAGATAAGACGATCAGTGTCTATATCAATCAGTCGGTATGCCTTGTGGTTGTCATTGTACCTTGTGAACATGAGTTTCTGGCTCTTGGAATCCAACTTAGAGCGCTTGGCCTCTGGAATCCAAACATATGCCAAAGAGCCGAAAACCTTCAAATGACTGATCCTGGGGTTGCGACCAGTCCAAACTTCCTCGGGAGTGTTCCCCTTAACGGCATGAGTGGGTGATCGGTTAAGGAGATAGACTGCAGTGTTGATTGCTTCTGCCCAAAACTTGGTAGGAACACTCCTGTGTTGCAACATGGAGCGAGCCATCTCAACAATCGTACGATTGTGCCACTCTACAACACCGTTTTGCTGAGGAGTGTAGGGTGTGGTCAACTAACGTTTTATCCCATGGGTATCATGGAAGGTGGAGAATGCGCTAGAACATAATTCCCCCCCATTATCTGACCTAAGAGTTATGATACAAGAACTGGACTCTTTTTCGACCAAGGCCTTAAACTTATGAAATACATTAAAAACTTCTGATTTCTGCTTAAGAAAGTACACCCACATTTTCATACTATAATCATCAACAAAAAGTAGAAAGTACTTGCAACCAGTTATAGAAGAAGTAGACATAGGCCCACAAATATCAGCATGAACTAATTGAAGTACCTTAGAAGCTCGCCAAGAGTCGCCATCTTTGAACGGTGTGCGATGCTGCTTCCCGACCTGACAAGCACCACAAACGCCCTGATGCTGAGTCTGAATGTCAAGTAAGCCATCTACAAGTCCCTCCCGAGCAAGCTGAGAGAGAGTGCACATTCAAGTGCCCATACCGTTGGTGCCAAAGACTGGTGACAGCTGAATTTTTGGCTGCCAAGGCTAACTCTGGAGAATCACCAGTGTCCACAAGCCTGTAGAGGCCATGATCCTCTATCCCAACGGCCACCGTAGTGTGAATCTCACGATCTATAATCGAACATTTGTGCGAGCTGAACACCACATCCATTTGGGGAGAATGCTGCATTATTTGACTGACTGAGAGAAGGTTAAGCTCCATATTAGGTACATAATACACGTTGAGGAATATGAGATCCCTCTCGCTAGACTGAACCTGAACAGTACCTGTGTCGACAATTGTGTATTCCTTGCCTCCTCCAAAAATCACTGAGTCAGTGCAAGGGGAAAAGTCTGTGAACCAGTCACACCTATGTGAGAAATGACGTGAGGCACAAAAATCTATGTACCAAGCAGAGGATTTGACATGGTCTGCTGGCCTTTTTGCCATGAGTGCATAAAAGGCAAATTCCTTCTGCTCAGAGTGCTCGGCGACATTCGCTTTCTGCTGAGACCCTCCTTGCTTCTTTTGCTTAGAAGCCAAAGGAGCACGACAATCCTTCTTTATGCGGCCAAATTTATGACAATAGTTGCACTGAACATTTTTCTTCTTCGGGTTGGTGGAGGTCTGACTTGAACCTTTCTGCTGTGAAGGCTGACCTTTCCCTTTTTGCTTCTACTGGGGTTTAGTTGCAAAGGCCTGCTCCGTGGAGGATGATCCGTGGAGGATGATGATGCACTGCTACCAAACTGTTGTCTCCAGCGATCCTGCTGCAAGAGGATAGTGCAAAGTTTTGGAAACTTGAGGTCAACATTCGTAGATGTAATGTTGAGAGTCTCTAAGAAGTGTTCATAGGACTTCGGTAGACTCTTTAGGGTGATCACGACCATGTCTTCCTCCATTTTCCGACCAATTGCCTCCAATTGATCTCCGATCTCCTAGATTTTGTTCAGGTGCGCTTGCAGGGTTGTCTTCTCATCCATCATGATGGAAAAGAACATATTTTTCAGAAAAAATGGACGGTGTTTGTCGGAAGTTTCATGCAAGCCCTTCAAATGATCCCAAATCTTTGTTGCTGATTTTCCAAGCGAAATCTGGGGGAGTTGATCATTCGTGACTGAAAGCTTGATAAGCATTATCACCTCACGATTCTGCTCATCGAAGTTCTCTTGATCCTTACTCGTCGATGTGGGACGAGTAACTTTGCCGAGGATCATCTGATCGAGGCAGCTGTATTCAAAGATTGTCATCATCTGTTGCTTCCAGGTGTTGTAATTTTTGCCATTGAATCTTTGATTGCCCTCCAGCATCAGATTATTTAAATTGGCCATCTTCATGCTTTTCGAGGCACGAAAAACGAGGCATTGAGAAGAGGGTGATGCACGAAACAAAGGCAGATTTAGGTACAATCTGCAGAAAGTACAATGTACGAATGGCACAAAATTTGAGGCATGGAAAACAATGCACCCAAAAAATTTGGAGACCAACCCAGTTGAGATCTGGAAAAACCCACCAATAATCTGCAAACGATTTTTTTTTTCGACTCGATCTTATGGGTTAAAACCCTAGCCAAAAGGCGCAGAAACCCTAGGCCGCCATTGATCAAAAAATCTTCAGAAAATGTAGGAATTCGTTTGAAATTGTTGCCAGAAATCCCGCCACAAACAAAACAAAGGTCGACGCCCAAGAAGCAAGAATAAACCTCGACCAAGACGCTTCAAATTGCAGGTTGAAAAATCAGAGAAATGTAGCCACAAAAATCTCAGAAATGCGGCTAGAAGAGAATGAAATCGCGCCCAGAAACACAACCAGAAACACCCGCGACCAGACTAGAACAAAACGCGCAGGCAGATAGCACAAAAGCGACGTGTTTTAGAAAAAAATCATCCGCCACTAGTGGTTTCTAGAACAACACACAATTTGGGCCAGAAAAAACGACGCCTAGAAGGGTTTGAAAATTGCACGACTTCAAGAGCACGAATGATCACGACTTTCAATTATAAAAAACTTTTTAATTCAAGAACATGAAAAAATCTTTAAAAAGATTTTTGTGAATTAAAAATTTAAGTTTGAGCAATTTGGCTCTGATACCATATTACTGTAACACAGGTAATTGGTAAAAAATAGATGTATTTACAAATGATCAAACTGATCATTAAATAGAATTACAAAGAATGAAGTTTCCAATAAGAAACTCGTTAGAATTAGAAAGAATCTAATTATACAAGATTTACACAATATTGACCATTAAACAAAATAGAAACAAATAATACGAAGATATTATTCTAATAAAATTCTTGATATTGAAATTCATTAATTTTATCCTCAACTGGGAAATGAATATCTTTACATGCCTCTTTTGATACAGTATAGGTTCTTCAATTACTTTGTGGAAGGTTGTATTCTGTGCATAATTCATTCCAACTTTTTAAGTTACCATTTATAAGATTATCACCGAAGCATTTGATTCCTTTTTGAGCCCAACATTTGGTTGAACATCCTTGAATTAGGGTGAGGGACCTACTCCTATGCTCAAGGTTCCACCAAATAGATCTGTGTGCGAGGATAGTGTTATTATTGTTCTTGGTGAAGTGGCAATTAGTGATATTTCTCTTTACAAGTTCCCAAGCCTTCTAGATGGTTTTGAACACATTTGAGCTTGCTAGGGATATGGGGAGGGTACTACTGAGGAGATCACATAAGGGGAGTAGTTTCCAGGATTTAGCCTGCTTAGGGACTGCATTTTTGATGTAATGCCTTATGAGGACCTTCCAAGGTTCCCCACCATCTAGTGCTCTGATTATCCACTTTGAAGCCAGTGCAATACCTTGCAATTTCAGATCTTTTAGGCCAAGTCCACCTTTTTCTTTGTGAATGAAGCACCATTCCCATTTGACATGTCTTTTTCTATTGCCTTTTCCATCGGACCAGAGGAATTTGTTGATCCGTTTTTGAATTTCATTGATTTGATAACAACTAAAGAACCAAATTGATGCAAAGTAGATGTTGTAGGATGGCAATATCTTTTGACAGACTTGCACTCTCCCTGCTAAGGATAGATATTGTTTGTTCCATTTGTCAATATTTCTCTCTATCTTTTCCTTGATCCGTAGCCACATTTCTTTCAGATTGGGGTTAACAACAAACGATATACCAAGATACTTGTTTTTGTGGACTCCCCCCATTGTAGGTTGAACTTTTTTAACCAATTAGGGGGATTCTTTTCCCACTCCAACATGCAAGACTTGGAAAGAGCTATCTTTGCTCCTAATGCTTTGCAAAAGGTGTTAAGCTTGTCCATTAGATTATCCATATTAACCTCATCTAATTTAACAAATATTGTAGTGCCATCTGCAAATTGAATGTTGATGAGATCATTGTTATCTGGTAAGGTAATGCCTCTAACATTTGGGGAAGAGGTATTATCTCTTAATATGTAATGCAGTGCATAAGATGCAATTACAAATAATGCCGGGGCCAAGGGGCACCCTTGCCTTATTGATCTCTCTAAGACAAATTCCTTAGTGAGGGTCCCATTTACATCCACTTGTGCCACTGCATCTTTAAAGAGCGTATTGACCATGTTGCAAAAGGCTTTTGGGAACCCAAAAGCTTCAAGTGTTGTCATTACAAATGACCACTCCACTCTGTCATAGGCTTTTTCAAAGTCTACGAGGAGCATTGCAGCTCCTTGATTGGATTGCCTTGCCCATTCCATTGCCTCCCAATTGGTGATGAGATTCTCCAATATGTACCTCCCTTTGATGAAACCAGTTTGTGTGCTGTTGATGAAGGATGGTAGGGTGTCTACCAACCTACAAGCTAAGATTTTGCCAAAATCTTGTATGACACATTTAAGAGGGTAATTGGTCTCCAGTTTTTAAACAATGTGTTGTCCCCATCCTTTGGAAGTAGTTTGATGATCCCTTTGTTTATATTACTGCCCAATGAACCATTCTCTAGTGCCTCATCGTATAGTAGATATAGGTCGTTACATACCCAATCTATCAAGGTTTTATAAAACTCTGCTGGTAGACCATCTACACCCGAGTTTTTGTCATTTTGCAGAGAAGTAATTGCCTTCTTTATTTCCTATTTTGTAATTTCTTTACTGAGCTCACCTGCCTCTTTTTCCACAATTTTCTTTGCAATGAGTTGTTTGATATATTCCTTAGCCTTGTTGCAATCTTCGTTATCACTTTATGAGGTGAAGAGGCCCTTATAGAATTGGTAGAATTGTCTCCTTATATCTTCCTGGTTGGTTAGAGGAGTACCTTTCGCCCAAATTTGATCAATTTGTTCTTTTATTTGTTTATCAATAATGTACCCGAAGAAAAATTTTGTGCCGTTGTCTCCATTATTCAACCAATTCAGTTTGGCCCTTATTCTCAACCCTTGTATCCTATTTGCTTGGAGTCTTCTCAAGGAGTTCTTGGCTAGTGTTAGATTATTGTGTAGTGCCTCATTCCCTGGGTTATCTTGAAGATTGGATTCAACTTTTAACAACCTTTCTTGCAGGAGTCCTTCCTCTTGTCTTCTGTCCATGGTTCTTTTTTTTTTCAATTGTTTGGAAGAGGGTCTTCCACCCCTTCACATTCAGATTCCACCTGTCTATTGCATTTTTTCCTTTGTGCATCCATTTATTGATCTCCCTTAGGGAGACAATGGTAGCTCTGCAATCATTGTCATTTAACAACTTGGTACCGAGGAGAAAACCCTCTCCTTTTTTCCTACCTTTTGCCATGCCAACTTTAAGGCAGAATTTTGCTTTGATGGGGTGGTGGTCAGACAAGGTGTAGGGTTGCACTTCTACCTTACACCCTTCTTTTGCTGGCTCAACATAGAAAAAGTCCTTATTCATGTAAAACCTATCTAACTTGTAGTAAATCCTTTTTCCCCCCTTTTGTGCATTGCACCAAGTGTACCAAATGCTGGTGCAATCCTTCTTTTGACCTTCAACAGGGTCAACTAGGTTTAATTTAGACTTCATCTTTTGCCAAAAATATCTCTCATTACCTTTCTATTCCAAATTTACACTACCATACTTATCTTCACCCCGTTCAACCATGTTAAAGTCACCCCCAAGGATCCAATGGATGTCTTGTAGGCTTAGTAGCCAATTCCACATCATAATTCTGTCTCTCTATTCATTAGGGGCGTTGATGGAACAAATGCCAAAGCTAGACTCCTTTCTTTTGAAGGTTACCCAAACTGCCCAATTACAAGGGGAGACACCGGATGTAGTGACATATTGCTCCCACTCTTTGGCCAGCATAATAGCAGCCCCACCTCCCCCCTTCTCATGTTTAGTGAAAAACTGTGCTGCCTCACCCCAAATGAACTTTGGTCATAATGTAAAGACTTGTAGAAGCAATTTTGCAGAATCTTTCAAGCAAGGTAAAAAGAAAGAGCAATAGGTGGCTGAAAAAGAAGTTGATAAGAAGGTTTGGAGGAAGAAGTTGGGAGTGATTTCACTCCATCCTTGAGAAGGTGTTTAGACTCAAGGGGAGCTTTCATTGTCAGTTATGTAGGTCATTTCAATTATGTAGGTTGTTCAGTTTGTCATTGATGTCAAAGGGGGAGTAATGAGTCAGGGGGAGCAGTATTGGTTTCAAAGTAGTTTGGTTTCAGAGCAGTACAGGCTTTAGGAGGTGTTGCTAGGAGCAGTATTGGTTTTGGTTTCGAGAGGTGTTGCCATAAATGACGAAGGGGGAGATTCTTTAGTGATTTTGCACATTATGTATTTTGAAGGTGATTGAAGCATTGAGTATGATGCCTTTCTGAGTCGATGTGTGCTTTATGAAGAGTCATAAGTTGAAGACATGCTATATGAGGATGGTTCTGTTCTTGTTGTGTATAGACTAAGGTTAATCTGTGAAGATTGGAAACCATGAGTTTGCATCATTATTGGTTGAATCATGCAGAAGTCATGAGAGTTATTTCTGCTCTTGCATGGAGTCTTAAGCTAGAAGATTGGGAAGTTAAATGCATTTCTGCGTGCAGTCTTTATCCTTTTAGAAGAACGTGCAACAACAATAGGGGGGAGTTGTGCTGCTCTTATAAGATATTCATTCTTGTATCTATTAGTGCATTTATGTGATTATGAGGTTGGTGGTTTTGCAATACCCAAAATGAGCATGCTTTGAAGAATGATAAATTGAAAGGGTTAAGGTTTGATTGCAGATTTAGTTTTTTGAACAAAGAAATTTCAGAAATTGTTCAGTGATTTTATTTGCAAGTATGGGTCTCTCAAACGATGTGCAAATTGTATTTGAAATCAGAGTTTCAAGGTTGTGAGTAATCTTAGTGAGTTGGTGCTCACGTTGGAGTTGGTGCTTCCAGTGAATTGGTGCTCACTTTTGTAATTTGGGTTGGTGCCCGTTGTTGTTAATGAAAGCTATTGATCTACTGTGGTTTTTTACCCTAAAGGGTTTTCCACGTGAAATTGTTGTTCTCCTTCTTGGTGTTTTCTCTTACTGTTCTATTTGCTGTTTCATATGTTTAAAATTTTAAAATACTGATTCACCCCCTCCCTCACCTCCCTCTCAGTATTTTTTGTGTGCTCTTCACTGTGAACCTCCTCAAATAGATTTCAAACGGGCATGATGTGAGGAGTTGTATCTTTCAAAACATGCCTCTTTCACAAACTTAATTAATCTTATCTTAATACCATTAACTAACTACTTCCCACGCAAGCTCCTACTTCTTTATGGAATCGCGACTACTCGTTATTAAGGTGGCATCAATATTAATTATTAGTATGTGATCGAATATTATGCAGCAACCCGATAATACTTCCAAGTTCCAACAATTAGCAAAGAGATGGAAGATTGCCGATACGATGACTGTCGATACTCCTCACACTAACTCCCTCATTTTATTATTCAATCAAATCATACATCGAGCCTCATATCGAATACATCAATATATGCAGTTATATTATAGTCGCTTGATGAAAGACAACATCCAAGAGTATACGAACCAGTAGGTATTCACTTTCCAATTATATTCCACGAATGTTGAATGTGTTTGGGCGTAGTTACCTGGCAATATTGCCAAGTTGGCATCACATTGAAGATGCCCAATATTCACATAATTGCTTTCAAGTAAACACCGAACTTCTCATTTGACATCACTTGTAGTTGGCAATATAGGGAGCAATTAATGTATAAGCGTTGACCACCTCTTAATAGCCCCGTCCAATGTTTTGAATCCTCAATGTATACAAGTATGAAATGCCGGTCTTTAATCTGAATGTTCCAACGACAATATGATGGCGCCACTAACAATCACAATGTAAGGTAGTGGTGACTTAGATAGAATACGATTTCATCAAATGGAAAGCATGATTGACTTATGCAGTGGCCAACTCATAAAATATAAATGTGTTGAGTCCTGCATATATCAATTAATATAATATCTTCCAATCAATGCAATATGCAAAGTACGCAATCGATCACCTAAATACTTCTGAATACAAATGATGCATCTCCAACAGCAAGCAACAATATGTAGTAAGATCAATTTGAAACCCACAATAATCGATAAATCAAACTCCATAAAAATGGGACATTACATACAAAGAGTGCCATTCAAACCAGTATTCAAACAGTGCCATTCAAACCAGTATTGCCCACTGAGCTCATTGCCATAAATAGAAACCTTGTAGCAGTAAAACTGTGTCCTCCAAGAACTTTGGAGTCCCCTTGTCTTACCATTAGCCTACGGGAACTCAAAAAATAGGCTAATGGTCTTCGAATTGAATAGGCCTGAGAAGGGGATATTACATTCCATTTTTGGGTAAAACTCAAGTTGGAACACATTGTTGGATATGTATTGTATGCTTTGTTTTGCTTAGACCCCTTATAGACTGTACACTCATCCACAATTAGTGGGGCTTGGGGCATTGCTTTGGTTGGAGGATTTCAGGTTTGAGCTCTCACAGTTTTTTGAGGCCCTTTTTCAGGGTGGTTTTTTCGGCCAATGGTTTTATACTGACTGATTGTATTGTAATGCTACTTCACACTTTCATAAATCACAAGTAATTGAGATTCACAATAATCGATAAATTGAACTCCATAAAAAAGGGACATTACATACAAAGAGTGCCATTCAAACCAGTATTGCCCACTGAGCTCATTGCCATAAATAGAAACCTTGTAGCAGCAAAGTTGTGTCCTCCAAGAACTTTGGAGTCCCCTTGCCTACGGGAACTCAAAAAATAGGCTAGTGGTCTTTGAATTGACTAGGCCTGAGAAGGGTACATTACATTCCATTTTTGGGTAAAACTCAAGTTGGAACACATTGTTGGATATGTGTTGTATGCTTTGTTTTGCTTAGACTCCTTATAGATTGTACACTCATCCACAATCAGTGGGGCTTGGGGCATTGCTTTGGTTGGAGGGTTTCAGGTTTGAGCTCTCACACATTTTTTTGGGGCCCTTTTTCAGGGTGGTTTTTTCGGCCCATGGTTTTATACTGATTGTATTGTAATGCTACTTTGCACTTTCATAAATCACAAGTAATTGAGATTCACAATTAGACACGATATTTTCCCTTGCAAAAGTCACAATTTTCATAGAAAACCAAAGAAAAAGCCCCTGCTGATTTAGACTTCAAAAAAACACAATTTTCATTGATAAGGTTGCCTTTAAATTGGGGAAAAACCATTTTTTAAAAGGTTATCTCACCATAATCATGATTTTTTTGAGGTTGGCTGATTTTTTTCCAGAAACCCTATCCCTAACCCTATTTTTTGGACAATTTTTTTAGCTGCACAATTTTTGCAGAAACCTTAACCGAAATCTGATTTTTTTGGGATTTAATCATTAGATTCTTTGAAAAAAAAATTACGTTTTGGTTTTCCAATTTATTCTTGAGAACAATTTTTGTTGCTAAATAATTGCACATGGATTAGGGCTAAGATCAAGCAAGAAATATTATTGTATTGTGAATGGTTGAGTTAATACAGTGAGTGCTATTTTTGCTAGGTTTTTTCTTAAAAGGATTTCGTAGGGTAAATAATTGTGTTATTATTTTCTTTCTATTGCATTCAAGATTTTGTCAGCATTGCTTCTCTTGTATTGACTGATGACTCATTAGTATTGTTTCTCTTCACGTGTTAAATATGTTTCGGTTAGAGGTGACTTTGATGCCTTGAAACTGAGTAGAGGACTGTTACAAGGCATTGTAATTTCTGTTGTTATTGTGAAAAAAATAGACTATTATGATAAGAGGAAAAAAAAACATTCCAGAGTGAATAACTGTACAGTAAAAGAAATAGATGCTAATCATTGACAATTCAATTGGAAAACTAAAGTATATGAGCTGAGTACGTCATTGTTGTTGTTTTACATGGATTGTCTTTTACCAATGAAGGTCAAGAATAAAATAGTAATTATGATATAATCTTAAACATTGCTGCAGACTTTGTACTGTGGTGCTACTAATAGTTCGTTGCAGTTTCTCTTATTTTACTGCAGGTTCTGGTGGTGTAGGTCCAACAATCTTAGCGACAAGTTATCTGCTGCTTGGGGAGGAAGTGGTTGCATATCGTAAAGGTTGTTTTAAGAATAGTTTCTGGATGTCTTTTGTAGGCCAAACTATCTTGTCCTTCAAGGAAATAATCATTATTTATTATATTGAAAAGGGTTCATGTATTTAATTGGGATTGCATTGGTGGTTATTGCTTTGCAGGAAAAGAATTCAGAGTTAAACCTTATAGTGGTGCTCTTGATGTAGATTTTGGGAAGGGGGTTGGCAAGAGATCTGTTTTTCTAATGTAAGCATGCCTATACTATTTGATATGTTTCTTATGAATTTGACCCCAAATGAAATGCATATGAAAGGAAGATTCACTATAATTATTTGGATTGATGACATATGTCTGCAATGTTGTGCATTGATGGTTTTTTGTGATGCTTATGATAAATTGTTGACATTATGTTTCTCTTCAAGATAGAACACCTGCATTTCTTATGTTGACCAGTTACAAGAACAACAATATGATTACTTCTTGGATTTTTCTTTTTTTATTTATGATTCTTATTAGTTTTTATTGCTTCTTGATAATCTCTTGTAATGTCCCCAAGTAGCAATTTTTTGATTTTTGTGCAGTTTTCTAATTTTTCTGAGAAAAAACACAAACTGGAACAACAAACAAAATAGAAACCAGTGATTGGAAACTAAACTGAAATGTTAATATACATTTCAAATAACAATTTTGAATCAATTCTCATCAATTATAATTGCTGGTATATGCCCTAGATTGACCAAAAACACTCAGATCTGAATTGGAAAAGTTATGACAATAACAAACATTAATTTTGAAACCATCAGAAAGCTGATTTCACTTATTTGCAATCGCTGGACTGATTATAGGTTGGAAATGATATTTTTAGAGCTTCTACAAATGCCAAGTCAACTCACAAGTTATAAAGATGGAATCTTAGAATTGCATGACTGTTACAACAAGTGGTGGCTGGCTGTTGCAGGCTGTATGGCCACTATAAGACTGAAAACAAGTGAAAAAATGGCTACAGCCATTCAAATGATCCTTGGTACAGCCACTCAAATGATCCTATCTTCTTCCTCAAGCTCGTACTCCACAAACTCAATGAATAAGGTTGACAAATGAGCAGCTGGGAGTGGATGGAAACATGCATTAAAGTCTGCTCAAGGTCCCAAACTTGCCCAAATCTGATATGTCTATCTCCTATGATGATGGCAAACAATTAAAGAAGGTTAAAAATGGCCGCAATGAAGTTTTCAAGGTTGGAATTGAAGGATGAATCATTGTATATGTGGTTAAATGCCCCAAAATCACTTTCCAACAGCAATAAACATGAACGAAACTTGCTTAAACTCTCCTCCAAGGCTGGCGCACCGTAATGAAGGCTGGAAAAGTGATTTGATAGCCAAAAGAAGGGAAGACCTGCACTCCCTAGGGGTGGCACTCATTGAATGATGGCTCGAATTGTGTCTAAAACAACAAATGAAGTCTAAACCCTTTTTGGAACCTTCCAAAATGCTGGTGCTTGCTCTAGGACTGCACAATATGCTAGATATGATGTTGATATCCTTGAATTATGACTGAAAAAGCTGGTCAATGCCTAATTTCCTCCCACAAAGATGGTGCGGCTGCTCAATAAGGGCAATCGGCAATAAAGTGCCCAAAACAGTAATTAGCCTTATAAAAAGGGCTGGTGCAGCAGCAAAAGGGATTCCAAAACCTTCAAATCAGAAAAAACTAACTTTAATGAAATTTCTTGAATAGTGGTGTCCAAGATCTAGCAAGCCTAGAGGATAAACAACCCTTGAAACTCTGAAATATACAAGAAACCCTTTAAATCTTGAATCTTCAAATCTGAAAATGACCCAATCAACACATATGCAACTCTTGGATGGAATTGCTGATGTTGGAGAGGAGGGTTTTACTTCTTCCCTACCACCCCATGTCAATTCCAATATTCCATCCTTCAAAGTTAGGTATGCACAAGGATGGCAAAGAAGGGTTAATACTGGGACTGTTGTAGGCTACCTTATTACCTTTATCTAACTCCAGGCAGCTTTGCATCATTTTGACTTGTTAGTTGTGCTATATTTGTATGTTTGCCATCTACTTCTCTTTGTTGTCATGCAGATACAATGACTTTGCCAATGCCTTATGCCTAATTGTGTGTTTTAGATGTTTGTGCCACTTAACCTCACTTTGATCACACATTTTCTTCTTTACTATTGGCATGCATGTTTGGGTTGTGCAGATCACTTGCTGTTTCCACTTGGAAGGATGTTGAAGCTCTTTGTCTTTCTACTAAAGATGGCTTCCTTTTCTGCCATTCTATGCTTTGAAAACTGCATTTAACTCTTGCTTTGAGTGCTACTCATTGATGAGAATGATAAAGGAATGACAAATTTTAGCTAGTATGAGGTATTTTGCATAGTGTATCAAATTATGGTGTTTTATTAGGATTCAACTACTTAGTTTTTGAGCCAAACTCATTGACCCTTATTTCATGATTAGTGGTTCACATGAACCCATCCCTCATGAGCATGAATTGTCCACTTAGAACCGATTCTAGATACTTAAATACATGATCAATGGTTTGTCAAGTAGATAGGTCGGCCATAAGTAGGAAAAACTAGTGTTTCTTTTGAAAAATTTGTAGGGAGGCATTTTGTTGAAACTAAAGGGGACAACAATTTATATAATCTAAAAGAATTAATTGAGGACTCATAGCCTATTCTTTATTCCCTTAGGCTAAGGGATAAAATAAAGGAAATAATTCAACACGAATATTTTATGTTGGGCCCAACCATTTTATTTTAAAAAAGGAAACATAAAAACTATTATAGAGCTTATCTAAGAATATATTTAAAAAGCATTTTTAAATACTTGATGTAATATTTTATTTAGAAAGTGGTTTTAGACATTTGATGTAATATTTTACTTAAAAAGTGTTTTCAAACACATGGAGGGAAACGTAAATAAAATATGTAATTTAAGTTTTTAAACGCTTAGAGGGAAAAGTAAATATAATATGTAATTTAAAAGTGTTTTTAAACACTTAGAGAGAAAAGTAAATTTAATGGAGGGTCCAAAAGATAACAATATGTTGTACCCAAACCAATTTTTTTGCTTCACGAAGGCATTTTGCTTGAAAGAGTCTAAACCTAGTTAAATGATGTCAGAAGTTTGTTTTGGAAAAATTCAAAATCAAGATGAAAATCATCAAATTTTTCTAACTCTGGAGCAAAGAGCACTTTTTGAAAAAGGCGCCCTTGCTTTTGGAGGTCCATATTTTGTTTTAAAGCTTTATCACTTCCAAGAACATTTGTCTGGGATCTTGTCAGCTTCGCGATGAGCTATCCAGCTAGTCAGCAGGATGTGTTTAGCATCTGTTATGGGAGATACAGCGAGAAATGAGAAGAATGAAAAAATGGCTAACACTGGAAGGAAAAGCGCCCCTCTAAGCTTGGGGCGCCCATCTTTTTGAGGGACCAGATCAAGGCTTTTGATCAAATGACATCTTTGAGGGTTGTTTCACGCCTAGTCCAGCTTCGCGTTGCATCCGTCAGCACGTCAATCGGAGTTGTTGAGAAGCTGGAAACATTGGACGAACTCGGGGTTAAATCTTGGTCCGAAGGTCTGAGGAAAAAGCAAAAGAGCAGATTTTTCAAAAGGTGCCCAAGCTTTTGGAGCCTTAAATGCCTCTTTTTTGGTGATCTCAAATGGTTATCTTGCCCATGTTATGTTCATCTCTCCGTTGCCTGTCTTCGTCAGATTAGAAGATGACTCAGTAGTCTGCAACCAGAGGTTTAGTGATATTTTTAGCCAGTTGAGAAAATGGCTCTCTGGAGTAAAAGGAGCACATTTTGAAAAAGGCGCCCTTGATTTTGACTCATTAGATGTTGGAATTTGATGAAGTGTTGTCTTGAAGCTGTTATGTGGAATGGAGCCAGCTCCGCAGTGAGCCAGTTATCTAGTCCTGAAACTTTGCTGAGCAGAAGTTACGAGGGAGTCAAGTTTACCTTCGTAAGGAATGAAATTGATGAAAATATGGCTGTCTGAGAAAAAGCGCAGCTTTTGCAAAGGGCGCTTGGTTTTTTTGAGGTCTCTGATCTTAGTTTTATGGATTGCAGTCTCAAGGAGTGATTTTGTTAGTTTTCATCCTTCTCTGCAACGCAATTGTTAGCCAGTTGATTGGTGATGGCAGTCAATCAGAGTCAGTGCTTGGACAAAGGCTCCAGTGAGAGTTGAAAATCCAAATTTTCATTAAAAATGACTAAGTCTGGAAAATCGCCTAAAGTCAAAGGTTGAATTTTTGAACTCAAGTTGAAGAGGCGCCCATGAAAGGTGGGATTACAAATATTATTTTAATATTTAAAACTTCGACTTTGAGGGGATTATTTTAGTTGCTTAAAATAGACTCTTTTTAGCATGCATGTTCAGTTAATTGAATTGCATGGTGACTTAACTGGATTAATTAAAGGTGGCACCGTTTTTAGGGATTATTCAACATTCATTTACCTTTTTCTGAGCCCCAATCAGATGAGTCGGATTATTTTGTGGTCCAATCATGATTAAATTTAATATTTTTTGAGGTGGCGCCTATTTGCATGAGGATGGACGATTTTCTGAGCCCCAATTAGATGAGTCGGATTATGTTGTGGTCCAATCATGATTAACTTTAATATTTTTTGAGGTGGCACCTATTTGGATGAGGATGGACGACTTTTAGCCTGAATTTATTTATTAAGTCTTGAATTCACCATTATTCTCATATCAGAGTTTAGAGCAAAAGCCAATTTCTTGAGCAGTTGAAGATTCAAAGGTGCTTTGAGTTCAATTTTTCAGTGCCGAGTCCAGATTGTTTAGAAGATTAATTTTCCATAGTTAGATTTTTCAGTGCATGCAGGTTTCATCAAATCTCAGTCAAGCATAGGCGATTTTCTACAAAAGCAAAATCAACAAAAAACAAACTTCTATCTTCTCTCTAATTTCTTCTATTCTTGTCTTAGGTATTCTTCGCATGTCAAAGAAAACAACAAAATATTCAAAATCTGATCATCTGGGTTGACATACTTCAGCGAAAACAAAACCCATGTCCTAGATTTTTTCGAGAAAATTGCCCCGCAGATTTATTCTAAAGCTCTGTGCTTTTTTCCGAGAATTCCTTTGCATGTGGGTCAAAGACACTTCTTTTTCAAAATCGAGTTATCTGGGTTGCCTTAGATTTTTGTTGTGCACAAAACCCATGTTCCAGATTTTCTTGGGAAAAATTGCCCTGTTGTACCCCAAAATTAAAATTTTTGTTACACAAACATTTTGAAGAAATGAGAAAGTCTTGTTAAATCAGTCAAAAAGGTCAAAATTTGGGTGTGCATGTCTTGCATGAGGGATTAAAACGTAAAATTTTGAAAATCTGACGATTTGGGTCTGCTCAGAGCAACCTAATCTACAAAACCCAGATCTCAGTTTTTTCATCCCTACTTTTTAGGAAAACTGCTATTTTTAGAAATTTTCGAAAAATAGTAACTTTTTCTGGGTTTCTTTCGAAACAGATACTGGCAAAATTTTCTAAAAATAGAAAGTTGGTCCGTTAGGGTTCAAACTGATTTTGATTGGCTCAAAATACTTCCATATCAGCTGGTGCAGTCAGAATCTCAAAAAGATCAGTTTTTCCCTAGTGGGTCTATTCTGCTTTTTCAGAGGCATATTAGGAGCTCCGAGGTCGTCAATGGAGGTCAATCAACTACCAAGCGTCAGATTCAACACTCAAAGCATTTAACAGAAGGTGAGTTGGTAAACAAGCACGAAGAACGAAGAAAGAGGGTAAAAACTGTGAAAATTTTCTAACACTGCTTGTCATGGACGCCCTAGGAGAGAATAGGCGACCATATTTTTAGGGCATTAAAAGTTGAAATTAGGGTTTGAACCTCCAAGGAAAGTTGTTCAGTTTTCTTCCAGCTCCGCATCGAGTCCGACAATGCAGTCAATGGATCATCCAGTCGCCCGGGATTCAGAGCTGAATAGGGAAGATTCAAACAGAAGTCAGAATGAAAAACATGAAAATTATCAAAATTTGACTAAGTATGGGAACTTTGGGCGCCCCAGGTGAAGAAGGGCGCCCAGCTTTTTGGAGCACCTAACTCAGCAGTTAGGGTTTGTGAATATGCTTAATCTTTTTAGTATTCAGCCAGCTTCGCAACGCCTGTCTTCGTCAGAGCATCCGACTGTCCAATCTCCGACAGATTCAGATCAAAGTGGAACATACAAAATGGAGGTTTGAACTTGAAGATGAAAATCAGATGAAAAATGGTTTAAGTATGGAGCAAATGAGCGCCCCAGGAGAGAAGAGGCACCCAAGTTTTCAAGGGCCTAAACAAATGAATTTGCAGATGTAGCTCTAACGTGATTTCTTCAGAGTTGATCAGGCTCTCCAACAAGATCTTCAGCACGTCAATCAGAGTTTACAGTCGCCAGATACGAGAAGCTGAACAAAGGGTTTGATGAGAGCTAAGAATTGAGATTCAAAAGCAAACATGAGAAAGTGAAAAATATTCTAACTCTGGTGAGTTTGGGCGCCCCAACTTGCCAGGGGGGCCCAAGCTTTTGAAGGCCCAAATTCAACTGTTTGATGAAGTTTCTCCTAGGAGACCCCTCTTAATATCGCCTCAGCTTCGTAACGAGCATAACCATCAGTCAATCCAATGCCCGGATCACCAAATTCGACAAGATCATCTGTAGAAGAGGAGTTAATGAAGAAATTAAAAAAAAAAATTCTAAGTCTGTGAAGGATGGGCACCCTTGGAGAGGTTGTGCACTGATGATTTTGAAGGATCAAATGAAGTTTTCCGCCAGAGACGCCTCCAAAACAATCTTCTCAGAACGGGTCAGGCTCCGCGATGAATCATTCAGCTCGCTCATCAGATTAGTCTGCAAGCCGGAAATCAAGGTCAAAGTAGGGGGTTAAAGTTGTGCAAAGTTGAAAATATCAAAAAATGACTATCACTGCTTGAAGTGGGCGCCCCTAGCCAAGAAGGGCGCCCAACTTCCCATGCCTTAGTAAAATTTTCAAGATTTTCAAAGTTTCCAAGTTTGTGAGAGGAAAGATGGACGTCCAGGTTCAATGAATAGAGGTTTTTAGGGTTTTGAGGATGAAAGCAAAAGAAAGCAAGCTTATTTCAAACCCTAAGTCTATTTAATACATCACTTCAATGCAAAACTCATCATTTTTGCAGGTGGCATCCCAAGGAGAAAGTTGGAGCAGCAAGTTTGAAGAGTTTTTCACGATTCAAGAACTCAAGTTTTGTTGTACCCAAACCAAATTTTTTGCTTCATCGAGGCATTTTGCATAAAATAGTCTAAATCTTGCTAAATGAATGTAAAATACAGTTTTGGGCAATATCAAGCATGGAGTTTTTGTCAATATTTTGTCAGTCAAAGTCAGTTTTATTGATCACAACCTGAAGCAGAAACTCAGAATGGAGCTTTTCACGATGGAGGAGCATCTCACGATAGCATTTCACGTTGCACATGGTCATTTCAGTGATCGAGATGATGATTTTAGTGATTAAATTATGAAGATTTCTCAGAGAAAAGCAATAAAGCGCAACTGTAGCCCAGGGGCGCCCTTCTTTTTGAAGGTCAAGATTTTGTTGAAAATACTCATAAATACAGTCAAACTCTTCAGAATTGGTCTGGCTATCCGATGAGCTACCCAGCAAAACTTTCCGAGACCCGCAGCTCCAGCAACCAGCAGCAAAAGTTGAAATTTCCAAAGTTCCAGATATGAGAAAATTGTTCTTTTCCAGCAAAAGCGCAACTATAGCTTGAGGGCGCCCTTCTTAAAGGGGGGGTAGATCTTGGCATTTCTGGTGGCTAATGCAGTCAATCTCTTCATGACTAGTCTGCTCGTCCAACGAGCTATCAAACGTAGTCATCTGAGTCCCAGAGCTCCGGCAGTCAACGTCTGAAGAGGAGCTTATAATGGAGCTTTCACATCTCTCAGCTTCTTCATTGCATTTCCAGCGCAACTATAGCTCAGGGGCGTTGGTTAAAATGACCCTTAAGATGGTAAAATTTGTTGACGAAGTCTTCCTGACATTAGTACTATTCTTGTTTAGCTTCGCGATGCATCATCCTGCCTGTCGATCCGACATTCCAGGTGATCGTGGCAGAGGTTCTACCAAGCACGTAATTTCACGGGCGGACCAACATAAAATTTTCATTGTATTTCTACAGTCCAGAGGCGCCTAGCCTTTAGGCCTGTCAGATGAGGTCGTTCGCGTTTGAAGTCTTCACAAGACTTGAGCGTAATTACTTTATCTATTCAACGAGCCCAGCCGTCAGTCTTCGGGATTTGGCAAACGCTCGTACGTGCGAGGTCTTTGGCGAAATGCTGAAAAGTGAAGACATCCGGAAAATGGCCAAGTATGGAGCGGATATTTTAAATAAAATACGCATTGACATTTTTGAGGTCTTAGAAGCAGTTTTCTTGCTTTGTCACTTCTAGAGACTTCTCTCGTGGGTCCTTCTGGCTGTCCGTTAAAACAGATAGTGCTCGAATCAGGTCATCCCAGCTCCAGATATCAGAGGTCAAAGTAGGGCATCTGGTTGAGAGTTCAGCTTTCGTCAAAATGGTGTCAGTGCAACTGAAGGCCAGGGGCGCTTTTACTTTTGAGGCCCTTAATGAACTTTTCAGATGCCTTGCGTATAGTTGTTGGATGCAGAATGAGTCCAGGCATGCAGTGAGCTTGGTTTCCTGTCAGCAGGGTTCACCGTTCGCCGTCAGCAGTTGTTTGAAGTGTCAGATGGCAGTCTGGAACCCGTAAATGAATTTAATCAGGGGCGCCTAATTTTTCACGGTGTTAAATGATGGATTTTGATGTAGTGTCTCCCAGCAGACATTTCTTCCTTGTTCAGTAGGCTTTCCGATGAATTCTCCAGCTCAGTCTCAGCATCTCCCGGTCACTCAAAAATCAGAGTTGAAGTTGGCCAGTCGTAACTTTGTCGTCAGCTATAAAATAGGAAGTTAATAAAAAGTGCAATATCTTGAGCAAATGGACGCCTATGAGCTCAAGAGATGACTTTTCGGAATCGGTGAAATCTAACGGTGAATCCTAAAGCTTCATTCGAATTGTCAACTGAAGTTCAAAATATTTAATATTTATTTTGCAATTTTAGCATTAAGTGGCGATTTTCTATTTTTGGCGCCTTTGCTATTTGCATAATGAATATTTTATTATTTATTTAAATTCAAACTTCCAGTCAGTGGCAGTGAAACTGAAAGGGGTCCAATCAGAGGGCTTCTATTTCAATCAGGGTTTTGAATCTTGCAGTTCATAAATTGATGCGAATTTCTTCTTATTTAAAGCATGGCGCCTTCATCTATTATTCACAAAGCTTTGAGAAGTTCGTATTTCTTAAGAGAAATTCAGTTTTCAAGAGAAATTCGTATTTTTCAAAGAGATTCATATTTTGAAAGGCAAAATTGTAATTCTCAATTTCCAAAGGCGAATTCTCAAACTTCAAGAGAAATTCGTATTTTCTTCAAAAGGCAAATTCAAATTTCCTTAAGAACAAAGGCGCAACTTCAAGGAAAATTCGTGGTTTTCAAGCAAGGCGAATTCTTCCAGATCAAAGGCGAATTCCTCATCTACAATCAAAGGCGATTTTATCTAACGTATCTTTTTGCAGGTTGAAAGTTAACAATTGTCGGCAATTTGAAGAATTCAAGGGCGATTTTCATTGAAGAAGAGCATACAAAAAACGTCTTTTTCCTCCTTGAATCTCAAATTTCTCTCAAATTCCAACTCGCATGTTCCTGAAATTGGCAAATTCAACAAGTTCAAACATCTAGATCATTTTCATATAATTTCCTCGAGTTAAAATTGTGCGCTTGATTTTTTAGGAATTTTTAACTTCAGAACATTCGTTCTCGAGTTACTAATTTTCTCAACTGAAAAGTCTTTGTACGATCAAGTAGAAGTCACATTTTCGCAAATCTAACGTTCTGGGTTGTCTTATAATCCTTTTCTGGACAAAACCCATATCTCAGATTTTTCGCTGAAAATAATTCTTCGAAAGGCTATTTTTAACTCTCGCAGGCTATTTTTAGTTTTCCAGAAATCTTGTCAGAACATAGTCGAGTTCACAGTCAACAGGGGAATTTTTCAGAATGCAGTTCACTCAGCTCGAATACAGGACCAAAATAGTCCTTACTCATGATTTCCTCAGGTTGGTTGAGACAGATCTTCACAAGGTGTTGCCAGAAGCAGTTCTTGATCCTGTTAAGATCAGAGCTTCAATTATTCAAAATATTGAGCAGTCTGGTTTACTAGAGGCCGCTTCCATACCTATCTCCGTTCATTGTGTTGAATTCGTGATGGCTTGTATTAAGCATTACAATTCTACTACTCGTGAGATAGTGTCAATTGATGGGCGAGTCATTTGCAGTCTCAAGCCTCTAGACATTGAAAGGAGTTTTGGTATTCCTCAACACCCTAACAGTCTCGTTATTTCAATGGAGCAGTGTGAGCAGGCATCTGATGCTGGTATGGACAAGTGTCAGAAGAAGATGGCAGAAAGATGGTTAAAACAAGCGAAGAACAGATTGCCAAACAATGTGGGTCGTGGTGAATACAAGGATGAGTACGCGATTCTAATCACACTCCACAGATGGTGTCTGGTCAACCTGTCTGATATTTCCATTGGATGTATTACATTATTAATTACATCATTTTACGGGCGGGGCATTATGTTGGGCATCCTTCATCAACAATATTCTCCCGCAGGCGGATCACGGTTTCCCTAGATTGCCCATAGGTTTCACATGTGTTGTTATCTAGTGTACTTGATCGCTTATCGAGAATTGGTTCGAGACTGAAACACACGTGGGTATTCTCGGGTGTTCGAGAAAGTCTATCGATGTTATGATCGGCTTGGAGGTTCACGGAGGTGAGCGTCATTTCAAAGCGATGTTCATGAGGCTTGCACAGCTTATCTTTGGCGAGAAATTTGGACCGGGAGCTGCATGTTCGTATCTCGGCGGTTGCTAGGGCAGCGATGGATGGATGGGCAGATTGGTTTATTCAGTTCCCAACATACACCTACATCCGAGTATACGGCTTCACAGGAAATCCAGCTATGCTTCCGCGTTATCCTTCGGATAAAACAATCTTTCAGGAGTTCACGAGGCGGATCATGATGTATGTTTTTATACCCTGGCTTCACAGACCATCATCAATTTCCTTTTTAGAGTTTGGGAATGTATTGGTTGAAAGCGGCGTTGATGCAAAGTTGCGAGACAACAAGAGCTTAGAAAGTATCATCTTGGTATCTTGTTGAAGCACGTGCCTATGATCTTCGGTCATTATACAACTACTTCTTGGAGGCACATATCCTTGAGCCTTCTATGGAGGATTCTTGGGCAAATTATCTGATTGACTTGGGATTCATGGGCGTAATTCACGGCAGCTTCTCTCTCTGGAACACATTTTCTTATGGAAGATGTGGAGGTTTAATAGAATGATGAGGAGTTCTTCCTCGGTTTTTTGATGGTTGATACACAACCCGTTGCAGTGATTGATTAGTGCGCCAAGGGAATACGCTACGGTCAAGGAGAGGTCAAGTAGAGTTATTAGAGCAGTATACTTTACCTCGTGACCAAGAAGACAAGGAGGTAAGTGTGCGGAGAAAGCGAGCCGCCCGGTAATGGTGAATCATCCAACTACCTTCCTCGTCAAAACCTAAACAAAGAAGGTAATCCTCCAAAAAAAGAAGGTCAAAGCGCCAAACAATTCAAAGGGCAGGCGCTTGCCTTTATTCTACAGACATGACGGTCACGAGCCGGAGTCGAGCCGGTTCGGAGTTAGCGGTGCACGAGGTTCGACCTCGAGTTCCTGTAATAGTTCGAGAGCAATCTTAATTCGTGAATTGGTTGAACTCTCCCACCTCGCGATTGGTCCTCTACACATTCACTCTAAATCGATTATCACATTGCTAGTCGAGGACCCTTCTAGTGGCATTAACTTTGAGGATCAATCTTGGATCGAAGCTCAGCTAGGAAGGAAGAGGAGGCAGCCATCCTATGTTCTTAATCATTCTGATTTTGATGAGATTTACTAGGATGCGCCGGACAAGAGGGTCAAAAACATGGTCCACGTGGAGAGGAACATTGACATGGAGATTGTCGTTGAGATTGCTGTACGTCCACAGGGGAAGAGCTTGGCTGAGTTGGAATCTCAAGATTTTGAGGTTATCACAGTTAACCTTGGTCGTAGCACACGCCAGACCCAGGTTGATCTCCTACAAGTTGTTACAGACAGTGCCAGGGATAGAATACTAAAGGACGGAGAAGATAAGGCAGCCCTCAAGGCTGAAATTAGACAACTTTGTTAGTATATTTCTAGCCTTATACATAGACCAGATGCCATTAACACACTCCCGCTGATGCTTGAGCCTCCAGTAGAGGAAAGCCAACTTAATCATTTAGTTGCATATGGCAAGTGTTTGGATGAATGGGAGGAGTTTGTTTCTAGAGGCCGTGTTATGCTTACAGAGTTATATCAGTTGCGGTACAATGCATGAGAGCTCCGTCTTCGTCTCAAGGATGAAGAGCGAGATATGGCGATTAACAAACCCCGGGATGAGATTATGATTGCTCACCTGAGTGTGGCATATGATGCAGTCACAGATGCAGTGGATAGGGAAGCTATCTACTCTTGGAAAACACAATTGGTTTTCAAGGCAAAGATAGAAGAGACTTTAGCGTCAGAGTTGGCTGAGAGTAGAGAGCACATTACTAGTGCACTCCGGTTTGTGAGGACTCTAGTATCTCGCTTACCGTGCCGATATTAGATCGAGGGTGGTGCCTACTTTGAGCTTACCGATGTTCAGTCAGAGCTTCAGGCACTCATTCATACCATTTTCAGTGGGGAGACCGTTGGCTGTAAGGTTACTCAGCTTATAGTCATGTCAGCATTATTCAATGAGGCAACAAGGAGCAGAGGTGAACTTCAGTCTCAAATCACAGCTGGTGAGGATATGCTGCACCGACATAGCATTCTTCGACAGAGTCTCATAGCTCCAGATAGTGATGCAGTTAACAATCTCATTGAGGGATTGATTGCTCGAGATCACGGACAATAAACTTCAATTCCCACCTCTCAGGATAGACATCATACACAGGAGTTAAACTTGGCGTTACCTTGTCAAGTTGACTCGCTGTTTCATCTCATGCATATCTATTCTGAGATTAGCTTTACACACTTGGAGTTTCATTTAGGGTTTTACGTTGGCCATTAGTCTTCCGATTGTAACCAATAAGGCGTGCGTAGCACATTGTCCATTTGAATTAGATGTTGTAGTTAGCGGTAGGTAGTTTCCGGTTGTTGTATAGTTTTACAACTATTAGGGCTTAGTAAATCTTGCATGCATTGCAAGACTGTAGATGACTCAAGGTGATTTTAGGGTTCCCTACACCTTGATGTATATAAATAAGAGCTTTTGCTCATTTGTAAATAACTTTTTTTCGAGAGAGAATATATCTTGTGCCTACCCAACGCCTCAATATTGCTCTTTTGGTATTTGTTCGTGTGTCATTCGCTATTGCAATTAATTGTTATGCCACATAGGGTTTCGAGAGATTGTAGTGGTGAATTCTTTCCTTAGTTTAGATAAATCCGTTTTGTGTTCAATAAACACATTCGATTAGGATGATGGGTGCTCTACCTTGCCTTCAAGTAGAGAATCTGCACTAGTTTATCGTATGTTGTTGTGAACAATAAACTTGTTCGGATTGAGCTGATAGATGTACCTACCTTGCCTTCAAGTTGAGAATCCGTATTCAGTTTATCGTGTGATGTTATCAATAAACTTGTTTAGATTGAGCTAATAGATGTGCCACCTTGCCTTCAAGTTGAGAATCTATACTCATTTATCGTCTAATAGTCAAACCTTGCTCCGTTTCCTCATGCTCTGTTTTCTTGAGGAGACTGGATAGAATTTAAGTAATTAAGTTTAGTTGTAGTTAGTGAATCTGCGAAACCAAAAAATTCTCAGCTGCAACGTATATAGTTTTCGAGAAAGCCTTGTACCTCTACAGCTGAAACAAAATGACAGGATATAGTTTAGTTTATTTCCATTTGCAAGTACTTTTGTCAAGCACAACGAGGGAGCTTCCCCTCCTAATTTGAAGAGCACTCATTGCGTAGTGTGCATAGCTGTCCGTACCAACTCTTACTCCAGAGGTGCTAGTTGTTACGCCAACAAGTTTGCTGGTTATTCATCAAATTTTTCAGACCAGCAACATAAACCCTCGCTTTTTCATGCTTTTTCATCTAGAAGATCGAATTTTTGAAGGAGAAGATTAATAATTTTCATTTTCAGCTTTCTGGGTCTCCTCAACTCATTCTTCTGAAGAAATTTTTGCAGAAATTTTTGAAGTTGCAGCAAGTTGCTTTTTCTTGCATGTTAGGGAAATCTTCAGGGTTTGCAGATTTTGATTATTTGGGTCCTTCCAAAACAGTCTTCTGAAGAAAACCCATATCACAGTTTTTTTGGAATTCTAGAGTTGGTTGCTTTTTCGATCAACATTCATTATTTTGCAAATCTGATCAACTGGGTTCGTTTCTAAAGTGTTTTTGAACAAAACCCAGATGCTAGCTTTTTTCATGAAAGATTCAAGAAATTAGGGTTTGCTACTTTTTCAGTTTAAATTCAAAATTTTCAAAAACGGTCGATCTGGGTTGTCTTGCAACGAAATTTTTGAGCAAATCCCATATCTTAGAAAAAATTTCAAAATTTTTGTCCGTTTGAAGGAAAAAAAGTAGCATTCTATATTTAGAAAGTGTGCAAAATTTGTCAGAACATAGGCGAGTTTACAGGCAATCTTCAAATTTTTCAGAATGGAATACACTCCCAATGATTTCAAGGTCAAGTCAGTGCTTTATCACGATTATATCAAAACAACAGAGACGGACTTGCATCACATCAAGCTAGTGTTTGATCTACGTGCTTTGGAGAATGCAGGGATGCAGCTAGAAACTTAGGTCCTTCATGACTCATTGCAGCAGCTTCCATTCCTATTTCAGTGTAGAGTCTTGAATTTGTAATCGCTTGCATTAAGCATTACAATCTGGCAACAAGGGAGATCCTTTCAGTAGATGGCAGATTGATTTGCAGTTTGAAACCTGACATGAACGAGAAATGCTTCTCAATTCCACCATTGGTTGATAGTGTGACTATCTCAAAAGAAGAATGTGAGAGAATATGGGGTATGAACAAGGACAAGTACAACAAGAAGATTGCCCAAAAGTGGATGAAACAAAAGCATAAGACTTTGCCTAAGATCATCGGGTGAGGAGAGTTCAAGGACGACATTGCTATCATGATCACTTTGTTGAATAGGATCACAGGACAAGAAGATGCTACATAGTTTCAACCTTGGATGTTCTACGTGATACCACACATCATGAAGAAGACCGAGTTCTATGATTGGGCGGCTTTGATCAGTGACAACCTTCATCAACAGATAACATAATATTTCCGGATTCATGAATTCCACATGATCTCTTACCTAGTCTACCTAGTGGCCTTCCTGTTGTGACCTTTTCACACATCGCCCCATTCAGATGGGGACCCCCTTATTTTTGCTCCGTTCCGGTCTTTTGGCTTGGGTTTTTCCTCGCTCTCTCGCTCTGTCTCTTTTCTGGTGTTTGTCTTTCCGGGGGTTGTGTCGTCATTGAGCTTAAATGTGAAGATATTGGCCAATTCTAAAATTAGGGTTTCATCATTTTTTGGTCAAGTCAAGGTCAAGTAGGGCCAGTAAATTGAAAATTGAACTTAGCAATGTTGTCGGTAGACATCCAGCAGGCTTCCAGCCAGTTTTCATTGAATTCCGAGATACTTACTATTTTTAGTAAGTCTGCAATTCCAGGCAATTTGTCAGCATTTTTGAGATTCCGATCATCACACAGCATTCAGAGTACATCAGACTGCTTGCATGCCAAATTTGAGCAAAAACGGACAACTTACTATTTTTAGCAGTCCGGCTTCCAGGGCAAATTTCAGGGTCCAGATGCAGAGTTTTTCTTTGCATGTCTGGATATTCCTTCTGGGTTTCTCGAGACCTTCGCAGTGATATAACATGCAAGTCGAGATGACCACTTCCAGAATTCAGCCTTCCGAGGCTATTTTTAGGGTTTGCATGTCGAGGTTTCTTTTGCATGTCAGGTGATTCCTGATGGGTTTTTCGAGAGCTTCGCGATGGTGTGACATGCAAACAAGGATTCTCTCCCTTTCGATGGGGAACTTGCTATTTTAGCGGTGTGTCCCGTATACCAGTGATCCAGTTCACGGTGATCGCGGTGTCGCTGAACGAAGGCAAACGGAGATCTTTTGATACACATGCAATACAAGTTAGGGTTTCCAGCTTCGGAGCCTAAAAATAGGCATCAAAAGTCAAAATCTTCGAAAACCGATGTAAACCATCGCGATCAGCGTTCTTCAGGCTATCTGCTGGTGAAATTTCAAGTCAAACGGAGCACTTACTATTTTTAGTAAGTCGAATTGGAAACGTGCTAAAAATAGTAAATCAGGTGCATGCAGCAGTGTCGGCAGCAAAGTCACATGGTGAGGAGCGCCTCATCAAAATTTCACGTCAATTGGAGCTTGGGAGCTATCAGAATCAGAAGCTTACTATTTTTAGTAAGCCACCCTCAGAAACAGGCTATAAATAGCAGGGTGACTAAAAGTTGCAGTGTCGATAAATCGATAAGGTCGTGAAGAAGCTATGTTTAAAATTTCAGGCCATTCCGAGCTTCAGAGGCGCGAATACAGAGAACTTACTATAAATAGCAGGGCACGTAAGCTGGCGAGGATGGTAAAAATTCGTCTAAGTCTGGAGTCTCGTCCAGCAGGCAAGGCAAAATGCGCCCAACTCAGCTAGGGGCGTAGAAAATTTTTCAAGATGCAAGTTCATCCTTCACACAGGGCAAAATGCGCCCAAGGTAGAAAAAGTCAAAAGAAAGTCAACAAGATTTCATCCTGTTCAGGGGTCCAAATGCGCCCAAGGTGAAAGAGGGAAAAGTTGAGAAAAAATTCTAAGTATGAGAAATCCGCCTCAGGGGTCAAAATGCGCCCATCCTTCTCTCTCATCAGAATGCGCCCAACTTACAAGGAGTCAAAGCATAGTCAACATTTTCATCCTTCTCCAAGGCCAAAATGCGCCCAAACTGGGCCATGTCAAGACAAAACGTGGAAGGTGAAGAGTCACCCAAGGATGTTGGAGTGTTCATCCACCAGCAGGGGTGAAATGCGCCCAAGGTTGCAAGGGGTCAACAAAAAGTCAAAGTTTTTATCCTTCATCACATGCAAAATGCGCCCAGCTTGCAAACTCGTCCTCCTCCCCCTCCTAAATGCGCCCAAATGAGCTCACATGAGGACAAAAACAAGAAGTTGAAAGGTCATCCTCCTCCTACAAGGAAATGCGCCCATGTTTGGAAGGTAAAAGGTGAATAAAAGTGGTAAGTAAGGTAAAATGTTATCTAGGCGTGGTAAACTCAGGGTAAAAGGCTAGGCGTCATCCTCCTCCATAGGCAAAATGCGCCCAAGGTGAGTGGGGCGTGATTTTTCTCCAAGTATGTAAGGCGCCTAAGGTGTTAGAAAATATTTGAAGGCGTTGAGGGTGATATAAGGTGTTAGGAAATATTCCAAGGTGTGGAATAAAATGCTAGGTAAAGTGTGCGCCTAGAGCAAGGGAGTTATAAGGTGTTGGAAAATTTTTCAAAGGCATTTCAAGGCGTTGAAGAATAAAATGAAGTGTGCTAAGCGCTCAGGGGAGGAAATGAAATATTTTCTAAGTGTTAAATTTATCTAAGGCGTTGGGCTTTTTGAATGAATATTTTCCAAGTGATGAGGTAAAGATAAAATGTGCAAGGCGTGCCGGGGATGGAGTTGATATAAAATTTTCTAAGTGAAAGTTCCTCTCCACTGGCGATCAACAAATTTTTCTAAGGCAAGATTTCAAAAGTGCAAGAAGATTTTAAAATATTTTCTAAGGCAAATTTATTTTTTCTTAGAAAATGTGCCTAGAGCTCCAAGTTGATGAAAATTTTTCGAGGCAAGCAATTTTTCTCAGTGATGAAGTCAGAGATGATGATAACGCAAGGTGATTCATTTTTTTTTTTAGAAGTCAGAGCAACACAAAGTGATCGCAGGCGAAGAACGAGTTTAAATGATGAAAATGATATTTTTCTAAGGTTCAAAATTGAAAAATTAAATGAACCCGTTCGTTGGGTACCCATCGATTCGAAGCGTTCTGACGAAAATTTGCTTCTGGGTACTGAATGTTAGTGATGATGAATGGATTTCTAAATCTTTCAAGCTTCGCCGACACTTTTTCAGTGAGGAATTTGATCAGTGCTTAAGTTATGAATTTTCCTAAGGGAGAATTTTAAATTTTCTAAGGCAAATTTAAATAAAATGTGTTTTCAAAGTGAATTTTCTTCAAACGATGAATCCGAAGGGAGTTGCCTAGATGATTTTGATTAAATTCTTCGAAGATGAATTTTTCAGAGTTGATGATGAAGTTAAGAATTTGAATTCAAGTGACGGAGCTCCAGCTGGTGAGTAAAATATGATGAAGTTAAATTAAATTTTTCGAAGAGGAATTCAAAACGCCAGTCAAAGTCAAGTTTCTAGAAGAATAATATTCCCGACGACTGGAGACAAGTGTCAGAAGAATCAGAGAGGGAAAATTCGAATTCTTGAAGTGGAGTAGTGGAGTTTAATGGCACTGGCTAAAAATAACGTCTTCTAGAATTTGAATTCTAGCTATAAAATGGAGAAGTTTTTCACTCACTTTCACAGCTGGAAAGCGAATTTGCTCTGAGAGTGGTACGCCTTGAGTTGCTGAGAGGTATTTTGCTGAAGCTTGAGTTTGCTGAGAGTTAAAGAAGACGCCTTAAGTGCTGAAGAGAAGGTACGCCATTGTCAAGTGGAAAAGTGTTTGCTGCAATTTGAAGTTGCTTGAAAGGTACGGCTTTGAGCCTAAAATTTGATTTGCTTGAATTATAGTAAGAGGTGCGCCATTGCTTGAGAAGTACGGCCTTGTTGAGCTGAGGTCTGAAATCTGATTTGTTTAGTTGAGAAAAGCACGAACTTGCTAGTGTAAGATTGCTGTTTGAAGTACGAAGTGGTTGAGGTTCAATTTGCTGATTGCTGGTTGAAGTAAAATCATCGGAGTTCACTTAGAAATCTGTTCTAAGTGTCGGAATTTGAACTTATTCAAGAGAAGAAGCTGAGGTTTGCAAACGTGAAAGATATTGCAGCTTCTAGAATTCAACTGCAGCCCCTATATCATGTCTTATTTTATTAAATCTGATTGCTGATGAAATGTTTGTTATGTTGCAGATGGCTGAAGCGAGGACAACCGGAAAGGACAATGGTGCCTCCCGACAGGCTACGATCAAGAAGCTGAGCAAGACATTCATGCCGGAGACGAAGTTTATTTCAAAGTTGGGCAAGTTGACGGACACGAACTTGGGCTCCGTCAACCTGGAGACCTTCAAGAACAGGCTGTTTGGGATTGGAAGTCATCGGGCTTCGGTCACTTCGCACAACATCGTCCGAAGTGGGCTATATGCAGCTGCTGGTTTTCCGCCAGCTATTCAATGTTCGGAGTTGATTAGGGAGTGCGCCAACTGTTACGAGAAAGAACACCGGTCGATCACGTCACCAGATGGCCAAGTACTTGCCAATCTCACTCCGGCAGCCATTGGTGAAGCTTTTGGGATCCCGGTGCATAGGAACATGATCTACAAGTCCAGGGAGCGAGCGGAGCGTATGTATGCTTCTGCCTTTGAACGATGCATGGACACTATTAACACTCACTGGATGAGCACTCCGAGGCCGTCTCGTACGAAGCTGCCGAAGCAGATCATAGCAGAGGACTTGAAGCAGGAATATTGTGATCTCATCATGTTGCTGAGCAGGGTTGGTGGTTGCCCTCAGTCTTATATTTTTGAGCCATGGATGTTTTATTACATCAACCTGGTGTTAGAAGGAAAGGATTATGTCAATTGGGTTGAGATGATCAGCGATAACATACATGAGCAGCTCCTGAGTTTGCGGAGGACTAAAACGTTTTACATGAGTTCCTATCTAATTTATATGTTGGCACGGATGACGAGGTACAGAGGGATTTCTTACAAGGAACCCATCGGTTGTGGCTCTCACCAATTCAAAATTCATGAGGCGTGTACGCAGTTGCACCTTTCGAGCACAACCCATTACAAGCGTGTCAGCGATTCATTCACCATGTACATCACAAGGCTACTTGAGGAGAGGGGTTCACAGTCACGAGAATCTCTAGAAATGCCGGGAGCTAATTGAAGAAGGTATGGAGTCTTGGTACATCTACAGTTTCAAGATTTTTCATACATTAGGCTGCAAGAGTTTTCTTCCTTACCCTTATAAGAACGCCTAAGAATTTTATGAGATAAAATAATAATGCTCGAGATAGCTAGACAGTTGCTGGCTTTTGACAAAATCCAGAAGAAGAAGAAAGGAGGGATAGAGTTTCCGGTTGTGATGGGCAACTCGGATGAGGTTTGTCCTTCGATACAGGCATGTAGAGAAGCTGAAAGTGAGCTTCAATTTTATCATTTCTCATATCACACTAGTAGACAACACTATGACCCGCACCATAACATCAACTGGGTGTTGTCAGAGGAATTCAAACATAAGGCCACCATTGAGGATTATTGGGCTGATGCAATTGATGAGATTGAAGTGAGAAAGAGGATGTTCTCTAGGTTGCCGATTACTCTGATCAGGGAGTGTGAGGTAGTTCCGGTTTCAGACCAGGTTAATGAGGACATGGATGTTGTTCATCCAGACTATGCAGCTGTTCGGGACACTCCACTTCCGCCTATTGATTGGTCAGAGCCCGAGGTTGCCGACCTTGATACTCTCTCTATCCCGGTTATGACATTCACCAGGGCCTGGGTCGATAGGCGAGTGAGCAGATTGAAAGGTAGGTCAATTGATTTGACTTACAACTTGATGGGAGACCACAGGACGCCCACCACAGGAAGGAAGAAACAGATCACAAGAGGACCAGAGTCCAGAAAGAAAAGAGTGGATTCAGCGGAACCTCCCGCGGGGATTCGATGGCGGTACCTGCCTTTGGAACCGTTCTCAAGCATCTGAGGAGAATTGTCTTTGTTTGCTGATGAGGAAGGTTCTGCGATTGAATCCGGGTACCCGGTGATACCGAGGGATGATATTGACCTCCACGGAGAGTCGATTGGCGAGTGCCAATGTACTGATGATAAGGTTGATCAAGCGGGATCAGCCCGGGATGATGAGAGGACAATTCACCCGACCCTCTCAATTTCAGCAGGAGATAGAGGCGGCCATGAATGATGGCGGCGATGATGATATAGTGTCAGGTGACACTCAGCCACTTGAGGACGATGAGCCTCGCCAGAATGAGGAAGAAGTGGAACAGGTTAGAGAAGTCGAGGCACAGGAGCAGCGGCCTTTTGATATACTATATGAGGTGCCCGATTGGCTTAGAGACAGAATGCGAAGAAGCCCGAGTGAGGAGATTGATCCAGCGGTTGAGATGGAAAGTTTTGAACCCGGATGGAGTGCTCCTCGTAGAAGAAGAAGGCAAAGAAAATTTTGAAGATCTCCGCGGATGAGGGATGGCTCGCGCCCTTCCGTTGCTGTCCCCACGAGTCGAGTGTGACGGAATGGAAGCAGCTTCCGACTATGTGGTCACCACTCTTGACTGGGGGCCCTAAAATTTCCAGTTGTTGAGAGGTGTGATAACTCCTTCCTTGCCCTTAAGGATGAATTATTCAGAAAGAAGGAAAGTACAAGAAGTTGAAGCGAGAACACAAAGGCGTTAGTTGGATATGTTCCGGCGGTTGTCTCACCACCGTTCTGCGAGGCGAAGGATAATACCCGGTGATTAGCAGGCCTCCACGGCCAGATATTCCTAGAGAGTCGATCAAAGTTTGAGCTGGGGAGTTGGGAGGATGTACGGGAAGAAGCGGAGACAAATGGAGTCCCTGAGGTTAAATCTTGAGGCGAGAGAAGTTCATGGAAGGACCGCACCTTTGCCTTTATTTGAGGCCTCTACTATTTTGTACCCGGATGGGCAGCGGTGGATCATGCTTGGATACCTCTATCTACTCGAGTAAGGTGATCCAGCGTCTTGAAGCGTTGAGGCATGTGCCATTGCAGTTGCTGATTGATGGAGGTGTCATTCAAGCGAATGACCGATATGATTTCTCTCGGTGGTATTCTTCGGCTATCACAGGGCGTGGCTTCTTTGATGCAGCACAGGCGGATTCAGCCAGGATTCACAAGGCTATGGCCAATATTATAGATGGAGTTGAGAACACCTTCGAGGCCATCTTCGCTAGGCGGCTGAGTCCAGAAGAGATAAGTTTTGATAATTTGAGGGGTTTGCTGGTTCCCTTCTTCGCAGATGTTAAGACCTTCGTACAAGATGACTTTGAAAATACTGCTACATTCTCCACTTTGATCCAGAACACGTAGGACTCATTGGCTGCTTGGAGAAAATCTTGTACGAGGCACGAGCACTCAGTTACAGTGTTAGAGTTTCAGTTAGATTGTGTTCCATCTATTTCAGTTGAGGAGGTTGAGGCCGTACTTAGCAGATTTGTTGAGTTGGCAGTCAGAGAGAAGGCTAATGGGAACACACTACTGGACGAGGATCTTCTAGAAGACTGAGCATTTATTACATTTGCTATTTTGGGAGTGAGTGGGAATCTTTGATTCGTTTAATGTACCACTCCCTATTCTGGCAGTTTTTAGGGTTAGGGCTGAGGTGGCACAATTCTGGCCACTCTATTGATTGTAACCCTAGCCGTCTTTTGGGACTTGGCTAGCTATAAAAGGGGGAGTCCCCCTCATTTGTAATTCATTAGAATCAGATTAGAAATCAGAATATTAGAAGATAGATCAGAGCTAGAGATTGTTGAGTAGAGCTAGATAGTGTAGAGCATTTTGCATAATTTGGAGAAGAGAGAAAGTTTTCCCTTTGAAAACTTTTGAAGAGACTGTTGTGTAACACATTTTGTGATAATAGATCTTTTCATTGATGATGGAATTTGTCTTGTCATGAAATGCTAGCAAGGCTTCTTCTTCCTTTCGTATCCAAGTAGATTAAATTCATGCAAGTAGCTTACTTTGGTGTGTGGTGTTTCATTGAGATAGCTTCATTTTATTCCATACCACTAGCGGCTTGTTGATGATAAGTCTGCCTTGCGTGGTCAACTGGACATTATTTTGTGCTTGACTTCGGTTATGGCTTACATACTTATATGCGTTGTTCTGATGGTGTACGTATGTTAAACTATAACTTGAATATCTTTTGCTATCCCCTTTGAGGATTGCACCGATTTTGCTGAGGCTGTCCGACGGAGGCTAGGTGAAATCTGGTTGAAGTCTATTGAGACGAAGCCCCACATACCTTGCATTTAGAATAGAGTACAAATTTCTTAGGCCCTTTCCCTTTTACTTTCCGCATACTTCTTGTTAGTTTTAGAAAAGGATACACATTGCCAAATCATACACGTAAGAATCCCCTTCAAATTACATATCAACTGCTAACTGCGAGAAGTCTGAACAACTACGTAAGTCCCCTTGACATACCAGCAATATCACATCAAGCCAAACTGAGCCTATTCGCACTAAAGGAACCTTGGAGTTGAACGCACGAACTTTCTGGCAATCTTAGCGTGCGGAATACTTTGATCAAGAGAGAATAGAGCGTCCGTTGGGCGACTTTGTTCTGTGTTGGTGCGGTCTCAAAAACCACGTCAACACTTCCAAGGTCAATTCAGAGGGTTGAACACAGAGGGATCCCTGAGCGTACAACATGTCTACAACTACTATCCTCAGTTGGAATTCACGAAGTCACTGCATCATTACAAGAGAGTGAACGAGGCTTTCCTGATGTTCACAGTGCGAGACCTAGATAATGAGCTGCACGTCCGCATTTCCTCTGCTGTAAGGGCAGCAATAGCAGACTGGGCGAATTGGTTTATATAGTTTCCTACATTTACCCATCTCAGAGTCTATGGCTTTTCCGGTGCTCCACTTATGCTACCAAGGTACCCATCAGATGAAATGTTGTTCATGGAATTCCTAAGGCAGGCTCACGATGTTCACACAATCTTGAGGAATAGAAAGAAACCCTCTCTCAATTTTCCACTTGGGTTGGGAATCTTTACTTGTAGGTCAGCAGCAGAAGCTAAGTCCATGGGGGATGAGTTAGCAGCACTAAATCTGAAGCCTTACAGCGAGACACGATCCTATGACCCTCATGGTGTCTACGCCGACCGTCTTGAGAGAAACTATGATCATATACCCGCTCTCGAAGATTTTTGGGCTAATTGCAGGGATGAGTTCGAGGTGCGGAGGCGTAATTACAGTCGGCTGACTCTTCATCAAATGAAGGACTACTTGTCAGAGGATATTGAAGGTTTATCAGATGATGATGAAGATGTGCTTCTGCCTATGTACTCTCAGAAGCAAATAGAAGAGCAACCCCTTCCACAGGTCAATTGGGCAAATAAAGAAACCCTCTCGGTAGAGGAAAGAACAAAACAAGTTCTTGAGCATAGCAAAGTTTTCCTAGTACTCAAAAGGAAGAACTCCATTCCACCAGTAGAGCCGCCAAGGATTATTTCATCACTTCCCTCCTCCTCCGGAACACAAACAAAGGGGAAAGGTGTCAAGCAGTCTCAAGAAGGCGTCAAGGATAAAAGGACAACTAAAAATGTAAGAAGAAGGTTGGACTTCTCCAACATCATCATACAGGAGCAGCCAACAGCTGAACCAAAAGCTCCTCCAGAAGCGTCCATACCTCAGAGGGAGATAGAAGATGAACCTGCGACACAAGAACCTATACCTTTGCCAAGGTCCTCACCAATCCATATTGATATTTAGGATGAAGAAGATGATGAAGTTACAATCGAACCTTCCAAGGAAGTCAGAAGAGATACAACATCTTGGTTAGAGAGCTCCATGGGAAGGAAAAGAAGGCCCTCATATCAGGTGAATTTTGACGACCTTGACACTATCTATCAGGAAGCTCCTAAGAAGAAGGCGAAGAAGCAAATTCATTTTGAAAGGAATCCTGAAGTTGAATGATCATGGAGACGGCTACACCTCCTGAAAATAGGAACAAAGATGAGGTGGATATTGATGACTTTGTGATGGTAAAGGCCAACCTTGGCAAGTGCACCAGGCACGTGGATGTTAGCTTATTCAGAGTTCTATCCGAGAGGCTGCAAGAAAGAGTGCTCAAGGATGGAGAGGACAAGGCAGCCCTCAAGGCTGAAATACGACAACTCAGGCTCTATATTTCTAACCTTGTTCAGGGTACTTCACAGGCTACATAGTTGCTGCCCTAGGTTCTAGAGACTCCAGTCGATCATCATCAGTTGAGACAGCTGGTAATTTGTGGGAAGCAAACTCAGGAGTGGATCGAAGGATTCATTGTCAGAGGAAAGGAAATCTTAGTGCAAATGTTTCAGTTAAGGAATAACGCTCACAACTTGCGTCAAGGCTTGCAAGGATTCGAGCAATCAATGCTAGAGGAGAAGCCAAGGCATGAAATCATCATTGCTGATTTAGATACAGCCTATGGCTCAGTAGTTTCCAAAGAACATAAGAGGCAAATCCTTGCGTGGAAGGAGAGTCATCTCTTCAAGGTGAGAACCTATGAGAGAATGGCTGAGGAGTTCATTGCATACAAGCAGAGGGTGGTCGAGGCTTTTCTGTTCGTCAACGAGTTCATCGCAGAGATCCCAGCTCGGTGTCATCATGATGACGGTTCCTATGTCAGACTTGATGAAGTGCAAACTTAGTTTCAGAGTGTTGTCCGTGGCAGCGATGGTGGCTTGCGTCAAATGTCCATGATGTCAGCAAGGTTTGAAAAGGCGGCCAATGAGGTCGAAGATTTCCTTAGGTCAGTTGTAGATGGTGAAGATATTTTAGAAAAGCGGTGTTTTGCTATTGATGGCATAGATGCATCGAATCGGGACACAATTTCTAACTTTCTAGCGGATGTGATCGAGCTTTAAAGCAGCTTTCTTCCCACTTTCTTTCTATTCTTGGAATAATTCTTATCCATTCTTTGAGAAGAGAAAGAAGATAAAGTGTAATAGTTGGCGTTTCCCGCTTTTCTTGCTTTCTTAGGTGTTAGATGTTATCTTCTTTCTAGATTTAGAAATAAAGCTTGCTTGCTGAGCAAGCCCTAGATTGTGAAAGCAAGGATATTTTAGGGTTCCCTACTCCTCTGCTTGCCTATAAATAAGAGCCTTTGCTCATTAGTTTTCTTTAACCATGCTAGTGATAACAAAACGCTGAGCCTATTGTGCCTTCTATTTGTTATTCAAGTGTTGTTCAATTGTTCTATGATAGCAAATTGTTGAGTCTGTTTTAGCCAACAAAGAGTTATTGTAATTGTTGTTCTCTTTGTGTAAGAACAAGTTTGCAAGCCTCTTTAGCTGCAAATTTTTGTTCCGTGCATGTGTTGGGATAATCTTTTGTTCTAGAAATTTGAGAAATAAAATCATGAGCCTCCTTTGCCTTGGTTAATGTCTCAGATTTTCATTATTTGTGTTATGCTTTTATGATCTTAATTTCAGCTTACATTGAAGTGTGTAGATGTTGTTGCAAAAGAGTTTATTGAAGCACTTTGTCAGAGAAATCAACCTTGTTCATTTCTAGTTTCTCTTGCTCTCCATATTACTTGAGAAGTTAGAAACGTCTTTAGCTTAAGTTAGTCGTAGTTGAAGTTCTTAAAACAAAAAATCTCAGCTGTGGCGTTTGTGTTTAATAAACCTTGTGCTCTAGCTGATCAAAAAGATAGGCAACCTAGTTTTTATTTTACTTTCTTTCAACACCATCAGCAAGAGGGAGCTTCCCCTCCTAATTTGAAGAGCAGTTTTACTGTGCATAGCTGTTCGTTTCAAATATGCATTCCAGAGGTGCGAATTTAAACGCCAACAGTTTTCTGGCGCCCACCGTGGGGCACGAGGCATTAAACAACAAAGAAAGCTTAGGATTTATGTCACAGGTATGACTCTCTGGCGTCCTACTGCTCCAGTTCAACAATCTGATCTTACACCTCCAGTTATCCAGCCGAATTTCCAGATAATTGAAGGAGAGCAGGTAGACATCATCAACAGCCTAAGGAGTTTCATCTTTGAGAAGAAGGAGACCCCTGCTCAGTGGAGAAACGCTGCTGTTATTCTAGACAAGGAGGAAGAGAAAGCCGATATTGCAGCCGGAAGGCCTGTCTTGCCACCACCCGTGTGGGTCTAGACAATCCTGGCGTACATAGTCTATGCAAGGAGGAGAACAAGAACCAATCCGCTCTTCCAAGAAGAAGTTGAACCTTTTCTTCCGCAAACACATCCTACAGAAGTTGGAGAGTCGTCCAACACAGTCCCTGAATTCAACATAGTTCTTGAGTTCAACACTATACCAGTGTTCGAGGAAGAAAAACCCGAAGCAATGGGAGATAATAACAACAACAACAACCACAATCGTAATCGGAGAAGAGGTCCCCCACTGCCTTGGGGTGATAATATCGGACCTTTGGCCCTGGGAGCAAATCATGAATTACCTAAGGGGTCAAGGAAGCACTTTCCACGATTCCAAGGTGATGGAAGTCAACATCCTGATGATCATCTTTCAGCCTTTTCAACGGCTTGCGTTGTTCTGCATGTAGCTCATGAAGACATTGTTGTACGTCTCTTTGTTGAGACTCTCGTTGGAGCTGCTGTCGAATGGTTCAATCATTTGGAGCCGAGTTGCATAACCAACTGGGATAATATGATCGAGAAGTTTCTTGCAAGGTTCAAGCCAGTTGTTCGCCCAACTCTCAAAGTCAAAGAAAGAGGACAATGAACCAATGAGGGAGCTCGTGGCAAGGTTTAACCACCTGGTCACTCGTCTCTCATACACACTCAATCCATCGCCTGAGATCCTGTTAAGCAGTTTTGTCAATGCACTTCCATCGGAGATAGCCTTTATCCTGAGATCGACTAACGAGACAGAACTGGAAGATGCACAACAAGGTGCCATAGAAATTGAAGACAACATGATCACTTCAGGAAAGATCAAAGGAGATGCTATTAGACCTTTGGTTCAAAGTTTTGCTGATCCGTTACTTCAAAGGGTTGCCAATGAAGTAACTATTCTCAAGAGGCAATTGCCACTCCAGCCTATGCCTCTTGCTCAAGTTCCACCACCACCTGCCTTGCCTGCCCCACGGTGGGCGCCAGAAAACTGTTGGCGTTTAAATTCGCACCTGTGGAATGCGTATTTGAAACAGACAGCTATGCACAGTAAAACTGCTCTTCAAATTAGGAGGGGAAGCTCCCTCTTGCTGATGGTGTTGAAAGAAAGTAAACTAAAAACTAGGTTGCCTATCTTTTTGATCAGCTAGAGCACAAGGTTTATTAAACACAAACGTCGTAGCTGAGATTTTCTGATTTAAGAACTTCAACTACGACTAACTTAAGCTAAAGACGTTTCTAACTTCTCAAGTAATACGGAGAGCAAGAGAAACTAGAAATGAACAAGGTTGATTTCTTTGACAAAGTGCTTCAATAAACTCTTTTCCAACAACATCTACACACTTCAATGTAAGCTGAAATTAAGATCATAAAAGCATAACACAAATAATGAAAATCTGAGACATTAACCAAGGCAAAGGAGGCTCATGATTTTATTTCTCAAATTTCTAGAACAAAAGATTATCCTAACACATGCACGGAACAAGAATTTGCAGCTAAAGAGGCTTGCAAACTTGTTCTTACACAATGAGAACAACAATTACAATAACTCTTTGTTGGCTAAAAGAGACTCAACAATTTGCTATCATAGAACAATTGAACAACACTTGAATAACAAATAGAAGGCACAATAGGCTCAGCGTTTTGTTATCACTAGCATGGTTAAAGAAAACTAATGAGCAAAGGCTCTTATTTATAGACAAGCAAAGGAGTAGGGAACCCTAAAATCTCCTTGCTTTCACAATCTAGGGCTTGCTCAGCAAGCAAGCTTTATTTCTAAATCTAGAAAGAAGATAACATCTAACACCTAAGAAAGTAGAAAAAGCGGGAAACGCCAACTATTACATTTATCTTCTTTCTCTTCTTCAAAGAATGGATAAGAATTGCTCCAAGAGTAGAAAGAAAGCGGAAAGAAAGCTTCTAGATGAAAGCCATTTCAAATCTCAATCACATCTGCTAAAAAGCTGGAAACTGTGTCCCGGTTCGGTGCATCTATCCCATCAATAGCAAAATTGCGTTTTTCTAAAATATCCTCTCCATTTGCAATTGATCTCAGGAAATCTTCGACCTCATTGGCCGCCTTTTCAAACTTTGCTGACATCATCGAAATATGACTCATTCTCCTGCCAACTGGATTGCTGCTATCACAGCTACGAACAACACTTTGAAATTGAGCTTGCACTTCATCAAGCCCGACGTTCTTAGGCAAAGTCTTATGCTTTTCCTTCATCCACCTTTGTGCAATCTTCTTACTGTACTTGTCCTTGTGCATTTCCCATATCCTCTCACATTCACCCTTTGAAATAGTGACACTTTCAGGCCAAGGGGGAATGGAGAAACATTTTTCGATCATGTCAGGCTTCAAACTACAAATAATCCTGCCATCAACTGATTGAATCTCCCTTGTAGCCGGGTTGTAATGCTTGATGCAAGTGATTACGAACTCGAGACTCTGAACTGATATAGGAATAGACACTGCTGCGAGGAGTCCAGAGTGCCCCAAGTTTTTGATGGTAGTGTTGCCTGCGCTCTCCAAAGCGTGTAGATCAAACACTGGCTTGATATGATGCAAGTCCGTCTCAGCTGTTTTGATGTAATCATGGTAGAGAGCTGATTTGGTCTTGAAATCATTGGGAGTGTACTCCATTTTGGAAACCTTGAAGAATGACTGTAAGTTCGCCTAGGTTCAGACAAGTTTTGAGCAACCTACTATTTTTAGAATGCTGATTTTTCTTCTTCCAATGGACAAATTTTTTGAAATTTCTTCTAAGATATGGGTTTTGCTCAGAATTTCGTTTCAAGACAACCCAAATCGTCCGTTTTCGAAAATTTTGATTTTAGATTGAAAAAGCAGCAAACCCTAATTTCTTCAATTTTGACGAAAAAAGTTGGCACTTGGGTTTTGTTCAAAATACAATTAGAAATGGACCTAGTTGATTAGATTTGAAAAATACTGATGGCTGATTGAAAAAGCAGCCAACCCTAGAATTTGAAATTTTCTTGAAAAAAGCTTGGAATCAGGATTTCATCAGAAGACCAAAGGGAAATGAAGAAATTGAAAATCATGTAAAAATGCCTAACTCTAGACAAAATGGGCGCCCTTGGAGGAGATAGACTCCCATTAATTCGAAGGTCGAAGAGCGAGCTCTAGAACCCTTGCTTTTCTAAACTGAAAAACCTTCGCATGCCTAGCTAAAACTCATTTTTTCGAATTTTTATTGATTTGGGTTTGCTTAGAATTCAATTATGCACAAAACCCATCTTTCAGAAAAAAATCCGAAATTTTTTCCCTCCATAAGCTATACTTTTAGCCTTGTCTAGAGCGTTTCAGCCTTTTCGGGAAGTTGTTCGAACATACCCAATTTCACAGTCAAAAGTCTTCATTTTCAAAATGCAGTTCAATCTCATAGATTATAAGACCAAATTGGTCCTGATGCATGATTTTGTGAAAACTTCAGACACAGACTTAGGTCATGTCTATCCGGTGGTTAACCTGAGCAGTTTGGAGGGCGTTAGCAGCAATACATTGAAGAATCTTGAACGTTCCGGGTTGCTGGCAACAACGTCTATTCCCGTCACAGCTTTCGATCTCGAGTTTGTTCTTGCTTGCATCAAGCATTACAATTCGTCCACACAACAAATCAAATCAGCTGATGGGAGAGTCATTTGCAGCCTTAAGCTGAGGGACGTGGAAAAATGCTTCGCTATTCCTCTTCGTTCAGACAATTTCACTGTAGTCATTGAGGCTTGTGAGAAGATATGGTATGAAGATCAAGAGCGTTCACAAAGGAAAGTTGCTTAGAGATGGTTGAAAATACAGAAGACTAACATGTCTAAAAAGGTTGGTCGTGGCAAGTTGAAGGATGAAGTTGCTGTTTTGATAACTCTACTCAATCGGGTTACAGGTCAGGAGGAGGCTAGTACTTTCTGACCATGGATGTTTTACATCATTTCTAGGATCCTTGATGGTACAAGGCACTATGACTAGGCCATGTTGATCAGCGAGTGCCTTCACCAGCAGATTACTGGATTCCTCAAAATCCATGAGTTTCATATGGTGTCTTACTTGGTTTACTTGGTTGCCTCTCAAGGCAATTTTAGACACTTGAAGACTAATGAGACTCTTGGTGTTCAGCATATTCACGAGTATTACTCTTAGTTGGAGTTCTCTAAGGCTGAATAGGATTTCATGGCAGTGAATGATCACTTTTTCATGAGGACAGTCAGGGATCTTGACAATGAAATGCACATCAAAATTTCACCAGAGGCCAGATCAGCTATGGAGAGTTAGGCGGATTGGTTTATTCAATTCCCCACTTTCACATATATCTGAGTTTATGGTTATGTCGGAGAGCCTCTAATGTTGCCTAGATACCCATCAGACAAAGTTCTTTTCATGGAATTTCTCAGACAAGCTCTTTTCTTCGCAGTCGCCATAAGTCAACAATTTCCTTTCCTTTCGGATGGGGTATTTACATATGCAGGACTGTGGCTGATTGCAAGTTTATGACGACCCAGTTTGAGAATTCAAGCTCAAGTACCACATCGAGAGGCATTCTTATGATCCTTTGGGTCATTATGCAGCCAGGTTAAAGCAAGGGATTGCACATAAGCCAGCACTTGAGGATTTTTGGGCAAATTGCGAGGATGAATTTGAAGTCCGTTGACGTCATTACTGCAGACTTACTATTGCTCAGATTGCTGATTATTTATCAGAGGATGTTGAGGGTCTGTCAGATGATGATAGAGAGGTTCTACTTAGCTCGTATGTCAAAGATCAAGTTGCTTCCAACCACTTCGCTCACTGGATTGGTACACCAGGGAGACTACTTCCATTGAGGACATGTCTAAATTAGTTATCAAGACCAGGAAGCAGTTCTTGGAGAGTAAAAGAAAGCGCAAGGCAGTGCCAGTAGTAGAGTCGCCAGTAGGATTTTCACCATTACCTTCTACCTCGAGGTCAAGGCCTCAGGTTAAGGTTATCTTGAAGCTGCCTGAAGGAGTTAGACTTAGCGGAAACACAAAGGGGAAGAACACTGGCAAACAAAAGCAAAAACAGGTAGAAAAGGTGCCTGAGATTCCAGTAGAGACAGTCATACAGGCTGAACCACATCTTTCACCTCCTAGTTCGCCATGTGCACCACATGTGCATCCTATTGATATAGACTCAGAGCCGAAACCATCAGTTCGAGTAGGACTAGAGACAGTTGACCCTACACAGGTTGATACATCAGGGACAGTCTCTCCTCGAGCTGATTATATTGTTCACTCTTGTTGGCTCGAGAGATCTTTGGGAAGACAGAGGCAAGAGCCTTCATATCATCTTGATTTGTCTGAGTTTGGCAAACCTTATCAGGGGAGGTCAAACAAGAAAATCACGAAGCAGGTGCATGTTGAGAAGACTCCAGAATTAGAGATCATCATAGAAGTTGCTACGCCACCAGTGGGTAAGAGCCTAGACAAGGTTGAGGTTGGTGACATTACCTTCGCCAAAGCGAATCTTGGAAGAACCACTCGAGAGACAGAAGTAAGCCTTCTCAAGATTGTCGCAAATAATCTTGAAGCATGCGTCATGAAGGATGGAGAAGATAAAGCACTTCTTAAGGCTGAAAATAGTCAACTTTGATAGTATATCTCTGATCTTGTTCATGGAAATCCGAGTAGAGCACTGTTCTTACACAAAGTACACCTGCAGAACAACAAAAGTTGGATCAGTTAGTCAATCATGGCAGACTTCTAGACAACTGGGTTGAAAACTTCGTTGTTACAGGTCGGCATCTTCTTGCGGAGTTATATCAATTGAGGAGTGATGCGCATGGACTTCGGCAAGGAATCCAGCTGCTCAAGATTGCAATAGCAGAAGGATCGCGTTCTCATATCTCAGTTAGTAGTTGCATATGACGCCATGGAAGAAGATGAAGAGAAAAATAAAATCTTCGCTTGGAGGGAGCAACATATTTTTCAGGATGGAGACATATGAGAAGATCTCTACCAGGTTGAATACACTCAGAGATAACGTTATCGGAGCTCTCACACTCATCAACGACTTTGTCACTCAGATCCCGTGTCATTATCTTTTTGAGGATGGCACGTATGTTGAACTTGATACAGTACAAGCCGAGTTTGAGAAGTTGATTCGTGATAATCTCGAAGGAGATCCTATGGCGTCTAAGTTGGATCACATCTCAACGATTATAGCTAGTTTCAAAAGGGCAACTGAGGATGTAAAGGAATGCATGCAAACGATCAAGGATGGTGACAGAGTTAAAGAGGCGGGTTATCATCGTGGACAGCGTCAAAGTACCAGAGGATGGGGCAATCGACCAATTCCCGGACGAGGTGATAGATTGTGATGAATGGGAGTGATTAGTTAGTTGTGACTTGCAGTTAGTTTTAAGGATAGAGTCAAGAGCAGCAGTTAACTCGACTTTCAGTCTTGAGTTTTTCTTGCTGATTTCATGCATGCACATCTCTTCCTTGGGATTATCTTCGCAAGAGTTAGGCTTTCATTTAGGGTTTTCGTTAATTGATGGTAGTGTTCCAGTTAACTTGCTTTCAATAAGGATGTGCATGCTTGCACATTGTCCATTTAGATTAGATGTTTCGGTTAACTGATGGTAGCTTTTCAGTTAACTGTATAGTTTGCTTTATTAGGGTTTAGCAATAAATCTTGCATACATTGCAAGACTGTAGTTGACTCAAGGTGATTTTAGGGTTCCCTACACCTTTTGATGTCTATAAATAAGAACTTTCAGCTCATTTGTAATTAACTTTTGCACACAATAGTAATATATGCTGAGCCATATTTGCTTGTAATATTGCTATTTTGTATCTGTTCACTTTGGTTGGATGATCATTGTTTCATGTTCTTGTGTTTATAAGCTTTCTTTCATATCTACACCTCGAAAAGGTGTCATCACCTCCTTGGGAATATAGAATTAGGGCTTATCGTTTATTGTTACTGTGTTAATGAGCTCTGTTTCATGTCTACACCTCTGATAGGTGTCGTCACCTCCTTGGGAATTCAGAAGTAGAATTCATCGTTTGATGTCATTGCCAATAACCTTTCTCTTAGCCTATGCCTCGGATAGGTGTCGTCACCTCCTTGGAAATCCTATCTTAAAGGTTATCGTATAAATCATTCCTGCTTCGTTTCGTCATGCTCTAATTTCTTGAGGGGATTGGATAGTATAAGCTAGTTAGTTTTTGAGTTGTAGTTAAGACCTGCGAAACCAGAAAATCCTTGGCTGCAATGTTCAAAGTTTCTCGCAAACCTTGTGCCTCTTTCAGCTAAGACAAAAAGATAGGAATTAGTTTAGTTTACTTTTCAAGCATTTTGTCCGCACAACGAAGGAGCTTCCCCTCCTAATTTGAAGAGCACTCATCACGTAGTGTGCATAGCTGTCTGTACCAACTTGCACTCTAGAGGTGTTAGTTTTTACACCAACACAATAAAAGAAAGTCATTTGTTTAAAGCAAATGATCTGTATTTGTCATTTCGTTGTTCCTTCCAATTTGGAGTTTGAAGCATTTAAGGACAAAAACCCTTGGTGTGAGATATCCAGAGGATGAAAACCTTCTTGGTTTCCATATTTGGATTAGAGGATGAAAACCTTCTTATCTAATAGAGGTGATTCCATTTAGGGATCACAATTGTGCTGAATTGTTGAAGATTGAGGGAATGAAGATTTGGTTGTCAAAGCTTGGATTGATAGAGTATTTACAAGCAATTTCACCCAACATTGTCATAAAATTCATATTTTCCAAGTTTGAAGGACATTTATTGTTGCGTGTCATGTCCTCGATTTGGGACCACTTTGCAACTAGATGAAAAAAAAAGCATTTTTAAATGCTGAATTAAAAATAATATTAAAATAATTAAAATAATATTAAATAAATAATAATATTTAAATTAATAAGTTTGAGATTGTGTCTGGCCAACCCATTTGGGAGGGCGCCATCACTGCCTATATTGCGCATCATTGGTTGAGGAGAGCATCGATCGGGATTTTGTAGTTGGAGCGTAGCTTCTAGTATTTGTTAGGGACGTAGTCGCTTGCAGATCTTCAGTAAAGTGGGACGAATACCCCATTCTGCAATTCGAGACTTTGTTCGCCTTCACAAATCTTCAAGGCGAGATCTTCATGGTGCATCAATCACAATTGGTGGTTGAGTGTCGGTATTAAACCGGTCAATAGAGGGCATTCTTTCTTGGAAACGCATCGTTTCCACGAGGAATCGAGTCAAGACGCATCATAGTCGGGAGTCATTATGAATTGAAGAATATTGCACAAGACTAGGCGTGTCGGCACTTCCGGCTTTTCTATTCATTGGGTTGATAGGAAACACACTGCGACCACACACTAAATGATAACACTAGCACCATCCAATATTGAGATCATACAGGACTAAAGGCGGAGGAACTTGTATGTCATTTAGGATTTTGGGGGTGATCGATACCTCACAGTTTTGTGCTTTATCTTTGTAATCATCTCTAATTGGGCTATGTATTTCCTCTGGATCGGATTTATGTATTGTTGTATTTAAGTTGGGATGATACTTACAAATCAATGTTTATCTTAATTTGAGATCATGATCTGTTGCCTAGGAATTTGTAGTAATTATTTCAAATTTGTGATTGGAGCATTACTGTGTCTAACCCTTGGTGAGTTACTAATTTCAGTTGAAAGGCTATTGTTTATGTTTGTGTGAAATCTGTCTAAGGATAATTACATTGGTATCAGAGCCTTCATCTTGCCAGCTTGTGGATCCATGGGTGGGAAGAATTTGGTGAAAGAGCATGGACCTCAGATAAAGGACAAAACTTTTTCAAGAGCAGTATGAGACTGAGGCGTCCGAAATTTTGAACGAATATCAAAGCTTATCAGATGATGCAAAGGCGTGTATTCCCCTTGATGAGTACTTGAGAGTGCACGAGTCCTACTCGCGCAAAAAAGGACTCTATGACTACATAAGGCAAAAGAAGAAGGAAGAGGAAGACTTAGAAACTACCAAGGAAAGGATTAAAGAGAAGGAGCCAGAATCACAAAAGGAGGAACAAGAGGACACTATAAGGAGGTATGATGATGTAATGTCCCCTTCTCAAGCCTGATCTTTTCAGTGACCGTTGGCCTATTCCGGAGACCCGTAGGCTAGTCGGAAGGTAAAATTAGGGTTTCCTATTTTGAAGGATGTTCTTGCTCGGAGTTGGTTGTTTCAGTAGCGGATTCTTCCTGGGTTTTCAGAGAGCTTCGCAACGGTATGTTCTTCTTGGCATTATGAGCATCTTCAGGAATTTACTATTTTTAGTAAATTCTATTTCGGGCAGTGAACCTGTTGGTCTTAGCACAGTTGACCTTCCTCTTCAGTTGACTCAATTGGCTTATTCAGTTTCTAGCTTCGGAATGCAGTTTCGGAGAGATAAGTTTATTTTACTTAAATAACATTATATTTTAATGTTATTTTACCACCTTGGCCTAGTCTATTAACTTAATGTTATTTTAAAAGGTGGACTTGAAGGGTGGCGCCATCATTGAATTAATATTGCATTTATTAAGGTTGATTTAAGAGCCTTAAGTGGGATGCCTTTTCCAAAGCTATGAATTTAATTAAAAAGTCAAATTGAAGAAAGGGACACCATCTCTTGGGATTAGGGTTTGACTCTGGAATGATGGTTAGGGTTTCGAGAAGGTCAACGGAAAATTATATAAGGAAGCCTTTGGTTCTCATTTCGGCATCTTTTGTCTACAGTATTGTTACTCTGCTGGAATGGTATTGGATCGCTTCGAGGAATGAAGGCCTCCTAGCTCGGGCATTGCTTCTTGCTTGCAACACAACAACTAGTGATGAAATAGTGTAGTTGTGAGTTTGCATTGGGAGTTGTGCATTGTAATCAGCTTGTAGCTTTCTAGTTTCAGATTTATGCATGTTAGAGAATTCTGGAAATTGCATTTTAATACAGCAGATTGTCCTTTTTATTCATAAGTCAAAAAATATCAAAAAGATTCTTTTGGGTACTGTCTACTCCTCTCTGTTTGGTAGGGGCAACCCTTTCCTCCAGTTAGTGGAATTTTTAGTAAAGCTTTGGATTTTTAAAGAGAGGTCGAACTTCTTGCTGGGCCGTACCATCTGCCCTTGCATTGATTTCCGTGCATAAATTAAATAGGGGTTTTTGATCAGCTTTCAGTGTTCTAATTTGGTCGCCATCATACTAGGATCATTATGCAATTCGTCTCATGAGATTTGATTAAGTTTGGAGCAAGTTGTGAATGAATTTGTGAGTTTCAGGGCTGCTGTTCATGCACGTGGAAATCTGGACTGTCAAAAATCAGATTATCAGGTTGGCTTTTAAAAGTGTAGTTTCTGATTAGAGCTTTCTTATTCATTGAAGGGAATTCTATAAATATTGTTGCAGCTCTATTACATTTTGATTCATATTGATAGCAAGGCAATGTCTAACATTCTGTAAGCTGGCAGTAGTACTGATAGCAGTTTATAATCTTGCTTTATCAATTTGTAATGCTCGACTCTACTTTCAGTATTTGCTATTGTATTTCCTTTATCTCCGCCCTATGGTAACTACTTTCCCACTCCGGGTTAGAAAGCACATTCTGGGTGTCGAGTACTTTCAGCATTATAGTTATTTCTTTCAAGCATTGTAATTTCTGTTATCTCCGCCATATGGTCGCCTCATCTCCGTATTGGATTGAGTAGCACATACTTGGTGTCGAGTGTGCTTTCAGTACATTAGATTTCAGGGATCCTCTGACCACATGCTCGTCGTTCGCCGGTGCATCTTGGTTAGAGTTCTTGCATAAGCATTTTGATTAAGATTCTCTGACCAATGCTCACACCTTGCCCACATCGGGATCCTGGTGTACATTCTGGTTAGAGTTGCTTCAACATCATTTTGGTTTAGTTGCTAACCTTAACGGGTGCATTGGTTTGTAAACTGTTATTGAAAATTCAAAAAAAATTTGGCTCGGAATATTTCAGATGATTATGAGGTTGTGATTTTGAACAATAGTTCTTCATTCACACATGATCAGGAGATAGAAGAGTATCATAAGGAAGAGTAAGAATCTCGCCTTGAGGAGACACCAAGATTACTTGATGGTACTTCAATGGAATGTTTGGAGGCTCGAGACAAAGAGGATTTGGTTAATTGCAAGAAACAAGTAGAGAAGGTGCAATCAGAAATGTTGCATGAGAGCATTGATGCACATCCTTTGAGAAGCCAACTAAGGGTGAACAAAGGTATGGTCGATTTGACTCTACATTACTTTGATCATATTCATAAGATGATAGCAATGTTGTGTTGGAAGACTCTTGAGAAGCATGATGATTTTGAGGAGTTGCATGAACTCAAGGAATCCTTGATGGTAGTCAAGTCCAACTACCTATACTTGCTAGCGGATAGAGATTATCTCCTCAATTTGAGTAAGATGTACTATGATGTTTTGAGAGGGGAAGAAGATAAGGTAGATGAGCATGGTGGGAATTTGAGCAGAACACAATCTGCATTTCACATAACAGGATTCCAAAGTCATACAAAGGCCGCATCCATGGAAGATGACTCTAGAGGATCCTATGATGGGGATATAGGGACATATACACATGATGATCATAGCGACACTATTACAAGGTACAGAGTCAATTTAGATTTTGATATGCATTCTAACAATTCATTGTTTTGGCATAGTCTTGAGGATGATTGGAAGAATCAGTTAAAGGTGACTAGGGATGAGGAGGTTTGAACCTTGTCTACGTTGGATGGCACAAGGAGTGTCCTTGAGGGTTTCATACACAGGGCAGCTATGAGACAAGGTGAACTAAGCATCAGCCTTAGAGATTTGATAGAGATGGACACTATGGAAGGCACCAAATCGGCATACTTACATTTGATCAAGGACAAGGACAAGGAAATTGAATATGCAAACACAACAATAGCTACTTCTAGAAAGTGTGGGAAAGAGATTGGCCAGATTATGGAGGAGATTGACAGCATATAGGAAGACATTCTGCAGCCATGGCATCTTCCATATTCACCATTCATGATAGAGCTGAAGGAGCAAAATGATTGTTTAAAATGGATGGCACAGTTTGCATTTGGAGGATTGAGGTAGGAGAATCTTCGCACGATGAATACATTTTGGGATTCACTTGGGATTAGGGAGTTAGCATGGAGTTTGGTATGATCCATGACAAGGGATTTCAATAGCCACCTTGTGGGTTCTTCATGAGGCCTTGGGATCCGGGGGTTGTTTGTTCAGAGACGCACAGATTGTTTCATCACTATGAGCAAGGCATTGTTGATATCAGAGTAGCACGTCAGACTTCACAATTACAAGTATGGAGTAGAATCAAGTTCGTCCATGAGTGTTGGTGGGACACTTCCCATGATGCTTCTTGGCATTACTTGAGGACAAGCAATTTTTGGGACGAGAGGACTATCATGTCCCCGATTTGGGACCGCTTTGTAACTGGACGAAAATAAAGCATTTTTAAATGTTGAATTAAAAACAATATTAAAATAATATTAAATAATACTAATTTAATTTAATAAGTTGGAGATTGTGTCTGGTCGACCCATTTAGGAAGGCGCCATCACTGCCTATATATTGCACATCATTGGCTGAGGAGAGCATTGATCGAGATTTTGTAGCTGGAGCGTAGCTTCTGGTATTTGTGAGGGACGTAGTCACCTGCAAATCTTCAACAGAGTGGGATGGAAACCCCATTTTGCAATTCGAGACTTTGTTCGCCTTCACTTATCTTCAAGGCGAGATCTTCATGGTGCATCAATCACGATTGGTGGTTGAGTGTCGGTATTAAGCTGGTCAATAGAGGGAATTCTTCTTGATAGCGCATCGTTTCTGGGAGGAATCGAGTCAAGAGGCGTCATAGTCGGGAGTCACTTCCAGCTCTGCTATTCACTGGGTTGACAGGAAACACACTACGGCCACACACTAAATGATCACACCAACGCCATCCAATACCGAGATCATATAGGACTAAAGGCGGAGGAGCTCGTATATCATTTGGGATGTTGGGGGTGATCGATACCTCACAGTTTTGTGCTTTATCTTTGTAATCATCTCTCACTAGGCTGTGTATTTCCGTTGGATCGGATTTATGTATTGCTGTATTTAAGTTGGGATGATACTTACAAATCAGTGATTATCTTAATCTAAGATCATGATCTGTTGCCTGGGAATTTGCAGTAATTATTTCAAATCTGTGATCTGAGCATTACTGTGTCTAACCCCCGTTCAATTACTAATTTCACTTATGAGGCTATTGTTTGTGTTTGAGTGTGAAATCTGTCTAAGGATCATTACATTGCGCCCATCTTTGGGGTTATTGACAACATTTCTAACATTTGGATCATTGGATTTTGTAATGTCCCCTTTTAGCCCTAAGCTTTTCGGTGTCTATTAGCCTTTTTCTGGAGTCTTGTAGGCCACTTGGAGGCGTTTCTAGGGTTTCCAAGATTCTTAGAGGTTTCTTGTCTGCTTTTTAGGAGGTTATTGTAGGGGCTTGCTAGAGAGTTTTTTGGGTCTTTCTGGGTTTTTTGAGATCCTTGGTGGGCACTCATTGCTACTTTTAGTAAGTCATAGCTGCATCTCAGAATGTGCTTATTTTGAGTTTAGACACACTTTTTTTAGTAGTGTGCTATTTTTAGTAAGTGCTATTTTTGGCAGTGGTCCTGGCAACAGTTCAGTGCAAGGTTTTTATTTTTGGCAGTGGTGGCAACTTCAGTTGTTGGTATCTTGTTACTTTTGGCAGTTTGTGCTTCCAACAGTCTTGGAGTTAAAAAAAGGAAATATTTGCAACTTAGTTAATTTCATAAAGTCAAAAAAGGCCCCTTAGATCCCCACGCCTAGCATGGACAACTTAAGTTGTTTTGAAAAGCAAAATTAACACATAACTATAGTGGACACCAAGATAGAGGGTTTTAAGTGATTTTTAATAAAGTATTTTATTCTCCCAAGTGTGGCGTCCTCTTTTGGAGGGAAAAGGAATTCAAACTTCTGGGTCTCAAAGGTTATATATACTCCCTCATTTGCTCTCATTTGGTTATGCTGATTGATGATAACGAAATGTTGTCGGAGTGAGGATTGAATCCCTCAAGGGCTTTGGACATGAAAACCTTCAAAGTTGCTCTAGTTTCGGAGTTGAGAGAAACTCCCTAGCTGGACATTGGAGTGGCTTCACTGCAAGAGTCACCATTGGAGTTATTGGTGAAATATTTTTAGTTTGTTTTCGATTATGGATTGTTTGATGTCTTCTAGCTATGTTTTGGTGTGTTAACTATTCTTGTAGTGTTTTGAAAGCTTTTTGGAAGTGATTTTCAGATTTCTTGTTGTTGGTCTCTATTTTCTACCCTAGTTGTACAACCTATTTGCTCACATGGGCTGGAATGTTGGAGACCTTTTTGATGGGTTTAGAAACAAAGTTTATTTTAACTCTTTCTTGGGTGTTGTTTTAATATTGAGACCTGGAAAAATGGGCTCGGTTAAGTACATTAGAAGAAAAATAAAAGAAAAAACTTGCCATTGAAGAAGCGTTAGAGAAAGAAGAAGAAGTACTTGTTTGTGATTTGCAGCCAAAAAGTAAGTAGTAGGAAGGAAAAAATCAGTCAACATGCATTGATGATGGAACTCTACGTCCTAAAGAAAATGAAGCTATAAGTGAAGAGCACATGACACTTCAAGAACACAACGAGATTGAAGAAAAGTCGCTTATTGAAACTACGAATGAAGAACACATGAAGTTTGAGGAAGATATCGCCATGGAAATTGTCAAACCTTCCATGGTGGATCAGTTTCAAGGAGGTATGAGTTTGTGTGTTATTCCTCTAGGGGAACCTAGCATTGCTTCATTACCCTTACCTTGTCTTGGCAAGGAATCAAATGGTGGCTTGGATGATGTTGAGTTGGATGTTGTTCATACTTTTGATGGCAGTCTAGAAACTCTAGTATGTGGTGAACAAAGAGGTTTGGTTAGGACTGATTTGATATTGCAAGATATGGAGGTGAATGACTATCATGATGCTAGTACCAAGGAGTTGAAGAGTGATCATGAGGAGTACAATGATTACATCCTTCTTGAACAAAGCAACCAGCCTTATAGCACTTGGGACCCGGGTATGATAGCCCCTACATATGATGAGGATCCTACATGGGACGTATTTCCCTTTGATCTTGATGATGTTCCAATCTTATGGCACAATGGAAGCCATGAGGATGTTGCTAAATAAGCTAATCTTGAAGAGTTTAATGATGTTCTTGAACACATCCAAATCTGTTTAGATTCCTTTTTTAATTATATGACAATTGATGACACCCAGTTGTTGACTTCTATTTTGAAAATGATGCTTGCTTCCAACATTTTCTCAATCTCGTCTTGCACCTTGGCGGCGTAATTCTTATTCACTCTGTAGGGTCTCTTCTGTACGAGTTGTGCATCCGGTATGGGAGGGATCCTGTGTATGCACAATTTTGGCCCTATTCCCTTGAGGTCTTTGTATGTCCAGGCGAATGCATCTTTTTATTCCATGAATATTTTGAACGTTTCTGCCTTCAGTACGGGGTCACAATCATCACCAACCAAGATTGTTTTTGGTTTGTCTTCCTCCCCCAAGTTCACCCTTTTCATCCTTGGTTCCTCGTACTTGATTATTTTGTCTCATTCAAACTTGTGGGTTGGTGTGTCATCTAGTTTTGCTACTCCCTCTTTGTGTTCTCCGTGCTCGCAGGAAATGTTTGATTGGTTGTGGCTTTGTCTTCTTCTTTCTCGATTTCTCTGACTTTTAGCATGTTACACTTTGGGTGGAATACCTCGTAGTCTTCCATTTTCCAATGGAATAGATTGTTGAAAGAACTCGTCTCGTCTTTAGAGTAACTCTTTAGGTCAAGTATGCCTTTGTCATTGGGTTCCATAGAATTTCTTCCTTCTTCTGCATTGAATTCTCCTCTGTTGGACTTTGATCTAAACGATGCCAACTCTTCACTCATGGCCTGGTTCTTTAGCTTGGTGACGTACTTCCTCCCATTACTCTCAACCGAGAGTGTGTTCTGTTTCCAGTTGTGGTCGGCCTTGGAGGCGATCAACCACCCTCTCTTGAGTAATGCATCATACGCCTTCTTTTGTAGTGGGATGACGACATAATTCAAGAGGAATTGTTGTGTGCCGATTGTCACTTTTTGTGCCATTAGTGTATCGAGAGGTTTGATGCCGTATTGGTCAACGCCTACCAAGTGGAATGTTGGGGGCTAGAGAGTTGGTTTCCCCAGACACTTCCAAGTTTCCTTTGGTAGTACGTTTACTCCCGAGCCTTGTTGACGATGGTGTTTGAGAGTTTCCTCCCAATGATTTCCATCTATACTATGGCAAGCTTCCTCCCAATGTTCATTGTGAGCAGCATTGGGTCCATGGCTTGTTCTCTTGACGACTGTGTCATGCTCTTGCTTAGACTTCCCTGACAAGTTTGATTGCTTTCGACGACATTGGTGATTGCTACTCTCAGTTGTGGCATCGTCTGTAGAAGGTTTGTTACCTTGATAGCTACAGTTGTATGTAGCTCTTGCCATACTATGTTCTTCTCTGACTTCAACTGAAGTGATGTACCGGTTGCTTTGTTGAAAGTTCTTCGTTCTTTGGCCATTGCTTGTTCTACTTTTGCCTTGGCCTCTTGGAGTCTTTATTTTTCCATACGAGGGTCTGGGTAAATGGCCGCCTTCACTTGTGCTTTGGTAATTTCCAAAACTGCCTCGTCGTCTACTTCCAACATATTTATGCCTTTTTGTTTCGAGCAGTCAGTATCTTCATGATCGACTGGTCCACACCATTTGCATAGTCTTCCTCCTGTACTTTGATTATTCCGGCATTCCTTGGCAAAGTGACCCCATGCTTTGCACTTTCGATACTGTATCATAGCTCTACCTTTGGCATCATATTGTATTCTGCTTCTCGGTCCATTGTTGTTGCGGTATCATATAGGGGATGCATTGGTGTTGTTCTAGGGTTTCGGCGGTGTGGTCGAACGGGTTAACTGTTCCCCTTGTGCAAAGAGTACTTGCGTACTTCTTGTCTTCAAATTTTATGGGCACTCCTTAATAGAGTGTCCCATCACTTGGCAGATGTCACAAAATAAATTCTTTGGGCAATTTTCATTGGTATGACCTTTTGTCTTGCATTCAGTACACCACAATTCTTTGGATTCTTTTGAATTTTCCTTTTCGGCCTTCAGTTCTTTCTCATTCTCATCATGTCTCGCCTTAAGGCTTGTCCTGTTTTTGATTCCTCATTTCTACTTTCCTTCGTACTTTCATCATCATTTGTCTTTTTCTTTCTTCGAGAGGATGTTTTATTCTCACTCTCAGTATCCATTGCCCAATTGTAAGCATTAGTGTACGATGATGGTGGTACAACCTTCATCTTCTTGTGCAACAAGGGAATTAATCCTTCAATAAACAATCGTTTCTTTAATCCGTCCGTTGGCTAGCTCTCCAACTTTACCAATAATTCCTTGAGCCTACAATTTTAAGCTCATATGTTTTCATGTTTTCCTTGTTTCGTGTTGTATATTTTGGTTAGGATCTCATTATTGTCTCTCAAACACTTGAATTCTTCATGGAATGCTCTTTTTAGTGCTTCCCATGTGGTTTTATGTGCTTCTTCTAGTTTTGTGTACCAGTCTATCGCTATGCCTCTGAGAGTCATTGGAAATGCTCTCAGCTAGTAATCTCTGTCTTCTTGCTCATTTGCTATCCATATGGTTTCACATGTTTTATAGTGTCTCACTGGATCCTCTCACATGTTCCTCATGAATTTCGGCAATTTTTGCTTTTCCACACTCGGACTGGCTGGCGGAGTCACCATTTTCCTTCCTTGATGTTCTCCTTGTGTGTTGGACCTATTTGGATTGTTTCACCCGGTATGTTTTGGTGCCTCTCTTGCACTCACAGCCACGTATGATTCCTCCACTTGTCCACCCTCAGCATCCTCTACACTTCAGGTATCTTGGGGGTCGTTTCTGCACTTCCTTCATCTAGGGGTCTTTGGTTTGGATCCTCCACTTCTTGGTTCTTTGTCCGATATGGACAACTCTTAGATATAGCGTATGCGCTTTTCAATTTCTTTATTTAATTCATTTTCATAGTCTATTTGCTCTTCGCCGTTAGGTACTTTCTCTATGGACGATTTTCATTTTTCATTTTTTTTGATTTATTTTTCCAAGTATTTAAAAATACTTTTAAATTACATCCAAAATTCCTTTTTGAATTATTTATTGATTAAAGTGTTAAAAATACTTATTACATAGGAAATAATATTTAAGTTGGCTTTTTGAAAATAAAGTGATTGGACCCACTTAAAATATTATTAATATTATTTGCTTTATTTTATCTATAGCCTTTGGAAAATAAAATAGGCTATGAATCTTCAATTGATTCTTTATAGTTTTTAGAAGGGGACATGACATAATCAGCAAAAATGCATGGAGGCATATAGAAGTTAATTAGCATTTACTAATAGTAATTATCGTAAGTGAAGGTATGCTGAATGTGAAGAAAGTGGAAATACTTTTCAGCATATTTAACTTGAGTATGGATAGTGTGAAGCACATGAAGTCAGTGAATGACATTGAACTCCATGTTAGTGCTATGAAGAACATTTTCTTTGCATTTTCATGATCAATGTACTTTTTTTTTAGATGAGGATATAAGGGTTCAATATGAGGGTCCCTTTACCATCTAAAAAAGAGAAATTAAGACAAAATAGCATGATCTATTAACACCTTACATAGTATGCTTACAATAAATTATCCTTTTCTGCTATGAGAGTGAAGTACCATATGTCCAGGATTGATCAATTTCATAGATTTTTCCAAATTTGAACTTCCTTCCAACCTTTTGCTTCCTCCTTCACCCCATCTGAAGTAGGCAAAGGGGATAGGAACTGATAAATGGAAGTGAGAATAGATGAAATCTCCTACACTGTATTCTTCTGCTAAGGTCAATACATCTTTCCATATTGTGTTTTGAATTCTATATGAAGTGGGAATTTTATTCTGCGTTGTATCTTTTTCTCGAGTTCGCTCTTGTTGTAACTGACAAAATGATTGAATATTTTTCTTCCTCATCTTCTCCGACCCAGATATCTCTTTACCTTTTCCAGAGTGCTGCAGTTCACCTACTTCCACACTTTCCTTGGGGAGGTAGCGTGGACAACATCCAAAAATCATGGAGAAGATGGGGCCAGAGACCCCTTTCCTGATGGAGGTGCTTGATTTACATTGCTTGAACACCTTTTGGAGAAGATACAAACAACTGTCACTGAACTAACATTCACCTCCACTGCCAAGTTTTTAACTGATATATGTGAATATGTTGCTTCTTTCGACCATGTTGCAAGTTTGGATTTCAGTTTTTCCCCACTATACACCCTGAAGCTATATGCCCAACCTGAAGGCATTTTAGGCAGCAAAAGGGGATATTTTCACAATCCAGGATTTGTTTCAATATCTGCTCTCCTATCTGCAACCATATCTCAGTCAATAATCTTTTAGCAATATCAAGCTCCACTTGGATTCTTATAGAGGTAGAGTGTGCTAGACCTGCAGTTTGTTTTAGGGTCTAATCCCATAAACCTACCTAACACATTCCCTATGCCTAGAAAACATGCAAACTACCCAATACTGTATAGGAAGAACAGGAGATGCACCGAAATCAACATTATTGAGAATGGTTCTGTCATAGGATTAAATTCAAGAAACCAGGGTTTCACCAGCAATACATGCCGATCTCAGTGCCAAGGTCTTTTAGCAAGAATGAAGGCTATATCTTCTTATGATCTAAATGACATTACAGAAAAACCTTGTGCAAAGGGAAAATCTCTGCTGTTTTTTGTATGTACATACTCCATGGTTTGGAAATCCAATTATGCCAAGTGCTAAACTGGGCCATAGAGAGTTACAGATTAGGCCATGTTTCCCAGGTTTCTCCTCCTCATGGAGGACCTCCTTACGCAAGATGAGAATAGGAAGCATCTCTATACAGGGGATAATTGAGATACATTCAGCACTGCTTCTTCAGCACTAGTATTCTGCTGCCCATCTACAATTTCTTTTACTTTATTATGCCACATATCCAGTTTTGGTTTAGCCCTTCTATGAAGATTCATGTGCTGTCCCCTAGCTAGTGCTTTGGATATATCCACCATTTCCATGGAGGGATCCAACACAGGTATGCCTCCATTTGAAAAGGCTTTTTTGTGCTTCAATATTTAAGCATACTTAGCAATCTCTGTCCCTGATACCTGATTCACTGTAACAGCAGCTTCCTTATCATCTTTAGGTTTGATCTCATTTGAGCAGGAATATCCATTCAAAATACAACTGCGCCTTTCTGCTTCTCGCTTGACCAATTATGACCAATGTACATTATTAAACACCAAAATGAGCTTTTATATGCAGAGGAATTCTTCAAATTTTTACTTGTCAAGGTATAATGAGTATCCTTTCTGTGGTTAAGGTAAATTTGGTGTGAAGCTTTCCTTTCTGTTATTATTCACTGTCAAACTGTTGACGGGCAGTCAATAATCATCATACACCACACCAAAAAATGCTCATAATAGATTATCTATTATCCATGCCCACTTGAGCTGTGAAACAGATTTTTGTATCTTTGTATATCTTAAGCATTAGTTTCTTGCCAGTTCCATCTTCTCCTTAACACACTCGCTAGTCTAATACTTGCTTTCAATTCACGCCTGTTACATGCAGAACTGTAGCAACTGGTTCATATTTTAATTCCACATTGCAAATGGTGTACCTTAAGAAAGTTATATATTCCAAAATCCTGTTTAGTTCCTTCTAAATTACCTGCTAACCATATTTCTTTTGCTGCTGAGAGTTTTCCATTACTATTGTCAATCCTAAGTGTATTTTGCAGTTGTTCAACCAAAGTTTTAAAAATCCAGAGGCATATTTCGATGCACTTGCTATCAATGTTCTGTGTTATTAATTTTTATGAAAAGGGAAATTTTATTTCCAGGAAATGTTAGAAACCTACAACTTTACTTCTAGAAGAGTTACTTTTATGAACTGCATATTTCACTACTAATGCATCCTCTTGTTATAACAGGAACTTACCAGAGGTTGGAAGTGCTCATGAGGTGTTAGGGGTACCAACTGTGAGTGCTCGCTTTGGGACTGCACCATTTTTCTGGAATTGGGCAATGTCAGCTGTTGCAAATCTAGTCCCTGCGGTATGCATGCCTCAGTCATATAGTAAAGTCTGATTTTAAGCTTTCCTTAGTCCCGACTCCTGAATTGTTTACTAGTGATAGGCTAATTGGGTATTTGGGGTCAGGAAGTAAAGCCTCTGAAAATCAAATTTTAGACTTAGAACACATTCTATGGTTGCTGTCAGTTTACAATCATATTATCATTTATATGTGTTCGTGAAATTTCAGGGCATAAGCAATGATCTCTCTTACATAAAGATTGTTAAAATATGCATTAGGTGATCTAAACTTAATTCAAAGTACTTAACACCACTTGACCATGAGGTTTTGGATGTTGTGTATGTGGGCTTTGGTGAAGGAGATAGATGGCAAGAATTCAATGAATATTTGTGCTTTCATGGAGCATCTGCTGTTGGATCCAAAGCAATCCTGGGGGTGGTACAATGTATTTGATGTGGCTAAGAGTTTAAGCTATACAAACATGTTTACAACGACTTATTTTGTTTTCTCATTTTGTCAACAAGGGCTGCTTTTGTAATGTCCCCTTCTCAAACCTGATCTTTCCAGTGACCGTTGGCCTTTTTTCTGGAAACCCGAAGGCTAGTCGGAAGGTAAAATTAGGGTTTCCTATTTTTAAGGATGTCCTTGCTCAGAGTTAGTGGATTCAGTGGCGGATTCTTTCTGGGTTTTCAGAGAGCTTCGCAGTGGTATGTTCGTCTCGGCTTTCTGAGCATTTCCAGGAATTTACTATTTTTAGTAAATTCTATTTTTGGCAGTAAACAGGTTGGTCTCAGGCAGTTGACTTTCCCCTTCAGTTGACTCAAGTGGCGTATTCAGTTTCGGGCTTCAAAATGCAGTTTTGGAGAGATGAGCTCATTTCACTTAAAAATAACATTATATTTTAAATGTTATTTTATCACCTTGGCCTAGTCAAATAACTTAATGTTATTTTAAAAGGTGGACTTGAAGGGTGGCGCCATCATTGAGGATATATTAAATTTATATTGAATTTATCAAAGTCAAAACTAAGCCTTAAGGAGGACGCATTTATTTAAGTGAGAAATTTAATTAAATGAAGTCAAAATTAAAGATGCATGGAAAAGGACGCCATCTCTTGGGATTAGGGTTTTGACTCTGGAAAAGAAGTTAGGGTTTCAAGGAAGGTCAACAGAAACTTATAAAAGACAGCCTTGGGTTCTCTTTTGGATATCTTTGGACTACAGTACTGTTATGCTGCCGGTTTGGCTCTGGGTTTGCTTCGAGGAATGAAGGCCTCCTAGCTCGAGCATCACTTCTTGTTTGCAAGACAACAACTAGTGGTGATTCAGTCTATTTGTGAGTTGCATTTAGTTTGTGCATCGTATTCAGCTTATTGCATTGTTAGATCTGTTTGGCATGTTAGTGGTTTTCAGCATTTTGCATTGTTTGATACAGCAGATCCATGTTTTAATTCATAAATCCAAAAAGACAAAAAAATTCATTGTGGGTATTGCATCAATCTTTGAGTTTGTAAAGGGCGTCCATTTTCTCCAGTTTATAGATTTTATAAAGAAGCTTTGAATTTTTAAGAAGAAGTCGAACTTCTTGCTGGGCCGTACCACTTGGTCTTGCATTGATTTCCGTGGAAAATTAAATATTGGCATTTCGAGTCTGTTCCTTGCATTCATTCTAGGCGCCTCCTTAGTAGTTGTGCTTTGCATCTAAGAATAGGTTATTTGGGTAAGAGAAGAGTGAGTTTTGAATCATTGAGTGAATTTCTATGCTGCTGATTAAAGGTTGAAAAGTACAGATCTGTCAAACTGTCTACAAAAATCTGCAACTTCTGATTTGGATTTGGCATTGTGGTTTACTTAAAGGCTTGTAGCAGATTTATTGTTGAATGTACCATTTGAAAGGCATCTGATATCTTGACATTGCAGGCAATAATTATCTATTGTAAGCTGGCAGTAGTACTGACCAGTGTTCTTTAATATTGCTTTGTCACGTTTTGTAATACTCATTCTTACCTTCAGTATTAGTTTGAAATAGTTACATCTCCGCCCTATGGTAGCTACTTTCCCATTCTGGGTTAGCAAGCACATTCTGGGTGTTGAGTATTTTCAGCTTTCAGCATTTCTTTTCAAGCATTGTTATTTGTATTCACTCCGCCATATGGTCGCCCCTCACTCCATTCTGGATTGGGTAGCACATACTTGGTGTCGAGTTCCCTTTCAGCAATTAGAGTAGAAGATCCTCTGACCATATGCTCGCCATCTTCGGCGCCATTCTTGGTTAGAGTTGCTTTTGCACGTTTTGGTTTATCTTCTAACCTTAACGGGTGCATTGATTGTAATTTGCAATTTGTAAAAATCGAAAAAATTGGCTCGGAATATTTCAGCTTCTTTCATACTACAGGACATTGAGTTGTAGGAGCAAGGACATAATTAGCAGAGGATTTCTTATTACCTCCATTTATCTATGTTATTGAATTGGCTTGAAAATTGGTCGTTTCTAGGTATGAGTTGTACTGGAATTGGGTACAGAGTGGAGTCAATTTTGGGTTTGCACAAGGTTCAATTTGGAGCAATTGGTGAAGGTTTCAATGCATTTTAAACGCTAAACAATTATTGTAGCAATGCTAAACCCTATCCTCACAAAGGCATATTTCGTGTGTATTCCCTTTGTATGCGTTGGAAAGAGTAGTTATCAATCGTGAATGTCTGAATTGAAGAGCACACAACCAAATGAATCAGAAATCAAAACAGTAAGAGCAAACATCAACGAGGAGAATGCCAGTTTTCACGTGGAAAACCCTTTCGGGTAAAAAAACCACGGTAGATCAATAGCTTTCATTAACCACAAATGGGCACCAACCTAGATTACAAAAGTGAGTACCAACTCACTGGAAGCACCAACCTTGTATGGCTGAAGCACCAACTTCAGCGTGAGCACCAACTCACTGAAAAGCTTCACAATACTACAACTCAGACTTCAATATACAATCTGAAAATCAACCGAAAGGTTCATGTCTCAAACTACGAGCAGATATAACATTTAAATTCCCCGAATAAAAACATATGGCTTGCACTAGTGATGAAATGGTAACATCTAAAAAATAATCACTTCGGTTTCAAAAGAGGCGACATTGAGGAAACTTCTGCCTCACGTCCAAAAGAACAGAAAAAAGTAACTCTGCTAAAGATAAACTTTTCACCAAAAACCCCTGATTTTTTCTCAACGTTAACAGATACGTGTGTTGGTTGAATATTTTGCAAACTTGTAAAGGTTAGCAAAATGGTGGTTTCAGCCACAGTGTGAGTTAAAACTCTCCTAATTAAGGGAAGGCTCCCCCTATCTAACTAACTAAAAACAAATATGGGCGGAACGATAATCTTTCCTCTTGTTTCAGGAGAGATTAAACTCTTTTCTCTTCGCAGAAAAGTAATATGAACTTTTAAATAAACTTTAATAGCAACTTGTAATAAAATCAAGAGAAAGGAAATGAAGTTTCCTGAAAGCTCAAAGACTTCCGTCACTTCCTTCGGGACGGGAAAGCAATTTCAAGCACAAAGTCTTGAAAATCTGCAATCCTATCTACCCTTTTAAAAGATAATTCTAATGATAATACACGGCATAAAACATCACAAAGTATGGAAGTATGATGTATTTATTAACTACTATGAATGGGAATCGTTACGAGCACAAAGACTTGCAATTCTTCTTAACTTCTAAATTATGAATTCAATCTTCAACATTCACAGCACAAAGTCTGAAAATATTTCAATTGAAGCTCTCTCTAGCAATCTTCCACAATTTCCAAATAATCACAAAGTAATGCTCCAAAATGACATAAGAACACAATGGATGCAAAGTAGGATTTCAACACAGTCTGAAATCTGCAACTCTTTGATATTACTTGAAAAGGAACAACTTATAACTATAAAGCTTAAAGTCTTTATGAGTACAAATTTCTGCAGAATTTTCTTGCTTGCCAAAAAGATATCAATTACAAAGGACCCCCTCAAGTATTTATAGGAGAGAGGTCATGAGAAAAAGGTGGGAGGATCCCAACTAATTTGAGAAATTCTCTCAACCACCAACTACTTGCAATTGACTTATTCTAAATTACAGTCCTAAATTATTTTGACTTGTAATTAGATTACATGTAATTACAATTTACAAAACTGCAAGTGAAAGAAACACTTGCGATTACAAAATTTGTTTTTACATTTAGTTTGTCGAAAACAAAATACATAAAGATAAAAGATTTTTATTCCATTTCAGGCCTAGCTTTGAAAGACTGAAATTTGTTGATAATTTCCTGCAACTCATTTGGATAGGGGCCTAGTGTGTTCTTGGCAACCACAACAGTCTTCAAGATCGCATCAAAATATCTTATTGTTGCTTCTCTATGCTCTTCATAAACAGTTTGCATCTTATCAAGGATCATTCGATGATTAACGAACTTGTTAATTGAATCCATGGTAAACTGTTTTGATTCCAGCTCTTGATGAAGGTTTGTTGCCATTTCTGTAGTGACCACATCAGTTGCAAGTAATTCTCCTTCATGATTCAAAATTTTGCAAGGGATTTTCTCAAAGCTAGAAAGGATGTCTTGCTGAACTTCATCACTCATTTCTAGCGTAGCTTGGGCATCTTTCATGAGATCTTGAATAACCAATGACTTGTTTGTCATGAGTTCTTCAAATTCTATGTATTTTTCTCTGTTAAAGTGAGCAGCGCATGCAAGGACGAACTCTGGCTCTAGAGCAGCAACAGGAAAAGAGGAAACCAAATGAATATGACTTCTCAGCAGCAATTGCATATGATGAGAAGTTGATTTTGCAGCTCTCTTAAAAAACTCAGACATATCAACATGTCCGATCTCCGTGTCTCTGATTTCTTCAATGTTCGAGACAACATGAGAAGAAGGAATCTCATTCTAATACTTGTCGTATTTGTACTTCATCTTTTTGTTTGGTGGAGAAGCAGGTTCCTTCGTCATCGAACAAGAATCTGCAAGGCTGCGATGAAAGTTCCATAAGGTTAAGACGTCATCAACATTTACGGGCGTAGACATGGCGAAGGCTCTAACTCAGAATGATGTTTTGGCTGTATGAGGGTAGAAAATGAGCATTATAACTCATTTTGGGTTTTTGGAGGTTGATTGCAAGTGAAAAGGACATGTGCTTTTCATGACGAATGAAAAAGTTAGATTGCAACTTTGAAAAGTGCAAGTCACAACTTTCAGCTTGTACCTACAGTCAAGGGCAAAAAATCCGTTTTTAGGCATTTACAAGGCATTTCGGGATTTTGAAGGCCGGTTGCAAGTGAAGAGTGGATTTCGGGATTTTAGGAAGTCATTGCAAGTGAATAGTGGAAACTTTTAACTTGCATTCTATATTGAAACTTCCTACTTGCAATGGGTGAACAAAAGCCCGACTTGCTTTCAAGGGCAATCTTATTTCTTTTTGCTTTTAAGAAAATGGAAATGAGGATGAGATGAAGTGGAAGGAGATGAATGACATGGAAATGAAATGGAATGGAGGGTAAATGTTCTCAGTTGATAGACAAATGAAATGGGCGAATGAATAAACATCTTCAGCCAAAATAGTAAAACGAACTTTCAAGGAAATGAAGGCGAATGAAGGATCAACGCGTTTTCAGCTGATGGGGAGGATGAAGGCGTATGGAATGAAAAAGTGGTAAACGCATTTACAAATGAAAGCATATGGAATGAAAACAAAATGCATTTTAGTGAATAAGGTATTTTAGACAATGAAAGGTTTAATGAAATGGGAAGAATAAGAAAAACACGTTTAACAATGAACGTAAAAATGAAAGACGTTATGATGAAAGGCGTATTTTGAATGGAGGTGAAAAAAGAATGAATGAAAATGCGTTTTTAATGGAGGCGTGTTTAAGGAATGGCATTTTAAATAATGAAATCATGTTTTGAATAAAGAAAACGCGTTTTCCAGAAAGCACATGAAAGACAAATAAAAACGCGTTGGTATGAAGTTTCAAAAATAAAAAAAAGGCGCCATATAAACATTAGTAAGAAATGACCAAAATAAAAGAAAACATACCTGCAAATGAGTTTGCAAAACAAAATGACGATGGAACAACCCTAGGCGTGATTTGTAAATTCAGAAAAATGAAAAGACTTGATTATTTACAGCTGAAAGTCCGATTTAAAGCTCCTGGATCTATAAAATCAGCATGGAATAAGGTAGACAAGTGAACTAGAACTCAAACTGCTCCAATCATGGATGGCGTCGGGTTTTTGAGAACTCAAAGCAAGTAAAAATGTCACTCCAAAAAAAGAAATCGGGCTTTTACAAGCATTTTGCAAGTTACTTCAAAATGAAATCAGGTTTTTAAGAAGTATTTGCAAGTATTTTGACATAAAAAACTAAAATCGGGCCTTTTTGATCATTTTACAAGTTACTTTTAATAACTTGAACTTGAATTGGGCCTTTAAGAAGTCTTTGCAAGTATTTTAAAGTTAAATCGGGCTTTTTAAGTGTCATTACAAGCAAAATAAAGAAAATCGGAACTTTTATGAACAATTGCAAGTGCTTTAAGTGAAAATCGGAACTTTTATAAGTGATTGCAAGTGCTTTAAATGAAAAAGTAACTTGTAAAGAACTTTAAAAGTTCGTACACTTGCAAGTACTTCAAAAAGTTCCTATAAAGGACATTAAAAAGAAAATAAAAAAGCAAAATGACTTGCAATAGACACAAAAAGTTCCTATTATTGACTTGCAGTGAAGCTTAAAAACTCCTTGCAGTGATATCAGGAAAACCCGAAATTGACCAAAAACGCACTAAAAATGACTTAGAATTTCACGAAAATGGATGAGAATGAGTGAAAAGTGATAACCCAAAGGACTGTAGACCTAAAATTGAGATTTGCTAATCTTCGCACCTCGTAATACGTTCCTTAGAAGAGAAAATTTTCAAATTTTATCAAAATTTTGATTAGTTATCCCAATTTTAAACTAGTCAAAAATTAGGGACAACAACGTGATCAGCATAAGCTTCCAAAATACTCCCACAGCCTTACTGAATGCATCCCCAACAAATTGTAATACTCGTGAACACTTTAGAGAGACACACTCTCCATGCAATAGACAACCAAGAATTAAATGCTCAGTAATTAAATGAAAGATACGACTGAGGATACATATTGATCATTGACGCCATTTCAAAAGCACGAAGTAAACTCATAAACGCCTTAGCATATACACACCCACCATTCAAGAATAAATTGCTGTGGACTTCAACATAGAATCATCTCTGCCGAATAGCATTCCTTCATGTCTTCTATGCAATGCAGCTTATAAAGAATATCCACACTAAGCATTTTCATGAACTCAGCCCATACAAAGATAAATGATGGCAATATATTAAATGAACACGCCTTTTGTCATGTATACACCCACAAACTCACACAAACATCACGTCTCCACACACTCACGCACTTTGTCTTTTGAATCTCTTTTCACTAGGTCAAAATAACTCAGACAATTTTTTATTAAACACCCCGTCACCATTCAAAACGGTTCTTGTAGCTATCGCACCAAAAGAAGTGAAGAGCACAAAGATATACTGAGGGGGGGTGGGGTGGGCGGGTGAATCAGTATATCAACCAACTTTTACCCTTTACAAACTTTAATCAACTTCAAATTCTAACACAAAATCAACTATGCAAGAATATCACAATATGAACAAGTTGACACCAAGATTTTACGTGGAAACCCTTACGGGATAAAACCACGGTACAAATAATGTACTTTATGAATTATATATGCTTTTACAAAGAATGTAGGCACCAACCTACTTGAATCACCAAATATGTAGTTTAGTAGGCACCAACCTACAAAGAGCACCAACCCATAATCTTAATTTAGTAGGCACCAACCTACAAGGAGCTTCAACCCCTAATGCTGATTTAGTAGGCACCAACCCCTAATGTTCGTAGGCACCAACCTATCGGAGGCTCCAACCCACACTTGCCAAGCACCAACTCAACAAAGATAGAAATATCAAGAATAATACTCCACCTTCAATGTTGCTTCCTCAACGGATGATGGACTTTACAACCAATTTTCTTCTTGTTTTTGCCTTTCTTGAAAGATATTCACATAAATCCTCTACAACATCTGCATTTATATACTTCTTTCAAATCTTCCTTTGATGATCTCCTCTTTATTTTCTTCCTCAATTACATATACAAATGTATCTCTAATCTCTTTTATATCCGCATAAAAATACGGTGGCACTAATCTCTTTTGTATCTCTTTTACATATACGGTGGCACTAATCTCGTCCAAGACTCTTCTACGTTAAGTCTGATGGCATCGACCATCAACCAAATGGTTATTGTTATTTAACATAAACAACGACTTCTTTATAAATATGTGACCTTACAAATCATAGACTCTGAGCGTATTCCCTTTCACTAAATAGCATTGTTAAAGTGGCATCCAGGAAGATAAGAAATATCGAACTCTTTAGGAATAGAGTCATTTTGATCATGTTCGTTTTTACTGGAGATACTTAACTGCCCCGCATTTCTCTTATTTGCTTTCTTTATCAATGTCAATCTAAAGGGATGTCACTTTGATTAATATCAATAGTAGTTGCTCTTGCAATAGCCCGATAATATCTCCAATGCCTTCTTTGCAATAATCTAACCACATCTTATACCTTGAAACTTTACAATAATATAAGAATGACTCAATATCCGATATCCATTAAAATAATTGATTATTGATCAAATGCAATCGATCAATAACGAGCAAGTCAAACTCTAAAGGATTACATCTTCATTCCTCCACAAATGGATCACTTCATTGAATCTTAGTCTTTGAACTTAAATGCAACAATCTTTGTTCATGTACCTTCTTGACATTAATGACGCAAATCTAGCAGCCTCTTATATGCCTTTGACATCAATGACAACATTTTCAACAATCTCCCCCTTTGTCATTGATGGCAACATATCTTTTGTCATCTCTTCTAACTCTCCCCCATTCTACTTCTCTCTCCCTTTGACATCAATGGCAGAGGGACTTGTTGATGGTCAAAATTGCACAACATTAAACAAAATATTTGTATCCTATTTCTCCTGAAAAAGATAACTGATCTAAAACCACCTATCTCGCAAGGTCCTGGTAGTTGGTTCTCAATTGTGCTGGTGTGATTCAAGGGGCCTTGCTGGTATAAAGGAATACAAACTGCATCATATCAATTAACCTACGTTGGGGGGGTATAAATAAATAGAAAAAGATAGAACAGGGCTTCAGAATAGCAAAATATGAATATAAGCTTCTTCACATCTAGACATATATCTTAACAACGAGTGTTTCTTCAAATAACCAAAACCATAACATGATGCAATCCATAGCATAACCTACACCATTGCATACATTCATAGTGCAAAATCCAATAATCACAACCATTCATCAAAACTTTACTTCAAGATTGAAACACACCACCCACTCATTGCTAAAATCAGATCAATAGACATAAATGAATTCCATTCATAGATAATTCAATGAAATAATCTCAGATCCAGTTTCTCCTATTGATTTGCATCAAATAGAAAACAATTATGCACAACATCCACTGGCATACGGATGATTATGATTCATTAACATTATCATTGAGATCCAAACTTGACAATAACATGAAATTGTATAAAAGAGAATGTAAAAGTATCTAAGTACAATAGAGTTTCTCAAAGTATCTTGCTTAAAAAGTTATAAAATCCTAAGAATATAACAACACTATCTATTATTTCATCAGGTGGCTAATCCTTCTTCAATCAGCCAACCTTTACAAAATGGAGCCCAAAATTACATATAGGCAAGCCATGCACAAATTTCTCTCAATCAAAAATTGAGATCCACCAATCAAGGAACTAGAACTGCATGAAGTGACTATATTGGCTAATTTTTAGTTCAATGGTTGATGGCCCTGTTGTCCAAAATATGACACCCAAAAGAGGAAGGTAGAACTGCTGGATGAGATCTGCAGTTAAACTCATGTCATAACCCTGCAAAATAGGAGAGAAGAGAAAGTTGTCCATCAAGACAAAATATTCTATTGCTAGCTCATCCCTGCGTAGTTTGCTCAAGAAGATATTCATCATAACTGGAGAACACTTGTTGAAGTACATCTACATCAAGTCCATCTACCCAATTATCTTCAAACTTGATTCATTTCAACTCTACAGAGGCAAATTCTTGCATATCTTTTAATTTAATCAACTCCCTCCTAGCAGCTTTCACTTCATCTTTAATGTCCATGAACCTATCTAGCAACAAGTCTTCACCATCATCTTCTTTCTGCATCACTTCCTCAAATCTATTATTCCATTTCTCCTTCAATTTATCAAGAGGAAGACCTTCTTTCACAGGGATATCCACATTAACCAGAATAGCAATCATTGCTTCTAATTCATCAATCTGTTCATTCAAGTCCTTACTAGCTTTTTGAACTTCATTTTTATGTTCATAGATGAATTTGGATTTGAATCTGATTATGCTTATTGTCTTTTCAATGAAATCTACATTATCCTCATCGAGGATTGATTGTTCCAAGAGAATCTGCTTTGGCACCTTGTTGATGTCTTTTAATTTCTTAGTATGCTCTCTATACTCCTCTTCTTGTTTCTCCAAGACTTCAGCATGTTGGTTCATATCTTCTATCAATTCCAGTGCACCTTCATGAACTTTAAAACCATCAATAAGCAGCTCACCAACCTCTTGCACCTTCATGAACTTTAAAACCATCAATAAGCAGCTCACCAACCTCTTGATTAAGTCGATCAATCCATCTATCAAGCATCCCAACTTTACTTCTCATCTGTACCAAATCATCAGCCTCTTTCTTGCTTAGTAAGATTGTTGTCTCTGGAGCAGTAGCTTGTTGAGAAACAGGAGTGGAGACACCCTTCAAGAATTTATGCAACCGATCCAATTGGGCCTTAAGTTCATCCTTCCTTAGTTTATCCTTGATCATCCTAGATTTGGTGGAGGATGCCACGATGTCAATAAGGTTCATTTGTTGATTCCTTGTAGGTCTCCCCAAATTAACAGTGTCCAACTAGTAATCAGTCACTTGCATATCTTGTCTATCCTTGTCCACCTTAGGGAGTGCACATTCAACTATAATCTCGCCTGCATCTGTGAGCTTTGTGGAATGGAGGACCCTATCCTTTTTCTTGGGCCTCTCTTTCTCTATTTCCTTCATCATTTCATCCCAATTCAAAGGCTGAGGTTGAACTATTTGCTTCCTCTCAAAGTCTAGTTTCAGCCATGTTGGAGCAGCAGGAGTGGTAGCCACTTGTGTGGATGAAGAACCAGCAGTGGCAAAGGAAAGAGGTTGCAAAATGCTGGTCTTAGGTTGAGAATCGACCTCTTGTACCTGTTGTTCCCTTTCTGCAGTTTCTTTTGCAAGCCTTTCGGCTTCAGGCTTGTCTTTTTGCTCTTGCACCCTTTGAGCCTCTAGCTCCTTTTTCAAACGTTCTTCTTCTAGCCTCTTTTCCTCATACATTTGATTCTTTGTCTTTCAAGATCTTTAACTCTATCCCACACTTCTTTAGACTTTTGTTCATGTTTAGCAAGTTCTTCAGCTTCCTTTTCTCTCAACAGGCGTTCTTCCTCCTCTTTCCTCCCGTGAGCTTCCTCAACAGCCTTAAATTTAGCTTCAAGGGCTTCTCTTTCCCTCTTTTGTTGAGCTTTCTCCTCTTCAAGCTCATGAATTTTCTGCAACATAGCCAATTTATTCCTCTCTTCTTTGGTCTTCAACTCTCGCTCCTTTTGCTGTTGCAGCAAGTCCTCTTTCTCTTTTTGTTTCCTTGCTAGTTCTTCCTCCCTAGCCTTAACCTCAAATTCTTGTTTCTTAGCAAGTGCCTCAACTTGTGCTTTGGCCTTTGTTTCTCTTTTGGCATCTTCAAATAATTTCCATTGTTCCTTAGGAGTGAGGACATGTTCAGTTTCCACATTCTCAACTTCTTCATTGGATGCAAATACATGAGTTTCCTTGTCAGATTGGGTGGCCTTAGAATCTGTATCAATATCATGAATTTCAATTTCATGCTCTTTCCCTTTCAAGGATTCAACTTTCTTATGAAGGGTTCCAGTAGGCATTTCCCCAATTGGTTGCTTTGCAAGAGGAGGTTGAGTTGAGGTTTCACCTCCAGCTTCTGTTGTGGCCTCCTCTCCATGTAATTCAGGAACATCCTCAGCAAGAATTGGAGGCTCAAGCTCCTCCAGAATTGGGAGGGAAAAACTCCAATGGCTCCTTAGGAGCTGTCCTTTTTGTCCTTCTGTATCCTTGGGTGGTACCTGCAACTTTTCTTTTTTTAGAAGTTTGAGCCTCTAGCTCCTTGATCCTCATAACCACCCACTGGATACTTCTATCCAGGACTGGCCTTGCAATTTGTTTGATGTCAATGGATTCCTTTGCATCCCAATCCATTGGATCCAAGTCTTTAGTACCTATATTATCAGCATCATACTGGGGATCCAGGGTTACACCATCATCTAAAATCATTAATGGGATGGGCAACCTTTCATAATTTCTTCTTCTCAAATCATACTCATCTTGTAAATCCATCCAAAAATCCTCCAGCAAATTGAAATGTTTGTCAAAAATTGTAGGAAGTAAGCCTTGCATCTTGTGCTTGGGATCAAAGTACTTCCTGGATGTATATAAGCCTAATTTCAATTGAATCAATTCATCACAAATTACCTTGGTTGCCACATTGTGTGCACAACTATACTCCCCTAACTTCATGGTAAATTTGTGACAACCAGGCTTATGTTTATTAGCAAACTTGGTGTTGACTCCTATGGCCTGATAAATGAACTCCATCAGAACAATTCTATTATTGCAGCATTTGGGCAGTAAATGAGGATAGCCATCAAAACCAGCCAGCCTGAAATAGGTGAACTTGGGGTATTGAATGTACCAATGTCCCCACTCTGCAATGAATGCCATGGCATCTCTTCTCAATCTATACCCTGCATCTCCTGTTAGCTGATTAATGATGACATACAAGAATGCATCATTAACTCTTCTATAATGTGACTTAGAGGTTTGCAAAGTCAACTGATCATAGTGATCCCACACCTTCTTTTGTCCAGGGGCTTCTCCCAATACCCCAACTGCATTTAAACCAGGAAAAATGCCTCTTCTTGCTGCTGCATATATCACATAGGAAGTCATGAAGAAGCATTTTGTCTCCCTCACTTTGAGCATCTGGTTATGTAGGCACTCTGATAAAATCATTGGCCAATCAAATTGCTGCCTGCCATCTAGAATGGTTTGAATGAATGGAAACATCCATTCCTTGAATTGTGAGGAATCTCTCTTCCCAAACACTCCGGAAAGCATCATGATTATATCACCAATCTCCTTACCAAAATCTGATCTCTTAGGCTGATTAGGAAGCTTGGCCAGGGATTTTTTTTCCACTCTCATCCAGTGTTTGTTCATGTGAGTCTTGTTGGCCTCCTTTTTGTTGCTATATAACTGCAACGCCTCCGCCTCATTGAGTTGCCTGGGGTTCTGGGGTGTAGGTGCATTAAACATGAATCTTATCGTCTGTGGTGTAAGATCAATGATGATATTCCCTTGCAAGTCCACACATTGTTTGGTTGTGGGATTGTAAGCCCCAGTTGCAGTAAGTATGAGTTCTGGGCACTGGACTGATAGAGGAAAGATGGCAACATGTGCCCGTTTGCGTAACAACTAGCACCTCTGGAGTAAGAGTTGGTACGGATAGCTATGCACACTACGCAATGAGTGCTCTTCAAATTAGGAGGGGAAGCTCCCTCGTTGTGCTTGACAAAAGTACTTGCAAATGGAAATAAACTAAACTATATCCTGTCTTTTTTGTTTCAGCTGTAGAGGTACAAGGCTTTCTCGAAAACTATATACGTTGCAGCTGAGAATTTTCTGGTTTCGCAGATTCACTAACTACAACTAAACTTAATTACTTAAATTCTATCCAGTTTACCTCAAGAAAACAGAGCATGAGGAAACGGAGCAAGGTTTGACTATCAGACGATAAACAAGTATAGATTCTCAACTTGAAGGCAAGGTGGCACATCTATCAGCTCAATCTAAACAAGTTTATTGGTAACAACATCACACGATAAACTTGATACGGATTCTCTACTTGAAGGCAAGGTGGCACAACTATTATCTCAATCCGAATAAGTTTATTGTTCACACAACACACGATAAACAAGTGCAGATTCTCTACTTGAAGGCAAGGTGGGCACAACTATCATCTCAATTTGAACAAGTTTATTGAACACAAAACAGATTTATCTAAACTATGGAAATAATTCACCATTATAATTGCATGAAACCCTATGTGGCATAACAATTAATCATAATAGTAAAGACGCATGAACAAATACCAAAAGAGCAATATTGAGGGCAAGGTAGGCACAGCATATATTTCTCTCTCAAGCAAAAGTTATTTACAAATGAGCAAAAGCTCTTATTTATATACATCAAGGTGTAGGGAACCCTAAAATCACCTTGAGTCAACTCTGTCTTGCAATGCATGCAAGATTTATTGCTAAGCCCTAATAAAGCAGATTATACAGTTAACTGGAAAACTACCATCGTTAACCGAAACATCTAATCTAAAATGGACAATCGTGCAAGCATGCACGTCCTTATTGAAAGCGAGTTAACTGAAGACTACCATCAGTTAACGAAAACCCTAAATGAAACTCCAAGTGTGTAAAGCTAATCTCAGGATAGATATGCATGAGACAAGACAGCGAGTTAACTTGAGAAAGTAACGCCAAGTTTAACTCCTGTGTGTAATGTCTATCCTGAGAGGTAGGAACTGAAGTTCTTGTCCGTGATCTCGAGCAACCAATCCCTCAACGAGATTGTTAACTGCATCACTATTTGAGCTATGAGACTCTGTCGAAGAATGCTATGTCGGTGCAGCATATCCTCACCAGCTGTGATCTGAGACTGAAGTTCACCTCTGCTCCTTGTTGCCTCATCGAACAATGCTGACATGACTGTAAGCTGAGTAACCTTACAGCCAACGGTCTCCCCACTGAAAATGGTATGAATGAGTGCCTGGAGCTCTGACTGAACATCGGTAAGCTCAACGTAGGCACCACCCTCGATCTGATATCGGCACGGTAAGCGAGATACTAGAGTCCTCACAAACCGGAGTGCACTAGTGACGTGCTCTCTACTCTCAGCCAACTCTGACGCCAAAGTGTCTTCTATCTTTGCTCTGAAAACCAATTGTGTTTTCCAAGAGTAGATAGCCTCTCTATCCTCTGCATCTGTGACTGCATCATATGCCACACTCAGGTGAGCAATCATAATCTCATCCCGGGGTTTATTAATCGCCATATCTTGCTCCTCATCCTGAAGACGAAGACGGAGCTCTCGTGCATTGTACCACAACTGATATAACTCTTTGAGCATAGCACGACCTCTAGCAACGAACTCCTCCCATTCATCCAAACGTTTGCCATACGCAACTAAGTGATTAAGTTGGCTTTGCTCTGCTAGAGGCTCAAGCATCAGCGGGAGTGTGTTAATGGCATCTGGTCTATGCACAAGGCTAGAAATATACTGACGAAGTTGTCTGATTTCAGCTTTGAGGGCTGTCTTATCCTCTCCGTCCTTCAGTATCCTATCCCTGACACTGTCTATAGCAACTTGTAGGAGATCAACCTGAGTCTGGCGTGTGCTACGACCAAGGTTGACTGTTATAACCTCAAAATCCTGAGATTCCAACTCAGCCAAGCTCTTCCCTTGTGGAGGTACTGCAGTCTCGATGACAATCTCCATGTCAGTGTTCCTCTCTACGTGGACCATGTTCTTGACCCTCTTGTCTAGCGCATCCTGGTAAATCTCATCAAAATCAGAATGATTAAGAACATAAGATGGCTGCCTCCTCTTCCTTCCTAGCTGAGCTTCGATCCAAGATTGGTCTCGGCTAATGCTACTAGAAGGGTCGGTACTAGCAACAGGAGGTACTGACGAGAGTGAACGTGTAGAAGACCCACTGCGAGGTGGAGAGTCCAAATCCAATTCAATGAGAATTGGGGTTGGTGACTGCTCTGAAACGGGTGTAGGAACTTGAGGCTGAACCTCAGGTACTGGCAGACTCTGAACTGGCCTCTGAACTGATTCTGTGACCGGTTGTCTGTCAGGCTCCGTGTGTGTAACAATGGAAAGCGCCCTACCCTTTGAATTGTTCGGCGCTTGACCTTTCTTGGGAGGATTACTCCTCTTCTTTTGTTTAGGTTTTGACGAGGAAGGTAGCGAAGGATTCACCACTACTGGCGGCTCTACTCTGGGCACACTTACCCTCCTTATCTTCTTGCTGTCGAGGTAAAGTATATTGTTCTTAATAACTCTACTTGACTTCTCCTTGACCGTTGCGTATTCCTTGGCGTACCAATCAACTGCTGGCAACGGTTGTGTATCAACCTACTTCCTGAAAAACTGAGGAAGAACTTCTCCCTCATCATCTGATAACCCTCCCACATCTTCTGACAAGAAAACATAAATCTGTGAGAGAGAGAAGCGGCCGTAACTACGTCTGCGAACCTCGAAGTCATCTGCGCAATTTGCCTAGTAATCCTCCATAGAAGGCTCGTGATATGTACCCCCAGCAAGGCGAATTGTATAATGACCTGAAAGATCATAGGCACGTGCTTCAACAAGATACTTAAGATGATACTTCTCAAGCTCTTGTCCTGCAATTTTAGCATCAATTGCCAACTTGCACCAATACATTCCAAACTGGAAAGGAAAATTGATAGATGGTCTGTGCCTGCGGCGTAAAAGACGATGAACATCATGCATCTGTCTCAGGAACTCCTGAAAGATTGTCTTATCTGAAGGATAATGTGGAAGCATAGCTGGATTTCCTGTAAATCCATATACTCGGATGTAGGTGTATGTTGGGAATTGAATAAACCAATCTGCCCATCCATCCATCGCTGCCCTAGCAACTGCCTAGATACGAACGTGCAACTCCCGGTCCAAATTTCTCACTGTATAAGTCAGAAAAGTCTCGTGAACACGCTTGAAATGACGTTTAGCTCTGGTGAACTCAAGTTGATCATAATACTGATAGATTTTTTGAACACTAAGAATACCCACGATGTTTAGTCCTCGGAACTGACCCTGATAAGCGATCAAGTACACGAGATACGAACACATGTGAAACTCATGGGCAACTAAGAAACTGGTGATCTGCCTGTGGAGAATATCGCTGATGAAAGATGCCCAGTCATAATGCTCCTGCCCAGAAATGATGCGACCAATAATGTAATATATCCAAGGCTGGAAAACATTCGCATGTGCTTGACCTGAGACACGATTCAGGAGTGTGATTAGAATCGCGTACTCATCCTTGTATTCACCACGACCCACATTGTTTGGCAATCTGTTCTTCGCTTGTTTTAACCATCTTTCTGCCATCTTCTTCTGACACTTGTCCATATCAGCATCAGATGCCTGCTCACACTGCTCCATTGAAATAACCAGACTGTTAGGGTGTTGAGGAATACCAAAACTCCTTTCAATGTCTAGAGGCTTGAGACTGCAAATTACTCGTCCATCAACTGACACTATCTCAAGAGTAGTAGAATTGTAATTCTTAATACAAGCCATCACGAATTCAACACAATGAACGGAGATAGGTATGGAAGCGGCCTCTAGTAAACCAGACTGCTCAATATTTTGAATAATTGAAGCTCTGATCTTAACAGGATCAAGAACTACTTCTGGCAACACCTTGTGAAGATCTGTCTCAACCAACCTGAGGAAATCATGAGTAAGGACTGTTTTGGTCCTGTATTCGAGCTGAGTGAACTGCATTCTGAAAAATTCGCCTGTTGACTGTGAACTCGACTATATTCTGAGAAGATTTCTGAAAGCTAAAAATAGCCTGCGAGAGTTAAAAATAGCCTTTCGAAGAATTATTTTCAGCGAAAAATCTGAGATATGGGTTTTGTCCAGAAAAAGATTCTAAGACAACCCAGAACGTTAGATTTGCGAAAATGTGACTTCTACTTGATCGTACAAAGACTTTTCAGTTGAGAAAATGAGTAACTTGAGAACGAATGTTCTGAAGTTAAAAATTCCTAAAAAATCAAGCGCACAATTTTAACTCGAGGAAATTATATGAAAATGATCTAGATGTTTGAACTTGTTGAATTTGCCAATTTCAGGAACATGCGAGTTGGAATTTGAGAGAAATTTGAGATTCAAGGAGGAAAAAGACGTTTTTATGATGCTCTTCTTCAATGAAAATCGCCCTTGAATTCTTTAAATTGCTGATAATTGTGAATTTTTAACCTGCAAAAAGATATGTTAGATAAAATCGCCTTTGGAAATTGATGAGGAATTCGCCTTTGATCTAGAAGAATTTGCCTTTGCTTGAAAACCACGAATTTTCCTTGAAATTGCGCCTTTGTTCTGAAGAAAATTCGAATTTGCCTTTTGCCTTGAGAAAATACGAATTTCTATGAAGTTTGAGAATTCGCCTTTGCTCACTGAAGAATTGCGAATTTATTTTAAGCCTTTGCTCGTTGAGAATTTCGCCTTTGTAAACTGAAGAATTTGCGAATTTGCCTAAGGAATATGCCTTTGGTCTTGAAGAATTGCGAATTTCTTTTGAAAAATACGAATTTCTTAAGATATGAATTTTCTCTTGAGAAATACGAATTTCTTTTGAAGCTTTGTGAATAATAAATGAAGGCGCCATGCTTTAAATAAGAAGAAATTCGCATCAATTTAGTGAACTGCAAGAATTCAAAACTCTGACTGAAATAGAAGACCTCTGATTGGACCCCTTTTAGTTTCACTGCCACTGACTGGAAGTTTGAATTTAAATAAATAATAAAATATTCATTATGCAAATAGCAAAGGCGCCAAAAATAGAAAATCGCCACTTAATGCTAAAATTGCAAAATAAATATTAAATATTTTGAACTTCAGTTGACAATTCAAACGAAGCTTTAGGATTCACCGTTAGACTTCACCGATTCCGAAAAGTCATCTCTTGAGCTCATAGGCGTCCATTTGCTCAAGTTATTCCACTTTTTATTAACTTCCTATTTTATAGCTGACAGCAAAGTTACGATTGGCCAACTTCAACACTGATTTCTGAGTGACTGGGAGATGCTGAGACTGAGCTAGAGAATTCATCGGAAAGCCTACTGAACAAGGAAGAAATGTCTGCTGGGAGACATTACTGCAAAATCCAACATTTAACACCCTGAAAAATTAGGCGCCCCTGATTAAATTCATTTACGGATTTCAGACAACCATTTCTTCAAACTGCCATCTGATACTTCAAACGGTTGCTGACGGCGAACGGCGAACCCTGCTGACAGGAAACGAAGCTCATTGCATGACTGGACTCATTCTGCATCCAACAACTGTACGCAAGGCATTTGAAAAGTTCATTAAGGGCCTCAAAAGTAAAAGCGCCCCTGGCCTTCAGTTGCACTGGCACCATTTTGACGAAAGTTGAACTCTCAACCAGATGCCCTACTTTGACCTTTGATATCTGGAGCTGGGATGATCCGATTCGAGCACTATCTGTTTTAACGGACAGCCAAAAGGACTGTAATGTCCCCGTTTTTAGCACTACACCTTTCAGTGATTGATGGCCTATTCCCGGTGAGCTGTCGGCTAGTAGAAGCTCGAATCAGGGTTTCCAAACTTCTTGGAGGATGTTTTCGTCTTTTTACTAAATCTGCATTTGGAATTGTTGATTTTGGATTGTGGATTCTTTCTGGGTTTTCAGAGAGCTTCGCATTGGTGGTTTCTGCACGACATTCTGAGCAAGTTCATGAATTTACTATTTTTAGTAAATTCTATTTTTGGCAGTTGGCAGGTTGACTTCAGGTCAGTTGACTTCTATTTCAATCAGTTCAGATGATGTGATTGAATTTGGCTCTTGATGCATCTTTATGGAGATATAAGCTATTTTATATTATAATGTTATAATTTAACATTATAATCCCTTGTCCTAGCATCATAAATTAATATTGTTTTAAAGAAGGGACATTGAAGGGTATTTTCTACATGGAGGAAATATTTTAATATCTCTAAAGTCAAATATTGCTAAAGTGAGTTTGGACGCCAACTTCAAGGAAGAGATAAAGTTTATAATAAAAAAGTCAAGTATTGCTTGGGAAAGTGGGACGCCACCTATTGGAGGATTAGGGTTTGGTTCTAAAAGAAGATTAGGGTTCCAGAAGCTTCCGGGAAGATCCTCTCAAATTATAAAAGGAAGTCATTGGTTCTCATTGGGATTATCTTTTGTCTACAGGAATGTAATGCTGCCGGATTGGCTTTGGGATTGCTTCGAGGAATGTAAGCCTCCTAGCTTGGCTCTTCTTCTTGCTTGAAAGATAGCAACTAGTTGAGAGGTTTGAGTGTTATTGATTTGTCTTTTCAGTTATACTTGGTTTCCTATCCTTGTAGTTGAGTTATATCATTTTCTATCATTTACAGAGTTGCTGGTCATGACTGCTGAATGTATGTTTCTGTTCACAAGTCTCAAATCATAAACATTCTTGTTCTGGGTATTGTCTTATTGTGTTTCCCTATTGGAGGCGACCCTTCATGAATATTTGCAGATTTTAATATGAAGTTTCTGATTTTATAAAGCAAATTCGTCATTCCTTGAGGGCCGTACTTTCTGGAGTGCCTTGGGATTCATGCCAGTAATTAATAACCACTTTTAGTTGCAATTTCTTATTACTAAACTAGGCGCCATCATCTTGAGGGTCTATTGCATCAGATTTGAAGTCATTTGGGTCAGTATTGAGTGATATATGAGCAATTTAGTGGGTTACAGGCATGCTGGTTTTTGTATTTCTGTTACTGGACTGTCACATCAGATTTAGTAAAGTCAAGTTTTGTGTTGGATATAAATGATAGAAGATATTAAGATCTTTTGGAGAAGTTCTAACATCTTGCAGCCAGCTCCTGGAGAAGAATTTAATTATTCGCTGCTTCATCCTCTCTTCTTAACAGTATTCTTGCAGATGGTTAGCTAATGTAATGCTGTCAGTAGTACTGAACAACAAGTTTCATGTTTTTGCAAGTTTATTTGATATATTCCCACTATTAGTGGAAGAGGATGGCTATGCCGCCTGTTTCTTTCTTTTAAGCTTTCTTTATTCCCGCAGCTGTGGAAGAGACTTGCCTGGCTCAGTCTTTGTATTTACTTTCCTTTGCTTCGTCATATGATAGCACCTTTCCGTCATGGTTAGGAGAGCACATACTTGGCGTTGAGCTCTTCCCAGTTCAACATTCTCGTTTATTTCCCTTAATTGCATTGTAAAGTCTTAATCTCTGTCATATGGTAGCTCCCATTCCATCTCGATTGGAAAGCACATTCTTGACGTCGAGTTATTTCAGCTTATTAGTTGGTAGGGATCCTCTGACCACATGCTCGTCGTTCACCGACGCATTCTTGGTTAGAGTTCTTTGTATCAGCATTTTTTTTAAGATCCTTTGACCAATGCTCACACCTTGCCCACATCGGGATCCTGGTGTACATCCTGGTTAGAGTTGCTTCAGTATTGTTTTGGTTTATAGCTAACCCTAACGACTGTGTATTGCTTTGCTTATTGTAATTGAAAATTTGAAAAAATTGGCCTGGAATATTTCAGGACCCATGAGAGAAGTCTCTAGAGGTGACGAAGCAAGAAAATTGCTTCTAAGACCTCAAAACAGCTAGTGCATATTTTATTTAAAATATCCGCTCCATACTTAGCCATTTTCCGGATGTCTTCACTTTTTAGCATTTTGCCAAAGACCTCGCACGTACGAGCGTTTGCCAAATCCCGAAGGCTGACGGCAGGGCTCGTTGAATAGATAAAGTAATTACGCTCGAAAGCCGTGAAGACTTCGAACGCGAACGACCTCATCTAACAGGCCTAAAGGCTAGGCGCCTCTGGACTGTAGAAATACAATGCAAATTTTATGTTGGTCCGCCTGTGAAATTACGTGCTTGGTAGAACCTCTGCTACGATCACCTGGAACGTCGGATTGACAGGCAGGATTATGCATCGCGGAGCTAGACTAGAGTAGTATTGATGTCAGGAAGACTTCGTTAGCAAATTTTACCATCTTAAGGGTCATTTTAACCAGCACCCCTGAGCTGTAGTTGCGCTAGAAACACAACAAAGAAGCTCTGGAACATGAAAACTCTATTATAAGCTCATCTTCAGATGTTGGCTGCCAGAGCTCTGAGACCCGGATGACTGCGTTTGATATCTCGTTGGATGAGCAGACTAGTCGAGAATAGATTGACTGCATTAATCATCAAAAATACCAGAATCTACCCCCCTTTTAAGATGGGCGCCCTCAAACTACAGGCGCGCTTTTGCCTAAAAAGGACAAATTTCTCATATCTGGAACTTTAGGAATTTCAACTTCTGTCGCCAGTTGCCGGAGCTGTGGGTCTCAGAAAACTTCGCTGGATAGCTCATTGGATAGCCAGACCAATTCTGAAGCGTTTGACTGTATGCATGAGCATTTTCAACAAGATCTTGACCTTCAAAAAGAAGGGCGCCCCTGGGCTACAGTTGCGCTTTCTTGCTTTTCTCTGAGAAATCTTCATAATTTAATCACTAAAAACTCCGTCTTGACCATTGAAATGACCATGTGCAACGTGAAATGCTATCGTGAGATGCTCCTCCATCGTGAAATGCTCCATTTTGAGTCTCTGCTTCAGGTTCTGATCAATAAAACTGACTTTGACTGACAAAATATTGACAAAAACTCCATGCTTGATATTGCCCAAAACTGTATTTTACATTCATTTTATCAAGGTTTAGACTATTTTATGCAAAATGCCTTGATGAAGCAAAAAAAATTTGGTTTGGGTACAACAGTGCCAACCCAGATTGAAAAATTCTCTCTGTTCTCCCTGTGACATCCTCTGTGAATGTTTCTTCAAACAACTCCTCATAATTGAATGGGCCTAAGTTTGTATTGGTGATGTCTGCCCAATCTGAGTCCACCTTGCTAGCTGTAATAGTGGGGCTTTGGTGCTTGTACCTCAAGGTGTAAGGGAGTTGTTCCATTTTTATCTTTTTAGGCTTGGTTCCTTGCCTTGAACTCTCTGCAGGTTGGCTTCTTTGAGAAGCTTCCTCTGATGCTCCTGACATCCTCTATTCTTGCAATGCAACCCTGGATTAGATGAACATAGGCATGAAAATCATTACATCATACAATACCTCTCATACCATTCTCTTTTCCCTCAGGATAACTCTCCATACTTGATCAAATTTTATATCCAACAGAAGCGGAGTCAAGGAAGAATCAGAAACAAAAAGTTCTTAACACAGGCGGGATCGGGATTGGAACCGGAACGATACCAGAACCGGGATCGGAATGGAAACCGAATTCAAAACCAGTCAATAGTTCCAAATTCGTTTCCGACAAAGAACAAGGGTGAAGACCGGAGTCAACAGTCATCGGAAGCGGGATCATTTTGGGAATTAACTCTCATGCAAAAAACTTATGGGATGAGTTCGTTCTCGGATCCGCTTTCGCCAGTTTACCATTCAAACGAAGCAATTTTGAAGATGTGGTCATATGAGCTTAAGACTTGGGTCACATGGAAGTATAAGGAAACTTCAAATAAAGGGGCTTAACCTCACCCTTTAACAGGACAAAGACCAAATTTAAACTTTAGGGACTTGACATTGCAAAGGTGATCTCACAAACCCTAGTTTGCACGACTTGTCGACTTAGGTAATTAGGGCATCAAAAACCCAACATGAAAACCACTGAACCGACACAAGAATAGGATCAAAGGGGTCGCCAAATAGATTTCGAAGCATTTAAAGCACATAAGACCCCACCAAACGAAACCCTAATTAAAAACTAGGGCACGATAGAACAGACACGCCACGAAAACGACAACATAACGACAAAAACAAACGGGAAAAACAAAAAAAAGCAAAATGGAAAACGAAAAAAGATCAAAACGAAACCAGAAACAAACAAGGGAACAAGCGAAGAGCCACAGGAAAGGTCCCATGAACGCGCAAGAACATCACGAAAACGATAGTAGAATGACAAAACAAACGGGAAAAGAACGGGAAAACGACTCTACCTCGAAACGCCAACAAGAAAGGTTGAAACTTGATAAGAATCCGCTCACCAACGCGCCTCCGCAATCAAATTGTGCTCCTCTCTAAGTTACTTAGGCTCTAGTTTGCCAAAACAACTTAGACAAAAGTTAACCTTGATTAAGGTTTTAAAAACATTTTGCGCGTGTGAGGAGGCTGCAATTAATGCAATAAATGCGGTTGATCGGGAGCGGAACCAAAAACTTAAATGAGTAATCAACCAATGTGGAAATCAAAGGCAGGGCAGATGCGGATGTAGAGCCGTAATAGAACAAGAAACCTTACCCAAGTCTCTTATCCAACTCCGAACTCGGTTCCGGTCCCATGGCAGGGACAAACAACAAAAGGAAACGGGGTGGAATCGAAACCAAAACCGGACCCGGAATTTTACAAATTCCCAAGTTTGGTTCGGATTCCGGTTCCGCTCCCGACAAAGGAAGAAAACATCGAGACAAAGACAATGACAGGAAGCGGGATCAAAATGAAAACCGAACCTGACCAAAACACCAACAAAGACAAAAACACAAAGCAAGTGAGTGGGAGTGGGATCGGAATAAAAAACGAATTTGAAACTTTACAAAGTTCCAAGTTTAGTTCCCTTTCTGGTTCCGCTTCCGCTTGAGCAAAAACAAAACACAAGGAAACGAGAAACAACTCAAGGGAGAAATGAACCCAAGAGCGGAAGACAAACCAAAAGACAACGAAAAGAACAATGAGACAAGGGTGGGGCCAGAACTGGATCCGAACCTGGACTTGGAACCTTCACAAAGTTCTAAGTCCAGTTTCCATCCCGGATCTGCTTCCGCCAAACCAAAAAGAAACAAGGACTTAGGAGAAAAAGATAACTCCTAAGATCCAAACAAAACACCAAGGACAACAAAACTAAGGGGGACCCATTTTGACCAAAAACAAAAAATGGGGTGGTTATGCAAGGCATAACAGGACTTCCATCAATTTTCCCTTTTTTGTTCCATGGAGCTACAAGATACTTTGTATAGCTCCCCCTGAATGTATGCTTCCATCTACTAATACTCATCTTTCTCTAACTTTTCATTCCTTGACTCCTAAATTATTTTGCTTCTTCTGCATGAAACTTTCTTTATTTTGACATCAATGCAATTTCCAACAATTGAAGCCAATTCATCATTTTCTTTAGATACCATTCCATAGGTATATTTTTCTCTTCAAAATTTTGAGGTACTTCACTTTTCAGTTATCTTCTTCATGGGGCTAAAAAGATAGTGCCAACTTAGCTGCCCCTAAATCCATTCTTCTTTTCAAAAACATATATGACATGTATCTTGCATGATCATAGATTTATTGTCATCATTATTTTTCTTTTGTTTCCTTCTCCATACTTTTGTAATCTTTTTCTCCTTTCCAATGGTGTTCTTCTTCATATCTTGTCTAGGTGGTTCCACAAAGCCATATCTACAAAAATGTGCTATGTGTCCAAAGCTGTTGCACTTGAAACACATAATGTCATGACCAAATGAGTTATAATTTCTCCTAGTGAAGCTTGAAGCATTTCTTGCATGAAATCTGCAATTCATTGCTTTGTGGCCAAAATAATTGCATGAAAAGCAATATCCATTGAAAGAGTAAAACTGCCCAGAATTAAACTTTCTTTCATTTTCCTTGAAACTTGTGACATTCTCATCAAACTTTGTATATTCCTCCTTTGGCTTTTTCAATTCATTTTTCAACATGGCAACTTCTTGTACCAATTTGTCACAATCTCTCTCTTTTGCACTTAACTTGATCTTTATTTCATTTTCAACTTGTTCAGCCTCTACAAGTTGAGTTCTTAAATCTTCAATTATTTTGTTTAATTCCTCCAAGCTTTTTGTCAATTCCTTTGTTTTCAGTTTATGCTTGGTGACCTTCTTCAATTCTTCATTTTTCTTGTATGCATAATCAAGTTCTTCCTCAAGATCTGTTTCTTCTTCCTCATTGCATTCTTGATCAATTTCTTCTTCATCATTGCTTTGACTGTCATCACTTTGTTCTTCTGAAGAGCTGCATTCTTTCTTAGAGTAAAAGCTCTTTTTGTGTTTTTGAGATCTCTTCTTTCCTTTTTTCTTGATGTAGGTTTCTTTTTCACCTTCACTTGAGTTACTATCATCTTGAGGACATTTGGATGCATAATGTCCAACTTCTCCACAATTGAAACATTTGAAAGGATATTTCCCTTTGTACTTTCCTCTTCCTTTCTTAAGTTTCCTCATGAAATAGGGCTCTGCTTCATCATCACTTGACTTCTTATTCGATGTATCATTTTTGGTTTTTCCTTTATTGGATGCTTTGAAGGAAATTTCATTTTGTGGTGTCTTCCCTTCAATCCTCATTTCATAAGCAGCAAGAATCCCATGTAGTTCATCTTTTGTTAGCTTGTCTGGATTTGTCAATTCTTCCAATGCTGCTACCATGGCCTCAAATTTTGTGGATAGAGATCTTAGTATTTTATCAACAATAAAAGCATCATCAATATCTTCACCAAGTCCTCTCATAATGTTCACCGTTTCATCAACACGAAGAAAGTATGAGGCTGTCTTCATCTTCAGTCATTTTGAGAGTTTCCAACTTCCTTCGATGAGTTTGCAGCTTTGCCTTCTTTGCTTTGGCATCTCCTTCATAGGTGTTTTAAAGTTTGACGCATATCTCTTTTGCTGATTTGCAACGCATGACCTTTGTAAATTCAGAATCTGTTAGGTTGCAAAGAAGAGCATGCTTTACTTTGGCATTGTTCTCACTTCTCTTTTTCCTAGCTTGATCCGTTGGGGGGGTTGTTGGAGGTGTATACCCATCAACAACAGATTGCCATACATCAAACCCAAGGGCATTCAAATATGCTTCCATCTTGATACTCCAAAATGCATAATTAGTCCAATCAAAGATGGGTGTTTTGACTGTGCTGTTGTTATCAGCCATAAGTGCTCTTAAGGATCTCCTTCAAGCGGTTAGGCTTTCAAGAAGGACCTTGCTCTGATACCAATTGAAGAGTACAAAGATATACTTAGAGGTCTGGGGTGGGGGGGGTTGAATCAGTATATCAACCAACTTTTTACCCTTCACAAACCTTAATCAACTTCAATCTCTAACGCAAAATCAAATATGCAAGAATATCACAATATGAACAAGTTGACACCAAGATTTTACGTGAAAACCCTTACAGGATAAAACCACGGTACAAATAATGTACTTTATTAATTATATATGCTTTTACAAAGAATGTAGGCACCAACCTAGTTGAATCACCAAATATGTAGTTTAGTAGGCACCAACCTACAAAGAGCACCAACCCTTAATCCTGATTTAGTAGGCACCGACCTACAAGGAGCTTCAACCCCTAATGCTGATTTAGTAGGCACCAACCCCTAATGTTTGTAGGCACCAACCTACCGGAGGCTCCAACCCCCACTTGCCAAGCACCAACTTAGCAAAGATAGAAATATCAAGAATAATACTCCACCTTCAATGTTGCTTCCTCAACGGATGATGGACTTTACAACCAATCTTCTTCTTGTTTTTTCCTTTCTTGAAAGATATTCACATAAATCCTCTACAACATCTGCATTTATATACTTCTTTCAAATCTTCCTTTGATGATCTCCTCTTTATTTTCTTCCTCAATTACATATACAAATGTATCTCTTTTATATCTGCATAAAACTGTTCACACATACGTTCTTTACATATCTTGATCTAACACTGTCTCTTGACTGCACAAAAACTGATTCAAAACCTTCTACAAATCTCCACTAAATCCTTGATATGCAACACAATACCCAGCATTCTTTACAATCGCTTCACACCTGGTTGTGACTTAAGGATATAGCATTTGTTCCACACACTTTGCTGTCTTTGATGATATATCTTTTAATCCATTCACAAAAATTGTTCAATAAAATCCACACCATTCGATTATATGTGTTTGTCTATTTATATCCACTATGGGAACATACATGACTGTCCCATGCATTTGATGTGTTGGTTCAGGTGTCCTTTTAAATCAATCCTTAATAATAATCAGTGGCTTTAATGAACCATATCTTTAGTATGACACTAATCACTATTTGATTTATTGACAATGCCTCCTGAATTAGATATCCGCTCTCTTAAGTAATCGATATAATCATCATTCATTCCTCATAAGATCAACGCGACTGTCTGATAGTGAAAGTGGCCCGACAAACCAATTTTAGCAGATGCTTTGACTAGTAAGTCTTGGCCGGCTCCATGTAATCCCCAATCAGAGTGTCATTGTCTCATTCAATAAATTGCGATGTTGTTAAAAAGATATTACAACAACGGTGGTGACAAGGCCCGATAACATAATTTGTCTTATCCCATAAGAATCACGGTGGCACTAATCTCGTCCAAGACTCTTCTACATTAAGTCTGATGGCATCGACCATCAACCAGATGGTTATTGATATTTAACATAAACAACGACTTCTTTATAAATATGTGACCTTACATATCATAGACTTTGAGCGTATTCCCTTTCACTTAATAGCATTGTTAAAGTGGCATCCAGGAAGATAAGAAATATCAAACTTTTTAGGAATAGAGTCATTTTGATCATGTTCGTTTTTACTGGAGATACTTAACTGCCCCACATTTCTCTTATTTGCTTTCTTTATCAATGTCAATCTTAAGGGATGTCACTTTGATTAATAGTTGCTCTTGCAATAGCCCGATAATATCTCCAATGCCTTCTTTACAATAATATAACCACATCTTATACCTTGAAACTTTACAATAATATAAGAATGACTCAATATCCGATATCCATTAAAATAATTGATTATTGATCAGATGCAATCGATCAATAATGAGCAAGTCAAACTCTAAAGGATTACATCTTCATTCCTCCACAAATGGATCACTTCATTGAATCTTAGTCTTTGACCTTAAATACAACAATCTTTGTTCATGTACCTTCTTGACATTAATGACACAAATCTAGCGACCTCTTATATGCCTTTGACATCAATGACAACATTTTCAACAAGAAGGAGGCTCCAGAAATGAAGCATTAACTCATACGGTAGAACAAAAAGACTGAGCGCATCCCACTCATATTCCTGTGACTTAAAAATGGCAATAAACAATCACATCCCTGCTCAAAAATGACCTTTTCAACAAATGCATGCCAGAGAGCATAACCAATATGAAAATCACGATGGAGTTTTTTTTGTTTGTTTTTAAAACACTAGTATATATATTTTTTAAAACAAGTATAGTCTTAATATCAGCGATGGCATATTTCGCGACTTCCTCCAATAAATTCAATCAGCATTTTCTGAGCAACACAATAAGACCTGCAACCTCTCCAAAATTCTTTTTTTTTTTAGACATCAAAACCGCCTTAGAAAGAGATTAATAATCTTTCATTAAGTTGTTGACTAACGCCTGTGAGGGAGCCGCCAAAATTAATAAGAGGCATTACAATATAAAGAATTCGCAATAAATATTCAGCCTGCCACCATATTAATGAGACGCCAGCCAAATATAGAGAAGCCGCTATAGATACACAAGCTGATGGCCATATTGGACTTGTCATGGAGTAATAAGCCACCTTATATCAAATTCGCAGATATATGGCATGAATATGATAGAGCAGACTTAGAAAAATTTACACCGTCACATAAATATGCAAGTTGACATCACTCAGAACATAGGCGTTACACAAACTTGATCCGACTTCATAAAAATCATGAGCTTATTTGGCACTGAAACAATTCGCACTGACAAACAATTCTGACTTGGCATTTTGACTTGCAAACATTGCACATGGCACTAAAATAGAAATTAATTATAAGATAGTCGACCATATTATTTGCGTTTCATATGAGAATCATTTGAGTTGAGTTGACAAGAAGGCGTCAACATTCCAAGATATATTACACAGCACATAATCATCATTTCAAACAGGTTGAAAATCTGATGAATAATCAACAACTTTACAAGCTAAAATGTACTCTAATACTTCATTCCAATTCTCTTTTCCAGAATTCCAAAAAAAACACAAAAATAACTTGTAATGCTTTGACATCAATGACAAAATGCTCAACATGAGTGAGGGCATTTTGAGAAAACTGATTGATGTGGCATGAAACAAACTCTAGGATTGTGAGTGTAACCAACCCAAGTGAAGTGGAAAATAGTTCGGTTTTTGATTGTACATTCCCCAAGAAACAATAACCCACAATGAGTAGTGCACGATGGTAGCTCCTTATACCAATTGGGTCATGCGAATCTCATGTGATGGCGACCCATCCCATATAAGAGTGCGGGGGCTAGTGAAAGAGGAGACGTATGAGAGAACAATGAGGCTCTAAGAATCCTCCGCAAAACATCTTTTAATTTTTAGTTTATTTATTTGGTGTTAGTTTTTAGTTATTATGTTTAGTAATTTATTTATTTAAATGCGTAAATGTAGATCAAGGGGTTCATGTCTAATTATATTAAATCATAATAAATTATAAAATTTATTTTATTAATTATTTATTATGTTTAACAATTTATTTATTTTAATACTTAAATATTAAGGGGTTCATGTCTATTATATTAAATCATAAAAAGATACTATATAACAAATTGATATCAAATTAGTATATATTTTTCTAGAGATGTACCCAACCCTCAAAATTTTTGCCATACTGACATACCATACCCACATATCTGATTTTGCTTCAATTCCGATTCAGTAAATTAGCCATTTATTGCTAGAAAATCAAGGTGAGTTGTTTAAGGATTTAGAGGAGATAACTAGTTATGAGAATGTTTAATCTTTAGGTAAGCATCCAATCTTGATAAAGGGTACTCCCCTTACAATCTAAAACTCACAAAAACAACAGATAATGGCACAAACAAAATGCAAGAAGGAAAACAAATATTTTCTATTATCACTAAAATGAAAATGAAATTACAACATTATATTTGCCATCACATGGGCTTTCTAATTACATAAATTTGCAAATCTGCAAATCGGAGCCACCATCTATGCTACTCTTGCCTCGTCTCTATAGTTCCCCTTTACATCTTTTATTTGGAAGGTGTAACCACCTTAGAATCTTTTGGAAAGTGTAACCGCCCTAGAATCTTCTAGAAAGTGTAACTTCCTCAAGAAGATATTTTGAAATTTTTATTAATTTTGGTATTACAACTTCGTGGGGTCATAGCTTTTAATCCGACCATCGGATTTTCTATTATAATACCTTTTTGGAAAGCTCTCGAGAAATCTTCCGTTAGGAGGAAGGATTAAAGGCTAGCTACTTTCATTTTCCACCAATTTTCAGGCCCATCCGGAGCCTCTAAGTGCCTCAAAATTGACCTTGAAGATTTTACTAGGATTTTCGAAAATTAAAATTTTAATATCTCTCAAATGACAAATGGTATTGAAGTGATTACTTTGCCATTGGCTTCAATTTACCATTCTAGAGGTCTGTGTAAGATTTCGTGTCCAACTGTGCATAAATGCAAACTTACTAAAATAGTAACCCTGCCAAATTTAGTCCTTATTGAAAAGAAACAACATTTTTTATTTTGGGTGATGCAAGATTGCTCTTACACACTAGATGCTCCTGCATCAAATCTCCTAATTTAATTAAGAACCAACCTACATAGATCTAGTAAAAGAGCACTATATGATATTTAAGTCTCTATATATTGTTTCCTTATTTTCCCAATTTGAGTATTCAAATGACACCATAAAAGGTTATTGTAATGTCGCAGAATTGCACCTAGGGGCAATTCCACATTTTAGCACTTTGCCTAGCATTTATGACACCTAAGAGCATTAATGACAAATCCCATGGGCCGGAATTTCACAATTCTAGCTCCATGAGGACCATTGGCAAAGCAGCATAAGCCTAATGACACGTTTCCCGAAAATTGATGCTTTGGACGCCTGTGTGGTGCGCAGACATCTGCGCTGCGCGCTAGCGTCCTGTCAGTTTTCCGAGTTTGAAACAAGGAATCTCGAATCTTGACTCCTAACACATATCTTAACAGTCATGATTTCAAGTGTAACAACTTTTTGCAGCCCTTGCATGCAAAAAAACCCCTCATTTGCTCTCATTTTAGGGATTCAAGTCATTCAGTCAAGCTCTCTATTCAGTTTTCACTCTTGAGTTCTCTTCATTCTTGATAGTAGCACTCTCATAAGCGAAGCCATGCCGGACTGAGGTCCCTCCAACAGCTACAACTCTCAAGAAAGCATTCAACGATGTGTCCGTGTGCTCCGGAGAGGGTCTAGGCCTGTGGATAACGCTCTCTCTCTCTCTCACACACACACACTCTTTCTATTTACTTGCTCATTTGCTAGTTAGTGGTGTGGCTTCTACTCTTGAAGCGGGTTTTGTTTTCACCACACGATTTGTCTATTTCGTTTGTACTCCTTTCCTATCTGGCTGTCCGTGGAGGTGGGAACACCGAAACGGGGGTCTGACTAAGGCATACCCCTATACAACCCCAACCTTTTCCCCTCGTTCTTCTGTGTGTAGGTTGCAAAGCGGAGCTTGGAGTGAAGACTCAAATGTCTGGTTGAGGGTAAGTTTTCTCCGAGTTCTCTTTGTGCTTTACTTGAAATTTTTTGTTCTTTGTTTGAGTATTCTATTCAAAAGACCTTAGATCTGAGCTAGGAAGTGAGACTTTATTCTACCCGCCTGAGCTCCTGAGCTTTCCGTTGCTTAGGACGCCAGTGCGTTGCGCTAGCGTCCTGACTCTGTGTTGCCGTCCTTTGGCCGAGAGCTCCTCTGTTAGAGGTAGAAATCTAGAGGTTTCACTCCCTCGGGATCTAGAGTAGTTTTCTGTGAAAGTTAACGTGTGCTTATTTCTCTTGCAATTTCTTTATGCTGAGGTGGATAAGCAGTTCGTTCCCTGGTGGTCTCTTGAGAACAATGAGACCCATGTGCAGCGAATCCCTCTTATCTCACATTTTGGTGAACCCGACGTGTCGGATCTATTTTTACAATGTTTCCATGTTTATGATAACACTTTCTCAAAGGAATATTTCGATATGCTGGATGACACTCTAGATGACTTCTTAGAAGCGCCCTCCTCTATTCGCAAACCTTTCGAGCAAACTTCCTCTCCGAAAGCTGAGTCAGTAAATGTAGTAGTGGTCTTTGTGGCTCCTCCAAGCCATAAGAAACCTGTCATTTACGTGACCCCGGGTAGCTCTTCTTCTAGGGAGAATTATTCTGTCTATGGGGTTTCGTATCGAAATGATTCACCAGATTTGTATTCAAGATTCATAAAAGCTATGGACTCCACTTCCTATAATGCTGTTGGGCACACATATAATACAAGAAGAAACAAACCTACTTTTTTACCACTTCCTACTTTTTTACAAACCTACAAGATTCATAAAAGCTATGGATTCCACTTCCTACTTTTTTACCACTTTCTCAACCAAGCCTTCCTTTAGTACCTAAACCTGTGATCAAAGCACTAGGCGATTATGATCTTGTCGAGCAACTTTGTGTTACTCCAGCTAAGATCTCACTTTGGGATTTGCTTTAGACCGCTCTGGTTTATCAGGAGATGCTTCAGGAAGCCTTGTAGAAGATCCTCTTGCCTACCTCCGCTAGGCCTACGAATGTTAATGCATTGTTGGCTCATATTTGAGTGGATTCCAAATGTCACATTCCATTCGCAAGAACTCCTACCTTCAGATGTGCAGAAACAAGCGGACCCCTGGATGATTATAATTAATGTTAATAATATCGGTATTAGAGGTACTCTCGTTGACACCAGTTTGGCTCTCAACGTTTGCGGTATTGACCTACTACCTAAGATTAAAGTTGATTCATCTTCTCTAGCTACTTCTTCCTTTGTACATTTGTGGGTTCAATAATGCCGACCGTCAAGCTCTAGGCACAATAATACTGCATTTGCAGCTAGGCCCCGTTGCTTTGCCTACTTTGGTTTATGTGATTACCTTACAATCTTCTTTTGAGGAGACCCTAGATTCATGCTATGGATGCTGTAACTTCGACTTTACACCGTTCCTTAAAGTTCGTCGCAAATAATCGAGTGGTCGCGGTTAAAGTTGTTCACCTTTGTGAGCTAGCGGCTGTCGATCGGGCTTCAGTCGTCTCCGCTCTTGAGAATTGTATTCCATCCTTAACCATTGACGCTATGGTGTGTTCCTCGGCGATACCCTCCGTGGAGGTTGTTCCTAAAGCGAACGTCGTTAAATTTGAATCACCTAAAGCAGAAAGTCCTAAGTCCTCTCCGTCTTCTTCTTCCTCTTCTGAATCAAACACTTTCCTTGGTGATGATTGGGGCTCCTTGGAATTCTCCAAATTCTTTATTGCAGAATACAAAGCAAGTCCCACTCGTTTAGATTTTCCGAATGCCTCTGACGTAAAGGTGGATGATGCTCCCGCTGAGGAAGAGAATTGTGATCTTGTCCAGGAGCCCAGTTCTCCCCTTACTAAGGAGAGTAGCCCTGCTCTTGCAAAAGAGGTTAATGTCTGTGAATCAAGTAAAGGAGACAACTGCGCTCTCGTGGATGCGTTCAATGTTCATTGGTGGAATGAAGCCCTCTATGTAGAGCCAACGCCTCTGGAAGTTTTACAAACTTGTTATGGTTTTGGATATGAACTCGCTTCTCAGTATGGCTATGGGTAGAAATGCCTAGGGTGTATCGAGCAAGGAATCCAAGTCCCCATCCGGTTTAAGTCGCGAAAGCGCTATTTGGGTTTGGGATGCTCTATTGAACAATCTAAGCAAAAACCTTGGTGGAGTGTTAATATGATTTCGATTGAACCACTGAGTTTGGTCCATCCTGAGTCGATAGAGGATAGGGGTTAGATCGAGAAAGTTCCTTTAGATGTCTTCTCTTCAGATGAAGCACTTGAGGAATTCTTAGGTGCCTACTCCACTTTGCCTCCCTTTCATCACAAAAGACAATTCCCGTATCGCTTGCATAAACAAGCGTACTTTGGAGAACCTGTCTTAAGTATTGATGAAGAAGACCCTTTATCTAACGTGGGTGATGATGTTCCAATAACGCATCATGGCGATCGTAGTTCTCTCCTTAAGGGAGAAACTACTGAAATCTCTATGGATCCTAATTCTTCTGAAAAGATGATGAAGGTTGGGAAGTGCCTTTCTTGTGAAGAAGCTAAAGAGCATTCTGACCTCCTACATTCCCATCCTGATATCTTTGCTTGGATGTACGAGGATATGCCCGACATTGATGAGTCTATAGTGGTTCACAATATCGTCCTATGTCCCGATGCCAAGCCAGTTAAGCAAAAAATTTGAAAGATCAATCCCAGGGTGGCGTTAATGGTTAAGACTGAGATAGAAAAGCTATTGAAAGCAGGCTTTAACCGTCCAGTTGACTACTCCCCTTGGATTTCGAACATAGTTGCTGTTAGTAAACTTGATGGTCGTATTCGTATATACATTGACTTTTGTGATCTTAATAAGGCTTCTCTTGAGGATGATTTTCCGTTGCCTAATATAGATATGATTGTGGATTCAACTGCAGGTTATCTTTTATAGATGGCTTCTCAGGTTACAATCAAATCTGTATTAATCTGAAGGATCAGTACAAGATAGCCTTCACTACCCCTTGGGTTACCTTCTGTTATGTGGTCATGCCCTTTGGGTTAAAGAATGCAGGAGCAACTTACCAGCGAGCGGTGACCCTAATATTTCACAATTTTATTCATAAGATCTTAGAAGATTATGTTGATGACATCTTGGCGAAATCTATAACTCGTCAAGATCATGTGAAGAACCTTCGTCTTATTTTTGAGAGGCTTCGACTCTATAAGATGAGACTTAATCCTCTTAAGTGTGTCTTTGGTGTAGACGTAGGCAAACTTTTGGGGTTCATAGTCTCTCACCATGGAATCGAAGTCGACACAAATAAGATCGATGCTATTGTTAACATGCCTCCACTCAGGAATATTACTAAATTGCAAAGCTTACAAGGGAAGATTCAGGGGATTCGTAGATTCATATCTCAATTGGCCGATCGTACTTTTCCCTTCACTCATCTGTTGAAAAAAGATGTTCGCTTCAGATGGGATGAAGAGTGCCAAAAAGCTTTTGAGTCAATCAAAGCCTATTTGGCCAATCCTCCTGTATTGATGCCGGCTATGCAAGATAGACCCTTTTTGCTTTACCTTGTAGCATCACCATACGCCTTAGCGGCTTTGTTGGCTCAATATGATGATGTCAGAAAAGAGAGAGCGGTCTACTACATTAGCCGTGTTGTAGTCGATTACAAAACTCGTTATTCCTCCATGGAGAAACAATGCCTTGCTCTTGTCTTTGCTACACAAAAGTTAAGGCACTATTTGCTCTATGCTGAAACACATGTCATTGTAAAAAGTGACATTCTAAAGCATTTGTTCTCTAGTAGCGACCTTGCTGGGAGGTTAGCGAAATGGGTGATGTTGCTTTCTGAGTTCGACATAAAGTTCATTACTCAGAAGTCAATAAAAGGTCAAGCTGTTGTCGATCAATTGGCAAACGCTCCTTCATCTCACTCTTTCCCGGGTTTGGGCGTATTTCTCGATGAGAACATTTTTCGCGATCAATTATGACCTTGAGTGGAAGATGTACTTCGATGGGTCAAGATGTTAGACTAGTTCCGAAGTAGGTGTGGTTCTAATGTCACCAGAAGGTAAACCGGTCCCTCTCTCCTTTCGACTGGACTTTCCTTGTACTAATAATATTGCCGAGGATGAAGCTCTCATTGCTGGCTTGCATGCCACAATTGCACTAAAGATAAAACATCTCCGCATACTGGGTGATTCTGAGCTCATTGTGAACCAGATTACAGGAACCTATCAAGCTAAGCAAAGTAAGTTGTCTCAATAGCGAGACCTTGCTTTGTCCTTGCTTAATCGGTTCTCTTCCTTCATAATAGACAGTTTCCCTAGGAGGGAGAATCGACATGCAGATGCTATGGTGAGCACTGCTTCCTTGGTCCCTTCAGATGAAGATACAAAAGAATACCACTTAGTGCTTTAGGTTCGTTGAACTCTGGCTGTTTTTGACCAACTTGAATTTGACGCCTTTGTGTGTTCTCACGTGGACTCGGGAGAATTGTTCTCTAATATTTACAACTACGTAAAGCCTGGAAACTTTCCCGATGATGCGACGAAGATTGATTGCACTCGTATATGAAAGCTTTCAGCCCGTTATGTTATTTTATCCGATGTTCTTTAACGAAAATCTTATAACGACTTACTTCTTCGATGTCTAACTAAAGCGAAAATACCCCTTGCCCTTAAAGAAGTCCATTCAGGCTCTGGGGGTGGACACTTCGGTGGTAAATCCTTGGTGAGGAAGTTGATACACATGTGGTACTTTTGGCAAACAATGGAACAAGATTCCTTCAATTTTGTTAAAAAATGCCTGCAATGTTAGCAACATAGTCATCTTATTCACGCACTCGCACAAGAGTTACAGAATTAGACCTCTCCTTAGTGGTTTGCGAAATGGGGGTTGGATATTATTGGAAAAATATCACCTCCTTCTAAGGGACATACCTTTATCGTTACCGCTATAGATTATTTCACGAAGTGGGTCGAAGCCATTCCACTTTGATCCACGAACGCTGAAGCTATCTGTAGTTTTCTTCTGAACAATATTATTTCTCGTTTTGGATTGCCTGCTACACTTGTCTTTGACAATGGTACGCCATTCAAGAACAAGTAAAGCAATTCTTAGAGAAATTTCACATTCAACATAGTTTTTCTACACCTTACTATCCGCAATGTAATGGTTAGGCAAAAGCGTCTAATAAGACTCTTGAGCTTATACTTCGTAAAATAGTTGATAAGCACGGTAAGGATTGGCATATTCAGTTAATGTACGTTTTGTGGGCCTATCGCATGAGTGTTCGTATGGCGACGGGAATGACGCCTTACAACCTTATGTATGGTGCCGAAGCTATCATGCCTTTAGAGTTGGAAATCCCATTTTTACGGTTTTCCCTTAAAGGGTTAATTGATGACGAAACTTATCGAGCTAATCGTTTGCATCAGCTAGAGATGCTGAACGAGCGCCGATTACAGGCCCTCGATCATCTTAAAGCTTATCAACGATCATTAGCAAGATAGTATAATCAAAGTGTGTTTCCTAGAACTTTTAAGTTGGGAGACCTGGTTCTTTACGAGAATCAGAGAAATGTAAATGTGCCGCTTGATCAGAGAGGGAAGTTTAGTCCTAATTGGTTAGGCCCCTACATTGTCGTCTCCGTGTATGGTTCGGGTGCCTACGGATTATCGTCTATGGATGGAACGCCTCTAAAAGAGCCCGTTAATGCGATGCATCTTTGTCGATACTATGCGTAAATTCCAATGTGTCATATGTGGTGTTCACTCTTTAAGGGTAGTAGCACTGCATATATTGACCATGTGTGTGTGTGTGAACAATATACATACATGTGTCTTACTATGCTATGTATCCATGCATTATATTACATCTTTTAAGGTAGTTAGATCATTATTGCATTTAATTAACATACATCCATGTGTGTTTATTAAATCATATTAGCATCTAGCATAAACATACATCCATATACATAACATCCACACCATCAACATACATGAAAATAAAGAAGCATACACATTGAAATACACAATGCCATGATATTAGAATCCATATATATGTATATATATCAAATGTCATCTACATGTATCGGGCCACTGCTGTCAAAACTGAGTGGCTACTGAATATGTGTATCAATGACTATACAAAATGATCTACAAAATATATATATATGTCTCGCTACAAAAATGATGTACAAAAAATTGGAGCACCCTATGGCTGTGACATGTGGCTCTCGGAGCCCTCCGGCTCCGGCTACTGTTGTGGTTTGGGGAGTGGCTGCATAGTGGTCATAGACCTGGATTGATGTGAGCATGATGTAGACAAAGCTACCCGCATTCCCCTGATCTCTCCCTACAGGGAGCATATCATCATTTGCGCCTACATCAGCTCCTGTCGTAGCTACTAAGCATCTGTTGGGATCACAACTGTCGCCTGTCAAGGTCATCGAAGTAGCTCTGAAGGGCATCACGCACTTGCTCAGTGGCATCGGCCCTCGTCACTACCGCATTTCGCTCTGCAAGTGCCGTCCACAGCTCCCTTGACAGTTGGTCACGCTGTCCCCGAACGGTGGTCACCTTTGCAGTCAACTATACAATCTCTGCTCCCTGCTCCTCGTAGGCGGTCCTCAGATGCGCTATCGACTCGAAAATGTGGGCATGTTGCCCTACGGAAACTGGTCGGTATGCCTCGAGAACTATCTCCTGGATAGGCACGTCAGGAGCCACCTCTGAAATGCACTGGGCCATCAACCCAGTCCATCCCTGCGCATCATTTGAAAACACAAAATAAAAAGAATAGCATCAATATCACATGGCATAATCGTAAACATGGAAAATTGAAAGTACTAAAATATAAACCAAATGCTTAGAATACCTGGGTCCTCTAGCTACCAAGTAGGATTAGGGTGAGGGACACTGCGCCGCCGGTGTTGATAGCCTCTCCTGGTGCCCCTAAGGCTGTTGTTGCTCTAACAGTGGGTGTAGGTGGCACCAATGAAACAAGGGTAGCTGGTGGAGGATTTGACCTCCTCCGCCATTGCCTCGGCCCCTGCAACGCTGCCTCCTCCTCCTGTGGCCTCTCCTCCTCGCCTTGCTGCCAACTCTCCACCTGTCCTACGGGGCTTGTGGTGGCATGTTCCCCTATGGGCTGAGATCCCCTATGGGGGCACCCTTTGCAAACATAGGAAGAGGACGGTGCCTATCTCACCACGCTCGGAAATCTGTAGCAATGTCGACATTATCTATCAGCGGAAAATCCCAATCGGGCTCATCATCATCAGAAGGAACAAAATCTGTGATGGATGGACGAGGAATGTCCTCGGGTCTCGTAGCATTCCTGATAGCCCGTGTATACGTGGGCACATCGAGAGGGATAGTCTGTACACGACCATGCTGTTGTATGACCCAGCTCCAATAGTATGGCATAATAATGTGATTGCGGCGACTAATGAGAAAACGGTCCCGCTGCAAGTTTTTGAGATACTTGCTATCATCTACCCATCTAAAAAACTGATAGGGTCTCCACCTGACCCGGTCTAGAATAAGAGTATCGAATTGCAATCTCCAAAATTGTAGGTCTCCGTGCCTCCATTGTCCCATAACTTCGTACCAATGGGCCATGGGGACATGGTACGGTCGCCGCTGGGGGAAACCGACTAACCTCGTGCACATAATGTGGGCGAATGCCCACACCTGTAGTACTGTGCACGTTGTGAGGCTGCAGTACTCGTAATGAACATATTGCCCCAACTCCTGGTATAGGTGCGCCAGCATGCTGCGCCCTCAGGCAAAAACTGTCCAATGCTCCACCATCTTGCAAATGGTATGGATGAGGCCCTCGTGCAGATGAGAGCCTCGCCCGTCTATCGTGACCCGAAAGGCCACAATCACAACCATCACTCGACACAGCAGGGGTGTAGTGGTCTGCGCTTGGTCGTACCAGTGCGTGTAGATATGGCCCGTGCCGTTGCCACCGTTCATTTGCCCCAAACAGTAAAGGACACCCTCCTACCGCTCCCGTGTCGATCGGGTGTCGTCGATGGCCACCTACCGTCCATGGATGGGTAGTCCGAGAATCCAATACACGTCCTCCAAAGTGATTGTCATCTCTCCAATAAGCAACTGGAAAGATGATGTGGTGGCATCCCACCGCTCCATCAGGGCTATCAGCATACGCTCGTGGTAGTGCATATCTGGCATAGTGAATACATACCAGAGATCGACCTGCTGCAAATGTGTGACCTCATCGTCACTAAGGTGGTCCCTCTGCTCGTGGACTAGTTGGTATGCTTGCCCACCGGGATGCTCCCGAATATCAGGATAGCCCTGCAAGAAGTGAATTTTAAGTTAGAACAGGAGATTTGTAAAAATCTAAATGCAAAATTTATAAAGGACTTATGTGCGCCGCGTGTAGGTCTCAGTCCGCCATTGATGCCCTAAGGACGCCAACGTCGAGACCAGACGACAACGCTAAAACAAGACAACAACGCAAATTTGAGACATCTACACGGGAAAAAGATGCCTGCGCCGCTTGACGTGGAGAAAATTGCCTAAAAAATGCTAAAAATCACTAACAAATAGGTTTTGAGACCTACCTAGTATTAAAATAATGTTTATTATTTATTTATTAATGCTCAATATTGTAAATTATTGTAATTTAGTGATAAGATCGTCTCTAATCTTATTTGTAGTTTCTTTTTAGAAACTTCCCGTTTTTGTAAATCTTGTAAACTATTTATTGAGCACATTGCTCATTGTTAATCAATCAAATATTTTACCAATTACTTGTGTAATACGGTAATAGAGACAGATTGCTCAAAATTAAATTTTTAATTCACAAAAATCTTTTTAAAGATTTTTTCACGTTCTTGAATTAAAAATTTAATAAAATCTTCTGTGAAATTTTTTGAAGATTTTTTGAGAGTAAAATTTCGAAATTCTCGTGTGGCTCTTCTGGGAAATTTTCGAGGGTTTTTGACCACGTTTTTTCTGAGACAATATTCTTTTGGTCGCGTGGTTTTTTTGGAGAAATTTCATGATTTTTTCTTGCAGACTAAAGTCACGATTTCCGCGTCTCTTTTGGCCTGTATCTTTCGTATTTTCTGGAGCTCGCATTTTCTAAAATGTGTTTTGGTATAATCTCCAGGCGTGATTTTATTCTGTGGAGGATGCGTTTTGATCTTCTTCTGTTGGCGTCACGTGAAGATTTGTGGCCGTGTTCTGGTCGCGTTTTCTGATGATTTATACTCGCGTTTTTTTCAAACAATTTTATGCTCGATTTGTGGTGTTTTCTTGCTCATTTTTGAGCCTCTTCTGGTTGTTTTTGGCTTCATCAGTGACGCTTAGGGTTCTACCCTTTGTTTGCCCCGATTTGTGAGGATTTTAGCTGGTTTTCTGCAAATTTTCTAGTCTTCAATGGCGGCCTAGGGTTCTAAAAATTTTGACTAGGGGTTTTACCCTCTTTTTCAAGTCAAATTTTTTTTTCGTTTGTAGATTCTTGGTGGGTTTTTTCGAGATCACACTTGGGTTGGTCTTCGAATTTTTTGGGTGCATCATTTTTCGTGCCTCGAATTTTGTGCCATTCGTACATTGTACTTTCTACAGACTGTACTTGAATCTGCCTCTAATTTTGCATTGGAATTCGTGCCTCGAGTTTCATGCATCAGCCTCTTCTCAGTACCTCATTTTTCGTGCCTCGAAAAGCGTGAAGATGGTTAGTTTAAATAATCTGATGCTGGAGGGCAATCAAAGATTCAATGGCAAAAATTACAACACCTGGAAGCAGCGGATGATGACAATCTTTGAATACCGTTGCCTTGATCAAATGATCCTCGGCAAAGTTACTCCTCCCACATCGACGGGTAAGGATCAAGAGAAGTTCGATGAGCAGAATCGTGAAGCGATAATGCTTATCAAGCTTTCAGTCACAGATGATCAGCTCCCCCAAATTCCGCTTGGAAAATCAACAACGGAGATTTGGGATCATTTGAAGGGCTTGCATGAAACTTCCGACAAACACCGTGTGTTTTTTCTGAAGAATATGCTGTTTTCCATCATGATGGATGAGAAGACAACTTTGCAAGCGCACCTGAATAAAATCCAGGAGATCAGAGATCAATTGGAGGCAATCGGTCAGAAAATGGAGGAAGACATGGTCGTGATCACCCTGAAGAGTACTGAAGTCCTATGAACACTTCATAGAGACTATCAACATTACATCTGCGAATGTTGACCTCAAGTTTCCAGAATTTTGCACTATCCTCTTGCAGCAGGATTGCTGGAGACAACAGTTCGGTAGCAGTGCATCATCATCCTCCACGGAGCAGGCCTTTGCAGCTAAAACCCAACAGAAGCAAAAAGGGAAAGGTTAGCCTTCACAGCAGAAAGGCTCAAGTCAGACCTCCACCAGCCCAAAGAAGAAAAATGTTCAGTGCAACTACTGTCATAAATTTGGCACATAAAGAAGGATTGTTGTGCTCGTTTGGCTTCTGAGCAAAAGAAGCAGGGAGGGTCTCAGCAGAAAGCGAATGTCGCCGAGCATTCAGAGCAGAAGGAATCTGTTTTTTATGAACTCATGGAAAAAGGCCAGCAAACCATGTCAAATCCTCTGCTTGGTACGTAGATTCTGGTGCCTCGCGTCATTTCTCACATAGGCGTGACTGGTTCACAGACTTTTCCCCTTGCATTGACTCAGTGATTTTTGGAGGAGGCGAGGAATACACAGTTGTCGACACAGGCACTGTTCAGGTTCAGTCTGGCGGGAGGGATCTCATATTCCTCAACGTGTATTATGTACCTGATATGGAGCTCAATTTTCTCTCAGTCAGTCAGATAATGCGACATTCTCCCCAGATGGATGTGGTGTTCAGCTCGAACAAATGTTCGATTATAGATCATGAGACTCGCACAACGGTGGCCGTTGGGATAGAGGATCAGGCTTGTGGACACTGGTGATTCTCTGGAGTTAGCCTTGGCAGCCAGAAATTCAGCTGTCACCAGTCTTTGGCATCAACGGTACGGGCACTTGAACGTGCACTATCTGTCTCAGCTTGCTCAGGAGGGACTTGTAGATGGCTTACTTGACATTCATACACAACATCAGGGCGTTTGTGGTGCTTGTCAGGCCAGGAAGCAGCATCGCACACTGTTCAAAGATGGCGACTCTTGGCGGGCTTCTAAGGTACTTAAATTACTTCATGTTGATATTTGTGGGCCTATGTCTACTTCTTCTGTAACTGGTTGCAAGTACTTTCTACTCTTTGCTGATGATTATAGTAGGAAAATGTGGGTGTACTTTCTTAAGCAGAAATCAAAAGTTTTTAATGTATTTCAGAAGTTTAAGCCCTTGGTCGAAAAAGAGTCCAGTTCTTGTATCATAACTCTTAGTTCAGATAATGGGGGGGAATTCTGTTCTAGTGCATTCTCCAACTTCTTTGATACCCATGGGATAAAACGTTAGTTGACCACACCCTACACTCCTCAGCAAAACGGTGTTGTAGAGCGGCGCAATCGTACGATTGTTGAGATGGCTCGCTCCATGTTCCAACACAGGAGTGTTCCTACCAAGTTTTGGGCAGAAGCAGTCAATACTGCAGTCTATCTTCTTAATCGGTCACCCACTCATGCCGTTAAGGGGAAGACTCCTGAGGAAGTTTGGACTGGTCGCAAACCCAGGATCAGTCATTTGAAAGTTTTCGGCTCTCTTGCATATGTTCGGATCCCAGAGGCCAAGCGCTCTAAGCTAGATTCCAAGAGCTAGAAACTCATTTTCACAGGGTACAATGACAACCACAAGGCATACCGGCTGATTGATAGACACTGATCGTCTTATCTTCAGTCGAAATGTTGTCTTTGATGAGGAACGAGGACCATTTCACCTTTCCTCACTTGTTCAGCATTAAAAGGATGAACCCCTGCAATCTCCTGATGTGGGCGTCTGACTTCCATTAGGTTCACCTGATGGGAGGGATGACGAAGACCTAGTCTTTGATGATGCTCAACCTGAGTTTCCTCCAGATGATAGTGAAAATCACCCTGCTGAACCTGTTCCAGATCCAGAACCAGATCCAACAACTCCTGTTACATCTGATGTTGGCACTTCTACTCTCCGGCCGAAATGGTGGGCTAAGACTATCAGTGATCTTCGTGCTGATGAGCTCATTGAGGGTAGTGTTGATGTGATTTTTGTGACCGCACCAATCAGCAGAACAAAGTAATCAGAAGGGTATTCCATTCTCTCTTGATCAAAGAATTCTATGCGCTAAGATTGCAAGAAAGATCGCACGTTCAACTCCAAGGTTTTGAAATGCTATGGAGCACCCTCAGTAGGTTCGTTGTGATTTGCTGTTTTTACGAGGGGACTTACACAATTGTTTAGGATGTTTGCAGTTGACAACAAGCTAAGGATTAGAAGGTAATTATGCGCGAATGATTTAGCGTTGAGGTATGAATTTTCCTAAAACTAACCAGAAATGTACTGAATTGAATGGCTGTAGGGATTAGAAAGTTTATTTCCTAGTCTAAATGCAAGAGGTATTGAGCTTGACTTCAATGAACTTCAACCGAACTTTGTCTTGCCTCGCGTTGGACAGGTTCAACAAAGTTAGTGCAATCTTCAAAGGAGCAACGTAAGGTGTTCAAATCACAACTCAACAATGCAAATACCATCAGAACGATGCATACGTACATGTGAATCTTAATTGAAGTTAAGTCTAAAAGTATTCCAGTTGACCACGCAGGGCAAACTTACCAGCAATAAGTTTGCTAGTGGTATGGATTTAAACGAAGCTCACTCAAATCAAACACAACCACCCACAATTAACTACTTGCATGAAAATGAAAATTACTCTAACTTATGTCCTACTTGAAGTTGAAGGTTGAAAAAAACCTTACTAATTGCTCATAACACAAGACAAATTCACCAATCAATGAAACTCTTCTATTATGATAGTCTTCGTAACAATTCCTTACAAAATTCTCAAAGGGAGAACTTTCCTTCTCCTTCAAACAATGCTATGCAATCAAACTATTCTAACTCTAAACTGTCTCTCTAAGCTCTATCACAATGTCTATTCTCTAGTCTAATTTCTACTTCTAATGAATTACAAATGAGGGGGGATGCCCCTTTTATAGATAGCCCAATCCAATGGACGGCTCAGATTACAATCAAATGAATGGCTAAGATTAAGCCACCTCAGCCCTAACCCTAAAAACTGTCAGAATGGGGAGTGGTACAATAAATGAATCAAAGATTCCCACTCACTCCCAAAATAGTAAAGGCAATTAATGCCCACAATCAGTCCTCTAGAAGGTTATCATCTAGAAGTGCGTTTCCATTCTCCTTCTCCTTGGCTGCAAAATCAATGAACCTGGCAAGCACAGCCTCAACCTCCTGAACTGAGATCGGTGGAATATGATCAAGCGGAAACTCCAACACCGTGACTGACTGCCCATGTCGTGTGCAAGACTTCCTCCAAGTGGCCAAGGCATCCTGGGTATTCTGAATCAGGCTGGAGAAAGTCGAAATATTTTCAAAGTCATCCTGCACAAAAGTCTTCATCTCCAAAAAGAAAGGTGGCAGCCTACTCCTCAATCCATCAGTAGTCACCTCATCAGAATTCAGCCGTCTAGCAAAGATTGCCTCCAAGGTGTTCAGGACTCCATCAATGATGTTCGTCATAGCCTCTCGACTCTAGCTGAATCCGCTTGTGCTGCATCAAAGAACCCACGTCCTGTGACTACTGAAGAGTACCAACTGGTAAAATCGTACCTATCACCCTCCTCAATAACTCCTCCATCAATCAACATCTGCAAGGGGGTATGCATCAAGGCCTCCAGAGGCTGAATGACTTTGCTCTGATAGACATGAGCATCACCCCAGGCCTGATCAACTGCCTCCATCCGTGTCATAATGCCGGAAGCTTGCTGATAAGCATGAGAAAGATCTTCTTTAAACTTTTTTGTCTCGGCATGAACACCTGCAACCCATTTGTTTGCCCCCTGTGCCATCCTTCTCAAGTCCTCCAAGCCACTAACTGATTCTCTAGATAACTCGGCTGGAAGCTCAAGTGTTGGAATCTTTTGCCCACAAGGACGAGATAAACGTTGCATGTAGCCAATCAAAGTTTTATGCTCCTTGTTCAATTTCTTATACTTGCCTTCAATCCTGAGGAATCTATCCTTAAGCACCTGATAGGAGTTGTCACACTCAATAATTTGTGCTCCTATGGGGTGACCTAACTCCATGGTTGTGATCATATAATTCTATGGTACAGCCTCATCTCGATCACAATCAATCCTAGGCACAACAACGTGAAGGGTGCGAGAGCCATCCTCATCTGTTGAGATCTTTGAAAATTTCCTAGCTCTCTTCTTTGTTTGAGGCGCGCTGATCCTACTCAAAAACTCCTCTGTCTCTACTGCTGGATCAGCCTCTTCACTGGGGCTCCTTCTCATTCTATCTCTGAGCCAATCAGGTACTACCTGCTGTATAACAAACGGCTGTTGCTCTCTAGCTTCTTCCTCACGGTCTTGTTCTACGTCAATTTCATTCTGGTGAGGCTCATCGGCCTCTAATGGCTGAGTATCTCTTGAAACTGCATCATCCTCTAGAGCCACCTCAAGCTCATGCTGGAAGTGTGTGTCAGTAGCAGTTTCCTCATCTTCCTCCTGCTGATCATCCCTAGTGGGCGCATTAACACTTTGGCCGACTAATTCTCTCCATGGTGGCTGATTTCCCTCATGTAATTCCTGCTTCTGATTTAATGCATTTCTCTGATCAGCAAATAGCGAAACCTCCTTTGGAGAACGTGTCTCCAATGGCCTAGGTGACTATCACAAGTCTCAGAGGCTCCAGCTGGACTAGCTCCTTCCTTCGAGATTTGGGACCTCGGGTAATCTGTTTCTTTTTGCTGGTAGTCGGCGTCCTATGATCTCCCATCAAGTTGTAAGTTAAAGGAATTGACCTACTCTTCAATCTGTTCACATGCCTTTCAACCCATGCTCTGGTGAAAGTCAGGACTGGTATACAAAGTGTGTCTAAATCAGCAATCTCCGGCTCTAACCAATCCGGGAGTGGAAGTGGCGTACCTCTCACTGCCTCATAATCTGGATGGAGAACATTCATGTCCTTGTCTACCTGGTCTGGTACTGGAATAATTTCACACTCCCTGATCATGCTTATTGGTAGCCTCGAAAACATTCTTTTTCTGACTTCAGCCTCATCTGATGTATTAGCCCAGTAATCCTCAATATTTTCCTTATGAATAAACTCCTCTAACAGTATCCATATAATATTCCTGTGAGGATTGTAATACTGCCTGCTGGTGTGATAGGAAAGATGGAAAAATATAAGCTCATTTTTAGCTTCCCTGGCTGCCTAAAGTGAAGGACACACTTCATCTGAATTCCCCATGATGATTGGGAAGTCAATCCCTCCCTTCTTCTTTCTCTTCCTACATATTTCTAACATTAAAATTTTGTTCGTTGGGTACTTAGGCAATCTATATGGGTATGAAGAAAAACCTTGCAGCCTGATGTAAGAGAATTTCGGAAACTTAATAAATCAGCAACCATACCTTTCTATTAATTCCTGAGCTTCCCTCGAGATCCTGTGATGAGTCCTCTGCTGAAGTGATCTCGTTATATGCATGGTGAAGGCATCATTGACTCGCTTGTAATTGGACGTGCTTGTCAGGTGTAGCTGTGGACAAGCCTCATGAATTCTGAACTGGTGAGAGCCACAACCAATTGGATCCTTGTATGAAATTCCCCAGTACTTCGTCATACGAGCCAACATGTAAACAATGTATGAGCCCATGTAAAATGTTTTTGTCCTTCTCAGGCTCCGGAGCTGCTCATGTAAATTGTCACTAATCATCACTGCCCAATTGATGTGCTCTTTTCCTTGCAGCACGAGGTTGATGTAATAGAACATCAATGGCTCAAAGATAAACGCCTGGGGGTAGCCTCCAACTTTGCTGAGCATCATGATCAGGTCACAGTATTCTTGCTTCAAATCATTTGATATAATCTGCTTCGGCAATTTCATGCGAGAGGGCTTGGGCTTGTTCATCCAGCGAGAGTTGATCATCTCTGCACATCTCTCGAACATTGAAGCATACATTTGCTCAGCATGTTCTCTTGTCTTGTAAATCATCTTTTCATGCGATGGGATTCCAAATTCTTCGCCGATAGCCGCAGGAGTGAGGTTGGCGAACAATCTATCATCAGGTGAAATAAAGGACCTGTGATCCGAGTCGTAGTAGTCAGCACACTCCATCATCAGCTCTGGACACTGAATTGCTGGCGGAAAACCAGCAGCTGCATACAACCCACTTCAAACAATATTGTGCAAAGTGATTGAAGGGCGATGGTTGCCAACTCCCATCACTTGACTTTTAAAGGCCTCCATGTTGAAAGAACCCAAATTTGTGTCAGCCAGCTTGCCCAACTTCGAAGTGAATTTCAACTCCGGCAGAAAAGGCTTGCTCAGCTTCTTGATAACAGCCTGCCTGGATGCAACATTATTGTCTCTAGCAGTTGCTCTTACTTCAACCATTCTGCAAAATAACAAACAGCCATCAGCAATTTCAAATAAAATAACATGAAATAACATTGGGGGTGCCAGTCGACTTTTAAAATTGAGAAGCTGCAATATTATATTTCATCTGCAAACCTCAACTTCTCCTCTAGCAACTTCGAACTTTCAACACTTAGAAAGTTTTCTGAGCAAGCTGCAACAACCTTACTACTTAGCAAATTTTTCAAGCAAGCTTCAGCAACTTCAACACTTGAGAAAATCGGCCAACTTTACTTTCAGCAACTCCAGACTTCAAATTTGCTTCACAATGCGAATGAACTTGAGCTTCAACATACAATAATTATCCTTCTACTTCAAGTCGAACTCCCTCAATGCTTGCACTGCAATCTCAACTTCAGAGCTCAAGTCGTACTCTTCAACTGGTGGAGAAAAATGAAGCAACTCTCAGCTCATATAGCCAAGTCGAATTCTAGAAGAGGCTATCTTTAGCCAGCTTATTAAATCTCCACTACTTCACAGCAGGAATTCGAATTTCCCTCTTTTGGCAATTGCGACACTTGTAACATGGCGTCTGGAATCTTGACCTTCTAGAATTTCAAAAGATTTACCTTGACTGGCATACTTAGCATTTTAATTCATTTTGAAAATATTTACTTCATCGGCTGAAGCTCCGACACTCAATTTTATTCATCCCTGACTCTGGAAGATTAGTCTCACGAAGAATTCGATCAAAATCACCTAGGCAATCCATTTCAAATTCACCACCTGAGGCATTTTACCTTCGAAAACACATTTTATTCATTTTGCCTTAGAAAATTTTTAAATTTTCCTTAGGAAAATTTTATTCAAGTGCCGACCAAAATCTTTATCCTGAAAGCCTTGGCGAAGTGTAGAAGATTCTAAAATCCATTCTTTGTCGAAGATCTTCAATACCCAGAAGAAAATTCCCTTCAAAACGTGTTGAATTCATGGGTCTACAAACGAAGGGGTTCATTTAATTTTTGAATTTTTAAACCTTAGAAAAATATTTCATCATCAAATCTATCTTCATTCTTCATCTCTGGGCGTATTTTCCTGCTCTGACTTGAATTTTTTTATCATCCTCGCGAAGCTAGCATCCTCTGACTCATCCATGGCCAATTTTATTCATGCCTGTGAAAATTTCACATCTTCTCCAACTTGGGCGTATTTTTCTTAGAAGGTGAAATTTTGTGCCTTAGAAAATTTTAAATTGAAATAATATCACCAGCTTAGGCGCATTTTGGTGGCAAGGAGGAATTTGAATTTTGCCTTTAAAAATTTTCCCCATTCATCTTCAATCATGGCGCATATAGCCTGTGGTGAGGAATTTTCATCGACACACTTATATAATTTCCTTTTAGAAGGCCATCATCTCCAACATATTTGGGGCGCATTTTACATGTCATGGAGGATATTCTTACGCTTTAGACAATTCTCTTATCTTATGTCTCATTTTATACCTTGGTGCATCTAACACATTGAAGTGGACTTAACACCAACGCCTTAGCCATTTTTTATTCACATTACCTTGGGCGCATTTCATATGTTTAAGAGGATTTCACCACGCCATGGTAACTCTTTTCATCAACTTCACCTTCACTTAACCACTTTTCACCTCAACCTCATCCTAGACTTGGCGCATTCAAAGGAGGGAGAAGAAAGTCAACACTAAGAATATTCCTTTCTTGCACAACGCCTTACCAACTTCTCACTTGTCTTCATCCTTTCTTGGGCGCATTTCACATAGGCAAGAGGATGGGTGCATTTAGCATATGTAGAAGGATTAACTTTTCAACGCCTTTGACTCTTTTGACTCCTTTAGGCTTGGGCGTATTTTGGACATGTAGAAGGATAAGCCATAGCTTCATGGGCGCATTTTGATAGTGGAGAGGGATTTAGACTTCCAACGCCTTAGAATTTTCTAACACTTTGACATTGCATGAGGGCGCATTTAGAGGGGTGAGGCGGATTTAAGTCCATGCCTTAGAATCTTTTTGTATGCTTGATGATGAGGGCACATTTAGGATGTGCAGGAGGATGAACCTTAACACTTTGAATTTCCTTAGCCACCACTTTGAAGAGGGCGCATTTAGCATGTGGAGGTGGACAAACTCCATGCCTTAGAAATTTTTTAAACATCTCCATCCATCCTTGGGCGCATTTCAAGGGTCCTGTAGGATATCTTCAACACTTGGCATTTTTTATCAACTGCCAACTTGAAGTGGACGCATTTAGGGGGCCCTGCAGGATGTGAAGGAGGATATTTTGCAGACTTAGGCGTTTTTCCCTCATTCCTTCTGCCAGCTCAACACTTACTATAAATAGTAAGTCCTTTGATTTTCACATCTTTGAAGCTCAGATTGATTCGAAATTTTAACCACAAGACCCTCATGGCCTAATTAGTATGTTTACACTGCCATCTCGAGCTGACCTGCTAAAAATAGTATTTTTCTGAAGGTGGTTTACTATTTATAGCAATTGCCTGTTTCTGAGACCTCCACAACTCCGTTTGTCTTGAAATCTGAATGACATGACCCTCATTGGATGACTTGACCATTCACACTGGCGCCTGTTGCTGGTTTACTATTTTTAGCCAATTTCTGGAATGCCTTACTATAAATAGTAAGTGCTCCGATTGCCCTCAAATTTTACCAGTAGACTCCTTGAAAGATGCTGATCATAGTGGGATACACCGGTTTTCGAAAATTTTGGCATTTTACCCCTCATTTTTTGTCCCAAAGCTAGAAACCCTAATTTGACTTGCATGCATATCAAATGACCTCTGTTTGACCTCGTTTCTGTTGCACTTCGCCCTGTTTGTGGTTCTGATGCACTGGGCAGTTGCTGGAATGGACCTGCTAAAAATAGTAAGTCTCTGAAAAGTGATCATCTCCGCTCGCATGTCACATCACTGCGTAGCTCTTGAAAAACCCATAAGGAATAACCTGACATGCACTGAAAAGCCCTACATGCAAACCCTAAAAATAGCCCCTGACGACGGCTCCTGAAAAAGTTATGATGTCGGTTTGCATGTTATACCACCGCGAAGCCCTCGAAAAACCCACAAGGAATATGTTGACATGCAAAGAAAATCTTGACATGCAAACCCCAAAAATAGCCTCTGAAGGCTGAATTCTGAAAGTCATTATCTCATTTTGCATGTTATATCGTCGCGAAGGTTTCAGAAAACCTAGAAGGAATCTCTAGACATGCATTGAAGAACTTTGCATGCAAACCCTAAAATCTGCTCCTGAAGCTGATTTGCTAAAAATAGAAAGTTGTTCGTTTCAGCTCAAAATTTGCAGACAAATGGCTTGGCATGTTCTGGATGCAGTGTGACTGAGAGAACTTCAAAAGTGCTGAGAAAACGCCCCAAATTAGGTACTTACTAAAAATAGTAAGTTGCCAGAATTCGATGAAATTTAGCTGAGAACCTGCTGGAAGCATGATGAGTGTGTTGCCAAGGTTAGATTTCAACTTACTCACTTCATTTGACTTTAGATTGACCAGAAAAGTGCAAACCCTAATTCTATGGACTTGGCCAAAATTTCACGTTTAAGCTCACAGATAGGCACATCCCCGGAAAGCGGACAACAGAAAGAGACAGAAAGAGAGAGAGAGAGAGAGAGAGAGAGAGAGAGAGAGAGAACCAAAGCCAAAAGACCAGAATGGAGCAAAAATTAGGGGCTCCCCATTTTGAATGGGGCGATGTGTGAAAAGGTCACAACAGGTAGATCATTTAGAAATAAGAGCAAACAACAGTCTACAGTGAATTTTGCTCTCATGGCCAACATCCACAGTGTTTATGAGCCTCAGACATATTCAGAGGCTAAAGGAATTCCTGAGTGGGAAAAGGTGATGGAATTTGAATACCAGAGTCTTCAAAAGAATCACACTTGGGTCCTTTTTGATCTTCCTCCAGGGAAGAAGCCCATTAGCTGCAAATGGGCGTACAAGGTGAAGTACAAAGCTGACGGAACCCTTGACAAGTACAAAGCTCGTCTGGTTGCATGGGGGTTCTCACAGAAAGAAGGCATTGACTACAAGGAGATCTTTGCTCCTACAGCCAAAATGAGTACCATACGGCTCGTCCTTGCCATAGCAGCCCAATATGGTTGGAAGGTCCATCAGATGGATGTGAAGAGTGCTTTCCTCAACGATGAGTTGAAAGAGGAAGTATACATGACGCAGCCTCCAGGTTTCTAAGTTGCTGGTCAAGAACAAAAGGTGTGCAGATTGGTCAAAGCACTCTATGGCCTGAAACAGGCTCCTTGGGCTTGGTACATAAAAATTGACAAGTACCTCACAGTTCATGGCTTTCAGAGGAGTCCATCTGACTCGAACTTGTATGTCAAGAATACTGGTAATGAGATCCTGATTGTTGTTGTCTATGTGGATGATTTAATTCTTACTGGCAGTTCGACACATTTGATTGCTGAGATCAAATAGGATTTGTGCAAAACTTTTGACATAACAGACTTGGGCCTCCTGCATTATTGTTTAGGTGTTGAGGTTTGGCAGACAAAGATCAGCATTTTCATCTCTCAGTCCAAGTATGCTTTAAGTCTTCTGGATAAGTTCCGAATGCAGGATTGCAAACCTGCCTCCACACCCATGGAAAAAGGGCTTAAGTTGTTAGCTAAGTCCGATTCACTTGTGGTAGATGAAACATTGTTCAGGCAACTAGTGGGTAGCCTCATCTATCTCACTGCCACTAGACCTGACTTGAGTTTTGCAGTGAGCTATATATCACGCTTCATGACAGCCCCCAAGGCTGATCATTGGGTAGCAGCGAAGCGTGTGCTATGTTATGTGAAGGGCACTACTGATTGTGGAGTCTTGTACACTCAGAGTCACGATCCTCAACTCAGTGGGTTCACAGATTCAGATTGGGCAGGATCAGTTGATGACAGGAAATCAACGTCTGGATATGTGTTCAGTTTGGGATCCGGTGCAGTCACATGGACTAGTAAGAAGCAGCAGGCAGTGGCTCTCTCCTCGACAGAAGCAGAGTATCGGGGAGCAGTAAAAGCAGCATGTGAGGCAGTTTGGCTTTGCTGGATGCTTGCAGATATGCAAATATCTCAAGCAGTTCCGACTCCCTTGTTTTGTGATAATCAGGGAGTTCTCAAACTTGCCAAGAATCCGCTCTTCCATGAAAGAACCAAGCATGTGGAAACTCATTGTCACTTCATTCGGAAGCTGGTTGAAGACGGATCAGTTCAGTCGCTGTATGTTTCGACAGAGGATCAGACAACAGACATTCTCACCAAGTCACTCAGTCCAGATAAGTTTGTAAAATTCAGGGGGCATCTTGGTGTAGTTGATAGATTGAGCATTAAGGGAGGGTATTAAAATAATGTTTATTATTTATTTATTAATTCTCAATATTGTAAATTATTGTAATTTAGTGATAAGATCGTCTCTAATCTTATCTGGAGTTTCTTTTTAGAAACTTCCCGTTTTTGTAAATCTTGTAAACTATTTATTGAGCACATTGCTCATTGTTAATCAATCAAATATTTTACCAATCACTTGCATAATACCTAGTCCACCTCGTATCCCTCGACAATGTCCTCCCTTGGGTGCTCCAGTCTTAGTGCCTCGTACTCTCTCCTGCTAGGCATTTTGCTGACTTTTCTTTCACAAAAGTCAACAATCTCTTCGTAGTGAATAGTGAAAATGACCCTTCTAGGGGCCCACCTAGGTATATATAGGCCCCCCAGGGCCCATTTTTCCTAGAGTTTGTGGATCCTTGGTTTCTCCTGAATTTACCCCACCTAGCTAGGGGAAAACTCAGGAGGGGGGCATATAGTCACCTCTTGATCATATTTTTCTTCCGAATCATCAACTTTTTCTTGACCATTTTTCTCGCCATTGTAGCTTCTTTTGATTTTCGAAATTGACCTAAAATTTGAGTTTCGCAGGGTATAATTTTGTGCGATCTTTTCAACCAATCTTGCACTACTTGTTGAGCTCGGTTGATGGGGCCACCTTCGGTACCGGCTAGCTTGACCTCGGTGGCCTCTAAGGCCCCTTTTCTCTTGGCACGCAAATTTGTAAAATTTCAAGTTTGGGTAAATTTTTTTCTTCTCTACTTTAGTGGCTGATTTTTTCCAAAATCGAGCCCACTAAAGTGGGGGCAAAATGTACTGTCGCAGAATTGCACCTAGGGGCAATCCCACATTGTAGCACTTTGCCTGACATTTATGACAGGTAAGAGCATTAATGACAAAAGTCCCATGGGCCTAAATTTCACAATTCTAGCTCCATGAGGACCATTGGCGAAGCAACAAAAGCCTAATGACACGTTTCCGAAAATTGATGCTTTGGACGCTTGCGTGGCGCGCCAGCGTCTTGTCAGTTTTTCGAGTCTGAAACAGGGAATCTCGAATCTTGACTCCTGACAAGCGTCTTGACAGTTAGGATTTCGGATGTAATGGCTCTTTGTCGCTGTTGCATGCAACAAAACCCCTCATTTGCTCTCATTTTGGGAGTTCAAGTCATTCAGTCAAGCTCTCTCTTCAGTTTTCACTCTTGAGTTCTCTTCATTCTTGATAGTAGGACTCATAAGCGAAGCCATGCCGGATTGAGGTCCCTCCAACAACTACAACTCTCAAGTAAGCACCAAACGGTGCGTCTGTGTGCTCCGGAGAGGGTTTGGCTTGTGGGTAACGCTCTCTCTCTCTCACACTCTTTCTATTTACTTGCTCATTTGATAGTTAGTGGTGCGGGTTCTACTTTTGAAGCGGGTTTTGCTTTCACCACACACTTTGTCTATTTTGTTTGCACTCCTTTCCTATTTGGTTGTCCATGGAGGTGGGAACACCAAAATGGGGGTCTGACTAAGGCAGACCCCTATACAGCCCCAACCTTTTCCCCTTTTTTTTTGTGTAGGTCACAAAGTGGAGCTTGGAGTGAAGACTCAAATGTCTGGTTGAGGGTAAGTTTTCTCTGAGTTCTCTTTGTGCTTTACTTGAAGTTTTTGTTCTCTATTTGATTATTTTGTTCAGAAGACCTTAGATTTGAGCTAGGAAGTGAGATTTTGCCTGCCTGAGCTCCTGAGCTTTTTGTTGTTTAGGACGCCAGCGCGCCGTGTTGGCGTCCTGAATTTGCGTTGCCGTCCTGTTGTGACCTTTTCACACATCGCCCCATTCAAAATGGGGACCCCCTAATTTTTGCTCCATTCTGGTCTTTTGGCTTGGTTTTGTCTCTCTCTCTCTCTCTCTCTTTCTGTTGCTTTCTGCTGTCCGCTTTCCGGGGATGTGCCCATCTGTGTGCTTAAACGAGAAATTGTGGCCAAGTCTGAAAATTAGGGTTTTGAGTCTTCTGGCCAGTCTGAAGTCAAATTCAGTGGGTAAGTTTTTAGTAAGTGTGCAATTCAGGGCATTCCCTTAGCACTTTCGAAGTTTTGATCATTACACTGCATCCAAAACATGTCAAGCTGCTCGTCTACAAATTTTGAGCTGAAACAGACAACTGTCTATTTTTAGCGAATTCAGCTTCCGGAGTAGATTTTAGGGTTTATATGCAAAATTCCTCAATGCATGTTTGGAGATTCTTTCTGGGTTTTTTGAAACCTTCGCGACGTTATAACATGCAAAATGAGATTATCACTTTCAGTATTCAGCCTTCAGAGGCTATTTTTAGGGTTTGCATGTTAGGGTTTTCTTTGCATGTCTGATGATTCTTTATGGGTTTTTCAAGAGCTACGCGGTGATGTGACATGCAAAGCGGGATGATCAGTTTTCAGAGACTTACTATTTTTAGCAGGTGCATTCCGGCAGCTGCCTAGCGCATCAGAATCACAAACAGGGCGAAGTGCAACAAAAACGAAGTCAAACGGAGGTCATTTGATATACATGCAAGTCAAATTAGGGTTTCCAACTTCGGGACCCAAAACGAGGGGTGAAATGCCAGAATTTTTGAAAATCGGTATATCCCACCGTGATCAACACCTTTCAAGCTATCCACCGGTAAAATTTGAAGACAATCAGAGCACTTACTATTTATAGTAAGGCGTTCTAGAAACTGGCTAAAAATAGTAAACCAACAACAGACGCTAGTATGAACAGGCAAGTCTACCGATGAGGGTCACGGCATTCAAATTTCAAGTCAAACGGAGCTGGGGAGGTCTCAGAATCAGGCAGTTGCTATAAATAGTAAACCACCTTCAGAAATGTGCTATAAATAGTATGTTAGCTCGAGATGGCAGTGTGAACAGGCTAACAAGGTCACAAAGATCTAGTGATTAAAATTTCAAATCGATCCGAGCTTCAGAGATATGAAAATGAAAGGACTTACTATATATAGCAAGGCGTAGAGAAGCTGCCAGAAGGAAGGAAAAATGGCTAAGGCATGAAGATTATCCACCTTGACCTCCTAAATGCCCCCTCATCCTCAGATGAATGGCAGAAGATAGAAAATTTCTAAGGCATGGAGTTTGTCCACCTCCACATGCTAAATGCGCCCTCTTCAAAGTGGTGGCTAAGGAAATTCAAAGTGTTAAGGTTCATCCTCCCGCACATCCTAAATGCGCCCTCATCATCAAGCACACAAAAAGTTTCTAAGGCATGGCCTTAAATCCGCCTCACCCCTCTAAATGCGCCCTCATGCAATGTCAAAGTGTTAGAAAATTCTGAGTAAGGCGTTGGAAGTGTAAATCCCTCTCCACTATCAAAATGCGCCCATGAAGCTATGGCTTATCCTTCTACATGTCGAAAATGTGCCCAAGCCTAGACGAGTCAAAAGAGTCAAAGGCGTTGAAAAGTTAATCCTTCTACATATGCTAAATGCGCCCAAGAAAGGATGAAGACAAGTGAGAAGTTGCTGAGGCGTCGTGCAAGAAAGGAATATTCTTAGTGTTGACTTTCTTCTCCCTCCTTTGAATGTGCCAAGTCTAGGATGAGGTTGGGGTGAAAAGTGGTTAAGTGAAGGTGAAGTTGATGAAAAGAATTACCATGGCGTGGTGAAATCCTCTTAAACATATGAAATGTGCCCAAGGTAATGTGAATAAAAAATGGCTAAGGCGTTGGTGTTAAGTCCACTTCAATGTGTTAGATGCGCCAAGGTATAAAATGAGACATAAGATAAGAGAATTGTCTAAGGCGTAAGAATATCCTCCATGACATGTAAAATGCGCCCCAAATATGTTGGAGATGATGGCCTTCTAAAAGGAAATTATATAACTGTTGATGAAAATTCCTCTCCACAGGCTATATGCGTCATGATTGAAGATGAATGGGGAAATTTTTTTAAGGCAAAATTCAAATTCCTCCTTGCCACCAAAATGCGCCTAAGCTGGTGATATTATTTCAATTTAAAATTTTCTAAGGCACAAAATTTCACCTTCTAAGAAAACTACGCCCAAGTTGGAGAAGATGTGAAATTTTTACAGGTGTTGTCCCTCATTTTTGACTTGTTAAAAATTGGGACAACCTATCAAAATTTTGATAAAATTTGAAGATTTTCTCTTCTAAGGCACGTTTTACGAGGTGCAAAGGTTAGAAAATTTCAATTTTAGGTCTATAGTCCTTTGGGTTAGCACTTTTTACTCACCCTCGTCCGTTTTCGTGAAATTCTGAGTCATTTTTAGTGTGTTTTTGGTCAATTTCGGGTTTTTGGGGCATCACTGCAAGTAGGGGTTTTGTTTTCCTATTGCAATTTACTTTTTGTTTTAATTTTAAGTTGTAGGAACTTTTTGCTCCTATTGCAGTTACTTTTTGTTTTAATTTTAAGTTGTAGGAACTTTTTGCTCCTATTGCAATTTACTTTTTGTTTTAATTTTAAGTTGTAGGAACTTTTTGCTCCTATTGCAGTTACTTTTTGTTTTAATTTTAAGTTGTAGGAACTTTTTGCTCCTATTGCAATTTACTTTTTGTTTTAATTTTAAGTTGTAGGAACTTTTTGCTCCTATTGCAGTTACTTTTTGTTTTAATTTTAAGTTGTAGGAACTTTTTGGCAAAAAAGCAAAATTGCTAAATGTCCAAAAAATCCCGAAATTGCTAAAGCTCCAAAAAATCCTGAAATTGCAAAAAAGCAAAATTGCTAAATGTCCAAAAAATCCCGAAATTGCTAAAGCTCCAAAAAATCCCGAAATTGCAAAAAAGCAAAATTGCTAAAACTTTCAAAAGTTCCGAAATTGCTTAAGTGACTCAAAAACCCGAATTTGTTTGAAGTCTTCATTTTTGACAAAAAGCAAAATTGTCATATGGCTCTAAAAACCCGAAATGCAAGTAAAAGGCATTTTTGAAGTTTTACAAGTCATTTTTCAATTGCAATGAGTCTCTAAAAACCCGAAATGAGTTTTGCAAGTGTTTTTGTGAATTTTGTAGCTTGCTTTTGCTCATATGTACCCCGATTGAAGAGATTTTGGCATGAAGAACACTTGGCAAGGTCTGCAACTTTATTAAATTTCCCATTTTTGCTCTACCATTTCCACGTTTTTGCAGATTTAAGTTTGTTCAAGGCGCCTAGGGTTTTATTTATTTATTTATTTTCCTTTATTTTGGTTTGTAAACTCTTGTTACGGGTATGTTCTTTGTTTCTTTTTATTTTTCTGTTTTTGTTGCTTTAAATCTTTTGTTCTTGGGTTGCCTTTCTATGGAGATTGAGATTGCATATTATTTAAAAAATGTATGGCTGAAAATGCGTTTTTCCATTTCACAAACCCTTCATTCATGTCTCTTTCATACACCATCATACTTCATTCGCCCTTCATTCACAAAAACGTTTTTCTTTCTCTTTCATTCGCCTTTCCATTTCACTTTTCATTCACTTGCCGTTACCATTTTTCTTCATCATCATTATCATTTTCTACAAAAATGATGCCCTTGGCTGAAAATCGGGTTTTCATAATCTGATTACAAGTAGGAGATTTTGACCAAGGTTACAAGTTAAAATGATAAACTAGCAAAGACCTCTTATTTTTCCTACCTTGCACTTTTAAATTGCAATGGCTTCCCAAAATCCCGATTATACCTTACTTGCTGTCAGCCTTCCAAAACCCGAAATTCACTTGTGAGCCCATTTTTGCATCAAATTATCCCTTCCCTTGTCAGTCTTGTTTACACACATGATTTATCAAACCAATAAATCAAGGCATGGGCATTGTTTTATAACAATTTCATCTTGAATAAGGTGTTGTGGGTTCTTCATCAGTGAACAAAAGAAGAAGAGATACAATAGTAATTCATGGAGCACCTCGAAGGTTAATAATCCTCATGAAACCATCTAGGGACAAAGTGAATCAAGCATGGAAAAAGGACGCAACGAAGAGAAGAACTTCCTAAAGAAATGGCACTACTCCAAGCCTGTGATAAGGTTGAAGTTCGCCAAGGATACAAAGATCATTAAGAATGCAAATTCTCGTTCCAAGTTCGAGATCTCTTCACCAATCCTGAATACTTCAAGTTCTAAAATCCTGAAGCAGCATGAAGATCATCACAGATGAAGGATGATGTAGTTAGAGTCGTGTCTTGGACACTTAAAATAATTTCAATTATGTATTTTACTTTCGACAAAGTATATGTAAAAACAAGTTTTGCAATTGCAAGTGTTCTTTCCTTGCAATTTTGAAAATGTAATTACATGTAAAATCTTACAAACAAATCACAATTTGGATTGTAATTTTGAATAAGTCAATTGCAATTAGTTATCGGTTGAGAGATTTTCTCAAGTTTGTTGAGATCCTCCCACCTTTTTCTCCAGACCTCCCTCCTATAAATACTTGAGGGTGTCTATTGTAATTGGATATCTTTTGGCAATGCAACAAAATTCTGCCAATTTGTGTATGCATTCTAAGACTTTGAGTTTAGATGTAAATCAGATTGCAATCAATAAAGAAAACAAATTGCTTCCAAACTTTGTGTTGGTACAAATTGTGATGTGACGACATTATTTGGAATTGATTGTGAGTTTTGTGGTGTTATACAAGGGAGATTCAAGCTCAATTCTGCAGACTTTGAGCTGCTTATTGTGTTTAAAGTTTTAGATTGGTTTTCAGATTTGATACTACAGACTTTGAGCTGTTTGTCACGTTTGAAGCTATTATAGAATGCTCAAACAAAGGGGGTAACTTGCAGACTTTGTGTTGCTTTTATTTTCTATTTTGAGCTGCTACATACTATACTTGGTTGATAAGAGAGTAAATTGTCAAAGACTTTGTGCTTTCAATTTGTTTTCCCGTCCCGGAGGAGCAACAGAGGACTTTGTGCCTTTATGGAAACTTTGCTTCTTTATTTGTTTACTTCATAAATCATTTATATTTTCAGCTGTGATTCTTTTCTGAAACAAGAGAAAAGAATAAGTGTCTTTTCTGGAAAAAGAGAAAAAGACAGAGTTTCACCTAGATTTAGAATAGATTTATAATTAGAGTGTATTTCTGAATTGTTAAAATAGACAGAAAAGGGGGAGCCTTCCCTTAATTAGGAGAGTTCAAACTCACGTGCTGTGGTTGAAATCACAATTTTGTACGCTTTCACAGGTATACAAAATTTCCAACCAACAACAGGCATGAATAAAATTGGCCATGGATGAGTTAGAGGATGCTAGCTTTGCGAGGATGATAAAAAAATTCAAGTCAGAGTAGGAAAATACGCCCAAAGATGAAGAATGAAGATAAATTTGATGATGAAATATTTTTCTAAGGTTTAAAAATTCAAAAATTAAATGAACCCCTTCGTTTGTAGACCCATGAATTCAACACGTTTTGAAGGGAATTTTCTTCTGGGTATTGAAGATCTTCGACAAGGAATGGATTTTAAAATCTTCTACACTTCACCAAGGCTTTCAGGATAAAGATTTTGATCGGCACTTGAATAATGAATTTTCCTAAGGAAAATTTAAAAATTTTCTAAGGAAAAATGAATAAAATGTGTTTTCGAAGGTAAAATGCCTTAGGTGATGAATTTGAAATGGATTGCCTAGGTGATTTTGATCGAATTCTTCGTGAGACTAATCTTCCAGAGTCAGGGATGAATAAAATTGAGTGTCAGAGCTTCAGTTGGTGAAGTAAATTTCTTGAAGAGTTAATTTGAAGTGAATATTTTCAAAATGAATTAAAATGCTAAGTACGCCAGTCAAGATAAATCTTTTGAAATTCTAGAAGGTCAAGATTCCAGACGCTAGATGACAAGTGTTGAAATTGCCAGAAGGAGGGAAATTCGAATTCCTGCTGTGAAGTAGTGGAGACTTAATGGACTGGCTAAAGATAGCTCCTTCTATAATTCGACTTGGCTATATGAGCTGAGAGTTTATTCATTTTTCTCCATCAAGCTGGTAAGTTCGATTCTAGCTTTGAAGTAAGGATTGCAGTGCAAGCTGAGACTTGGTGAAGAAGTTCGATTTGAAGTAGAGAATAGTTGTAAGGCTGCAATTTGAAGTCTGAAGTTGTTGAAAGTGAAGTTGGCCGATTCTATCTAAGTAGTGAAGTTGCTGAAGCTTGCTAGAAACTTTCTAAGTGTTGAAAGTTCGAAGTTGAGTGTTGAAAGTTCGAAGTTGCTAGAGGAGAAGTTGAGGTTTGCAAACGAAATATAATGTTGCAGCTTCTCAATTTTAAAAGTCGACTGGCAGCCCCAATGTTATTTCATGTTATTTTATTTTAAATTGTTGATGGTTGTTTGTTATTTTGCAGAATGGCTGAAGTAAGAGCAACTGGCAAAGACAATAATGCTGCATCTAGGCAGGCTGTTATCAAGAAGCTGAGCAATCCTTTCCTGCCGGAGTCGAAATTCACTTCGAAGTTGGGCAAGCTGGCTGACACAAATTTGGGTTCTTTCAACATGGAGGCCTTTAAAAGTCGAATGATGGGAGTTGGCAGTCATTGTCCTTCAGTCACTTTGCACAATATTGTTCAAAGTGGGCTATATGCAGCTGCTGGTTTCCCACCAACCATTCAATGTCCAGAGCTGATGATGGAGTGTGCTGACTGCTACGACTCGAATCACAGGTCTATAGTTTCACCTGATGGCAGATTGTTCGCCAACCTCACTCCTACGGCTATCGGCGAAGCATTTGGAATCCCATCGCATGAAAAGATGATTTACAAGACAAGACAACGTGCTGAGCGAATGTATGCTTCAACATTCGAGAGATGTGCAGAGATGATCAACTCTCGCTGGATGAACAAGCCCAAGCCCTCTCGCACGAAATTGCCGAAGCAAATTATATCAGATGATTTGAAGCAGGAATACTGTGACCTAATCATGATCCTCAGCAGAGTTGGAGGCTGCCCCCAGGCGTTTATCTTTGAGCCATGGATGTTCTATTACATCAACCTCGTGCTGCAAGGAAAAGAGCACATCAATTGGGCGGTGATGATTAGTGACAATTTGCATGAGCAGCTCTAGAGCCTAAGGAGAACAAAAACATTTTACATGGGCTCATACATTGTTTACATGCTGGCTTGTATGACGAAGTACTGGGGAATTTCATACAAGGTGCCAATTGGTTGTGGCTCTCATCAGTTCAAAATTCATGAGGCTTGTCCACAGCTGCACCTGACAAGCACGTCCAATTACAAGCGAGTCAATGATGCCTTCACCATGCATATAACGAGATCACTTCAGCAGAGGACTCATCATAGGATCTCGAGGGAAGCTCAGGAATTGATAGAAAGGTATGGGTGTTGGTTTATTCAGTTTCTGAAATTCTCTTACATCCGGCTGCATGGCTTTTCTTCATACCCATATAGATTGCCTAAGTACCCAACGAATAGAATTTTGATGTTAGAGATATCTAGGCAACTTGTTGCCTATGATAAGATTCAGAAGAGAAAGAAGAAGGGAGGGATTGACTTCCCAATCATCATGGGGAATTCAGATGAAGTGTGTCCTTCACTTTAGGCAGCCAGGGAAGCTAAAAATGAGCTTCAATTCTTCCATCTTTCCTATCACATCAGTAGGCAGTATTACGATCCTTATAGGAATATTAGATGGATACTGTTAGAGGAGTTTATTCATAAGGCAAATATTGAGGATTACTGGGCTAATACATCATATGAGGCTGAAGTCAGAAAAAGAATGTTTTCGAGGCTACCAATAAGCATGATTAGGGAGTGTGAAATTATTCCGGTACCAGACCAGGTGGATGAAGACATGAATGTTCTCCATCCAGATTATGAGGCAGTAAGAGGTATGCCACTTCCACTCCCGGATTGGTTAGAGCCGAAGATTGCTGATTTAGACACACTTTGTATACCAGTCCTGACTTTTCACTAGAGCATGGGTCGAAAGGAATGTGAACAGATTGAAGACTAGGTCAATTCCTTTGACTTACAACTTGATGGGAGATCATAGGACGCCGACTACCAGAAGAAAGAAACAGATTACTCGAGGTCTCGAATCTCGAAGGAAGGAGCCAGTCCAGCCGGAGCCTCCGAGAGTTGTGATAGTCACCTAGGCCATTGGAGACACGTTCTCCAAGTATACAAGAGGTTTCGCTATTTGTGGATCAGAGAAATGCATTAAATCAGGGGCAGGAATTACATGAGGAAAATAAGCCACCACAAAGAGAATCAGTCGGCCAAAGTGTTAATGCGCCCACTAGGGATGATCAGCAGGAGGAAGATGAGGAAACTGCTACTTGTTGTGACCTTTTCACACATCGCCCCATATGAGATGGGGACCCCTAATTTTTGCTCCATTCTGGTCTTTTGGCTTTGGTTTTGTCTCTCTCTGTCTCTCTCTCTATCTCTCTTTCGATCGTTTTCTGCTGTCTGTCTTTCTGGGGATGTGCCCATTTGTGAGCTTAAACGTCAAATTTTGGCCAAGTCTGTAAAATTAGGGTTTTGCACTTTTCTGGTCAATTTGAAATCATATGAAATGAATAAATTGAAAATTGAGATTAACATTGCTGTCAGTATGCTTCCAGCAGGCCCTCATTGAAATTTCATCGAATTCCAGGTACTTACTATTTTTAGTAAGTATGCAGTTCAGGGCGTTTTCTCAGCATTTTCGGAGTTTCGATCTTCACACTGCATTCAGAACATGTCAAGCTACTCACTGGCAAAATTTGAGCTAAAACAAACAACAACCACGACCACCACACTTCAGGCATTTAGCTCGTGAAATTTGAAGACATTTTGAGCAATTGCTATTTTTAGTAAGTTGCTAAAAATAGTAGGCACCAGGCACCAACAATTCAATCACGTCCCGATGATCAAAACAAAGCAAAATCAAGCTTTCTGGAACTAAAGATCAGCTTAAAGTTCAAAATTTGAAGAACTTTCTAAAAATAGAAAGTTAGGGCAAGCCAGCGTCGGCATGAACGAGTCACCCTGAATTAGGCAAGGAGCATGAAATTCACTAAAATTGATAAATTTTCAAGTCCATCAAGTGAAAAGCGCTATTAAGGTTGAAGGTTGGTGAAGATCCTCTAAGCACTTCAAATTTGAAGCTTGATACATCTAATGCGCCCTTGAAGAGAGCATGAAAGTAAAAATTTCCTAAGGCGTAAAAAAATTGAAAGCTCAACCTATGATATGCGCCCTTGGAGGAAACCCAAGTGTTGAAAGTTTTGCAAGTTCAAAATTTGAAGCTTGACCCTTGACTTGCGCCTTGACTTCTAAGGAGGTTAGAAAATTGTTAAGTGTTCAAAGTTGGAAGTCCAAGGTATAAGATGCGCCCTTGAAGCTGAAGTTGAGAGGAAGTTGAAGTTGGAAAATTTAACTAAGGCATGAAACTTGAACCTCAGGGGTCCAAATGCGCCCAAGTAGTGAGGGAACTTAAAAATCTTCTAAATGCTACAAATTGGAAGCTCACAGGATAAATGCGCCTCCACCTCAAGGATGAGCTAAAATATTCTAAGTGTTCAAAATGAAACCTCAGGGGTCCAAATGTGCCTTGCTTTGCATGAGAGGCTCCAAGAAATATCCTAAGTATTCAAAATTGGAAGCTCAGGGTATGATATGTGCCTTGCTTTGCATGAGGAGCTTGGAAATATTCTAAGTATAAGAAATTTGAAGTACCACCCCACCAGATGCGCCCTTGAAGTGAGAGGAAGTTGGAAAATATTCTAAGTTTTCACATTCAAAGCATGACCTCTTAAATGCGCCCCAAGCTGGAGGAGTGGGTTTTAAAATATCTAAGTGTTCAAAATTTGAAGCTATACCCCTTGAATGCGCCCTTGACTCATGAAGACTTAAAAGAATATTTTAAGTGTCTAAATTTGAAGCACATCCCTCCAAGTGCGCTTTAACTTGTGAAGAGCTTTGAATGTGAAGTGGGTCCCTTTGATGAACGCCTTAACTTGAAGATAGTGGACTTGAAGAATATTCAAGGCGTTGAATACATGCCAAGGAGGGAGAGAGTCAAGGCGTTGAATACATGCAAAGGAGGGAGAGAGTCAAGGCGTTGAATACATGCAAAGACAAGTGGAGAATAAAGACAAAAGGTATCCATGCAAGACGTGTGCATGAAGAAAAGAACAAGTGGCATTAAGACCCTTTGATATGCCATATGAAGACTAAAGAGGTCCCAACGCCTTGAAGGTGGGTCCACCTTGTCATGTATGCGCCCAAGGATGTTGGAAGAGGAATGGACGCCCATGCAGGTTGATGAAATATTATTTTCTCCTAAGTATTGATATTTAAATATCACCTTAGGGAAATACGCCCAACTTGAAAGAATATTAAAATGTGCTATGGCATGAGTAAAAAATTGGCAAGAAGAAATTTGGAAGATGCTAGCTTCGCAGGGATAATTAAAGTTTTCAAGTCAGAGCAAGGAAATGCGCCTGGAGTTGAAGAAATGGATTAGAAATGATGAAAAATACTTTTTCTAAGGTTTGAATTTTAAAAATTAAATGTACCCCTTCGTTTGGAGACACATAGAATTTAACATGTTCTGAGGGGAATTTTCTTCTGGGTATTGAGGATCTTCGACAAGGAATAGATTTTAATGTCTTCTGCACTTCGTCGAGGCTATCAAGATGGAGATTTTAATCGGCACTTGAAATAATGAATTTTCCTAAGATTTTAATGTCTTATGCACTTCGTCGAGGCTATCAAGATGGAGATTTTAATCGGCACTTGAAATAATGAATTTTCCTAAGGAAAATTAAAAAATTTCTCTAAGGCAAAGTGAATAAAATGTGTTTTCGAAGGTAAAATGCTCAGACGATGAATTTGAAGTGGATTGCCTAGATGATTTTTTATCGAATTCTTCGTGAGATGAACTTTCCAGAATCAGAGGTGAATAAAATTAAAATGTTCGAGCTTCAGCTGGTGAATCAAATTTCTTTAAGAGTGAAATTGAAGTGAATGTTTTCAAAATAAATCTAAGTGCTAAGTATGCCAGTCAAGATGAATTTTTGGAAAGTCAAGATTCCAGCCGCCAAGCGACAAGTGTCAAAATTGCCAGAGGGAGGGAAATTCGAATTCCTATTGTGGAGTAGTGGAGACTTAATGACTTAACTAAACTTAGCTTTCTTTCGGAATTCGACTTGCCTATATAAGCTGAAAGTTTGTTCTTTTTTTTCTCCACCAAATGAAGCAGTTCGAATTTGCTTGAGGAATGTTTGTAGCTGAAAATTGGTGAAGAAGTTCGACTTGAAGAAGGAGAAGAATTATTGTGTGCTGAAGCTCAAATCAATTTGCATTGTGGCTGCAATTTCTGAAGTTCAAGTTGCTGAAGTTGCTCTGAAGTTGAAGAATTTTTGAGTTGCTGAAGATAAATTGAAGACAAATTTCTCAAATTGCTGAATCTTTGAAGTTGCAAAGTCGTTGAAGAATTTCTGTTGCTGGAGATAAATTTCTGAAGTTGAGGAATAGAAGTAAAATCTGAAGTGGAGGTGCTAAGATTGATTTCCTTTTTGAAGTGTTGAAAGTAGTATTGCTGCAAGTTGCTGAGGCTCGAGGCTTTAACTTCGGTGTTGTATTTCTCGAAGATTGGAGTTGAAGTTTTAATGCTGAAGTCTTTTATTTTCAAAGCCAATTTCACTTGCCAGCCATCTTATGAAATTTCTCATTAAAAAAAAGTTAGAATTGTAATGCATGCTTTTTGTTTTGCAGATGGCTGAAGCTAGCAAAGAGAATGCTTCCAGGAGAAGAATTTATGGCCAGGGATGAACGTCAAGGCCAAACCACGAGGACTTGAAGCGATGAAGCAAGTGCTCCAAGATTACATTCCAACCTCGAAGGAGGAAAAAATTGCAAGAAATGACTAAGTGTTGAGACTTAGTATGTGCCTAGCTCAAGTGGCAGAGAAGAAATGTTTAAGTTCAAGACAAGGAAATCTTCCAAGTCCAGGATGGAGGAAAAAGAAAGTTGTAGGCTTGATGTTCAAGAATTTGAAGCAGTGGCGACCAGATTCATCCGGCTTACAGTCAGGAAGAAAATCAAGAACAATGCGAACGCGTTTCAAAGCTGGAATCTTCTAGAAGATGGTGGCCATTAATTGCTTATTTATTGCCCCACTCCTCTTTGTGGCGGTTTTTAGGGTGAATCTTGTTTAGGGCTGAGGTGGCACAGTCTGGGCCATCCAGTCAATTGTAATCTGAGCCGTCCATTGGACTTGGCCAGCTATATAAAGGGGTGTTCCCCCTCATTTGTACCTCATTAGATCAGAGTTAGAATAACAGAGAAGGAGTAGAGAGAAATTGATAGAGTAGAAAGTAGAATAGTTTGATAGTGTAGTTTAGATTGAAAATGAAGGAAAGTCTTCCCTTTGAATACTTTGTAAGAAGTTGTCGTAAATGCTTTCATAATAAAAGAATTTTCATTGATGGTGATTTCTTCCTTGTTATGAGTAGTTGTCGAGGCTTCTTCATCCTTCCAATTCACGTGGCAACTTGAAGTAGCTTAAAGTAAAGTAGATTTCATTTCATGCAAGTACTTAGTAATTGTGGAATGTGGTGCTCGATTTGAACAAGACTTCGCTCATCTATACCACTAGCGGGCTTGCTGACGGTGGGTTCGCCCTGCGTGGTCAACTAGATTACTTTTCAAACTTAACTTCGATTGTGACTCACGTGTTCGTATGCATCGTCTTGATGGTGCTTGCATGTTGAGTTATAATTGGAACACCTTTTGCTACTCCTCTGAAGATTGCACCGGTTTTGTGGAAGCTGTCTGAAGCGAGGCAAAGCAAGGCTCAGTTGAAGTCTGTAAGAATTGATCGCCATGTCCCATGCCTTAGAGTAGATTAGAACCTTCTTACCCTTACACTCATTTTAAATTCAGTTCATTTCTGGTTAGAATTAGGAAACTTGTGCTTACTTGCCAAATCATTTGAACCACGTGAAATCCTTAATCTATTATCTGCTGTCAGCTACTGAACAATTGTGTAAGTCCCCTTGAAATACCGGCAAAACACATCGAGCCAACTGAGGGTATTCTATTGCATGAAGGAACCTTGGAGTTAAATGTATGATCTATCTCGCAATCTTAGCATGCAGGAGACTTTGTTCAAGAGAGGATAGAGTATCCGTTGGGAAACTTTATTCTGTGTTGGTGCAGTCACGAAAATCACATCAACAAAATTGGCGCTAGGAGGGCCTCCAATAGCTACAACATACAGTTGTGTTGGTGTTGAAATAGAAAGGTTTTAAAGTACAAAAAGTTCTATTGGAGAAAATTATCATGAGTCAAGATGGTGTTTTCTCAGGATTAAACAATCCTGCGCGCCGCCAATAGAGGAAGCAGCTACATCCTGGGTCGTATCAGTTCATTTTCGCCCGACAAGCTTAAAAGAATCTTAAGGTCCGCGCCAAGTTCATCCAAAGAGTTTGTGGAGTTAGGGCTACCTACTCGAGCGAGGAAGAAGAAAGAAGTTTGTTCAAGCGAAGGAGTCAAGTCAAGTGAAGGAATTCCATCAAGTGAAGAGGTTCAGTCAAGTGGAGAAAAAATTTCAAGTTTATTCAGGACTCCACCAAGCGTTTCAAGGTTTGCTCAGCCAAGATCGGCCCAAGTTACTACACCTCAACAAGAGCCAGCCCAAGTTATTGTGTACCAAAGGCGACAACCAGTTCAAGCAATGGCTCAACCAGGAGGTCAACTGGCTCCAAACGGTGCTACATGGTTGGTTACTAATCCGTCTCCACTTCAGTTTACTGATTACCATGACATGCCAAAGAATCCTGAATTTTTTTGTACCAAGTTCATTGTCAATGATGTTAACCGCACGGCCGAGGATCATATCAAGATGTTTGAAAATCACCTATGCAGTAGGCAGATTGGGTATGCGGACGTGGCTTGCCGCCTATTTCCATATTCTTTGGGAGAAGAAGCACATTTTTGGTTCATACATTTGCCAATTGGGTCTATAAGAACATGGGAGCAGATGAAGGAGGCCTTCATCGGAAAGTTTGGTATACCAGTCACCCCTGTAGAGCTTTATCGTCAATTTGCAGAAGTAAGAAGACAGGACCAAGAGCCCATCCATGCATTCAACAATAGGTTCCAAAAGGCCCTCACAAGGTTACGCACTCCTTATGTTGTTGTTGATGCTTGAGAAAGCTACTATTCAGCACTTGATCCTTTGATTGCAATGTTCGTGAAATCGCACCCCACTCCGACAAACATGAATCAAGCTTACGCTAAAGCTATTGAAGTAAGTCAGGGTTTAGGACAGAATACAACTAGACCCTCACTATATACTGGCCTAGTCACAACAAACAATCAAGTGCCAACGCTCGGCTCAACATGGAATCAACAAGTTCCAATGCTAAATGCAATTCCACAACCAGCTTATCAAGTGCAAGCACCATCAAGTCAGTTAGTTCTCCATCCTGGGATGCCTTTGTCCCAGATGCAAGTTACACAGCTTGTTTATCTCCAGAACACAGTGCCGCCAATGAAAACTCAAGAAGAGAAAGATGAAATAAAAGATTTAATAGAACAAGTGAAGAGGCTGACAACTCCTATCAGGCGCTTAAGGACAGATTGCTCAGGATTGAAGGCAAGTATAAGAAATTGAAGAAGGAGCATAAGACTTTGATTGGCTACGTGCACCATTTATCTTGTCCTTGTGGGCAAGAGATTACAGCACTTGAGCTTCCAGCCGAGTTATCTAGAGAATCAGTTAGTGGCTAGGAGGACTTGAGAAGGATGGCACAGGGGGCAGACAAATGGGTTGCAGGTGTTCGTGCCGAGACGGAAAAGTTCATGGAAGATCTTGCTTATGCTTATCAGCAAGCTTTCAGCATTATGACACAGATGGAGGCAATTGATCAGGCTTGGGGTGATGCTCATGTCTATCAGAGCAAAGTCATTCAGTGTCTGGAGGCCTTGATGCATACCCCCTTGCAAATGTTGATTGATGGAGGAGTTATTGAGGAGGGTGATAGGTACGATTTTACCAGTTGGTACTCTTCAGTAGTCATAGGACGTGGGTTTTTTGATGCCGCACAAGCGGATTCAGCTAGAGTCAGGAAGGCTATGACGAACATCATTGATGGAGTCCTGAACACCTTGGAGGCAATCTTTGCTAGACAGCTGAATTCTGATGAGGTGACTACTGATGGATTGAGGAGTAGGCTGCCACCTTTCTTTTCAGAGATGAAGACTTTTGTGCAGGATGACTTTGAAAATATTTCGACTTTCTCCAGCCTGATTCAGAATACCCAGGATGCCTTGGCCGTTTGGAGGAAGTCTTGCACACGGCATGGGTAGTCAGTCACGGTGTTGGAGTTTCAGCTTGATCATATTCCACCGATCTCTGTTCAAGAGGTTGAGGCTATGCTTGCCAGGTTCATTGATTTTGCAGCCAAGGAGAAGGAGAATGGAAACGCACTTCTGGTTGATGACCTTCTGGAGGACTGATTGTGGGCATTAATTGCCTTTACTATTTTGGGAGTGAGTGGGAATCTTTGATTCATTTATTGTACCACTCCCCATTCTGACAGTTTTTAGGGTTAGGGCTGAGGTGGCTTAATCTTAGCCATTCATTTGATTGTAATCTGAGCCGTCCATTGGATTGGGCTATCTATAAAAGGGGCATCCCCCCTCATTTGTAATTCATTAGAAGTAGAAATTAGACTAGAGAATAGACAGTGTGATAGAGCTTAGAGAGACAGTTTAGAGTTAGAATAGTTTGATTGCATAGCATTGTTTGAAGGAGAAGGAAAGTTCTCCCTTTGAGAATTTTGTAAGGAATTGTTACGAAGACTATCATAATAGAAGAGTTTCATTGATTGGTGAATTTGTCTTGTGTTATGAGCAGTTAGTAAGGTTTCTTCAACCTTCAACTTCAAGTAGGACATAAGTTAGAGTAATTTCATTTTCATGCAAGTAGTTAATTGTGGGTGGTTGTGTTTGATTTGAGTGAGCTTCGTTTAAATCCATACCACTAGCAAACTTATTGCTGGTAAGTTTGCCCTGCGTGGTCAACTGGAATACTTTTAGACTTAACTTCGATTAAGATTCACATGTACGTATGCATCGTTCTGATGGTATTTGCATTGTTGATTTGTGATTTGAACACCTTACGTTGCTCCTTTGAAGATTGCACCAACCTTGTTGAACTTGTCCAACACGAGGCAAGACAAAGTTCGGTTGAAGTTCATTGAAGTCAAGCTCAATACCTCTTGCATTTAGACTAGGACATAAACTTTCTAATCCCCGCAGCCATTCAATTCAGTACATTTCTGGTTAGTTTTAGGAAATTTCATACCTCAACGCTAAATCATTCGCGCAAAATTCCCTTCTAATCATTAGCTTGTTGTCAACTGCAAACATCCTGAACAATTGTGTAAGTCCCCTCGTAAAAACAACAAATCACAACAAACCTACTGAGGGTGTTCCATAGCATTTCGGAACCTTGGAGTTGAACGTGTGATCTTTCTTGCAATCTTAGCGCACGGAATTCTTTGATCAAGAGATAATGGAGTAGCCTTCGGATTACTTTGTTATGCTGATTGGTGTGGTCACAAAAATCACATCAACACATCCTTTGGCCGAGAGGTCCTCTATCAGAGGCAGAAATCTAGATGTTTCACTCCCTCGGGATCTGGAGTAGTTTTCTGTGAAAGTTAACGTGTGCTTATTTCCCTTGCAATTTCTTTATGTTGAGGTGGATAAGGACAGTTCATTCCTTGGTGATCTCTTGAGAACGAAGAGACCCATGTGCAATGAATCCCTCTTATTTCACACTGATATACAGTAAAACTTTGTGGAAGAATGCCAAAGACCTGTAGCTAGTATTTCATAGGACATGATATATTTAACATGCTAATTAACCCACATCTTTTTTGCCCCAAAATTTCTTTTAAATAGAAATTATGTTGCCAAAAGATTCCCATGGTGCAGTGTGTATCTAAAAGTTCTCCATTTTCTTTTCATGTGCAGGATATTTTAAAGAACAGAGAGAAAGTTCAAAAATTTGCAGAGGCAACCATCCCAATTGTTCAAGCATTTGACAAGTTTTCTGGTGAACTTATGTCAATGAGGGTATAGACTTTCATTTTTGAATTATTTATGCATGGAAAACAATATATTTGAGATATTTATTATAATATCCAAACACTTATAGTTTCTTTTTAAAGTGTTCAGTTTAGATTAATGCTATCAATATTTGGTTGTCTACAGGTAGATCTTGAATGCACGGATGGGAAAAAAGTTGTTGGCATATATAGTCATAAGAAATTGTCAATGTATGTTTTATCACTTATGAACAATAAACATAGGCTTAGTCACCAGATTTACATTTGACATCAACGCTATAAAAATATATGGTTTAACTGAAGTTTAGTGGACATCTAGACATAGCTTCCAATCAATATCTTCTACCACAATGCAAATTCAATGCACTAACTAACATGCTCTAGAGGTAGGTGATGGAGGGCTATGTAATAAAAGATGATGGTTTTTATCCTCTCATTTCTAAACATTGTTTTGTGTACCTATATTACCGACTGTTTATAATTTGCAGATCTGTAGGGATTGCTACAGCAGCATTTGTAAGAGCAGTTTTAGAGGGCAGTACTCAACCTGGTGTATGGTTCCCGGAAGAGGTATGTGAGTTGTCCTTGCAAAAATTTTATATAATGTTTGAACTTTAAACAAAATTCCTTAAATCAAATGAGCAATTATAATTTGACAAGGCTCGCCCATTTAGGATATCTTTTGTTTCTTGAACTACAGCCTGAAGGAATAGCAGTGGAGGCAAGGAAGAAACTCTTGGAATGGGCTTCTGAGGGAACAATCAATTTTGTCATGAACAGGTACAATCTTTTCCTCAGATGCATCGTAATATCTTTATTTTCTTAAAAGCATTCATTTGCAACAAGTTCTGTTCGGTGGTACCAGATCAGAAGTTTGTGTGTAGGTGTGCAATTTTACGCCAATGAAAGTGTTGGGAAACAAAAATTCTGGTAGTTCATATTATTTTTGAATTTTCCTTACTAGTGGTGCTGTTTTCACTATGCTTGCATTTCTAGTTATTGATTTCATTTCTTTGAATGGATGTCACATAATCGAATTTTGAACTAGAAATAAAACTAGTCTGTTGAAACAACATTGCTGTGAAAAATATTGTAATTTGAATGTTTTGGTCAATCTTTACTCTGTTCAGATAAAAATAATAATTCCTTAAATATCTTGCATGATTGTGCCCATGGACAGGCCACCATGGATGGTTGAAACAGATCCCAAAGAAATTGGGTTTGGTTTATATATTCAATGATTAACTATCCCGCTGCAATTACCACTAGTTACTATTTAAGATTAAGTTTTGCAAAGTAGCCACTTGGTTGGTGAAACTGAAGCAATGTAATTCCAATTCATTTATAAATTATTTCACTGGAGCCTATGGTTCTGGTTTATAAAAATGTAATATGTGATTTTTTTTTTTTGGCTTTAAAATGATTTATTTCCTTTTTATCACACCACACTAGGTATTTTTCTTATTTCCGTGCTCTTTAGTTAACATATGTTTTAACTATTCTGTATGAAAGAGATGAACGAAATGACAATTCTATATTTTTACCGGAAATTTTAGAATACATCCACAAGAATGCCTCCAAATACTTATCATAATGTTGTAGTCCAGTATATAGTGAATTAAACACCTTATGGAGTCTGTAAAACTGATTTCTTGTTGGGAAGATTGTAATTAAGTTCACCTTAAATTTGTTCTAAGTGAAGAATTTAACCATGTTGTACCATTAACTCGAGAAATTAAAAAAAATCTCAAACTCTTTGGCAGTAAAAAAAAAAAAAAAAAATTACGAGAAATTTTGGAGTATTACGAGAGACAATCAATCAAAAGAAGAATAATAATTTAGTAGAAATTGTTGTAAAATGAGGTTTTAACTTGTGTTGCTTTTGTGGGGCTTTTAGTTCCCTTTCAATATAAATTATTTTGAGCCTTGGAAAAACATTGAATTTAAACCATCTGTTTTTTTCATAGGGGAATCTATTGGGGCCATAATAAAGGTAAATATTATACATTCAAATTATACTAATGAACCCCACATTCTACAAAAAAAAAAAAAAAAAAAAACTTCTAAAGAATCCCAAAGGAATTGGACAACTTAATAGCCAAGAGAACACCCCAATACCACATTTACAAGAGCCTGAGGAGACAACACTAACCAGCCCCTAACAATAACTCCAATTCTCACAAATGAGGCAAAGCAACCTCAAATATGTATCAAAAGTAACTTCCTTCCCTTAGGGGGAAAGAATGCCTCCATAGTTGATTGAGATTCCTCGTCGAGTCTTGAGCACAATCTCTTTGTTTCATATTTCCTCTATTTGCACTTTCCTAAAGGCCTACAATCAACTTTGGTCTCTTGCTATATGTTTATGGTATGTTTAAAATATCTATAATCAATAAGTGGTCTTACTCTTCTTTGCAATCTTGAGATTTTACAACTTGCATGTCTTGCAAATCCCTAAAACCCCACACCTTTGGCCCACTAGCCACCATCTTATTCTCAATATTAAGTGAAAAACTAAAACATTTAAACAATCCAAGCCCCCAAATAGGAATGCAAAATTTTGAGCATGTTCCCCTTCTTACTATGAATTGATGAAGATCTAAGTGGGCTCTCAACTTTCTTAGCCAAAAAATGGCCATGGTTTTCTAGATAAAATCCTCATTATAGCTTTTAAATTCACATCCGCTTATGTAGTCAAACTATGATATATTCTATAGAAGGAGAGGGACACCCTATGATCTTGTGCACTTTCTTATTGCAATGAGAGCTCTTGAAAGGCAACCCCTCAAAATTTTAAAATTGATTCCATTAACCCTATGACAAACTCCTAATGGAATGAAAGATTGGCTTGGAAATAGCAACCATAGCTTAGATCCTCACAAATCTATTCTAAGAGCAAAATTGTTCCTTGTCAAATTTTAGTAGCTCTCACATTTTTAACCAACCTTTGCATCAATTCAAGGTCTCAATCAATAGGAGAATGTGTTGCCCACATTGGAATTTAAGTGATGGGAACAATTTTTGGGACAAAGAAAGATGTCCATTCATTCATAAAAAAATGTTTGACACTTCTAAAAATATAATTAAATGATTTCTCTAGATTATTGCTAGTGATTAGAATAACACTAGATGTGAATATTAATAACTCCTATATAGAAGTGATGGAATCAACTTTTGAGATTGAAGTGAAACCATGGAGGAGAGGAAATGAGAAAGGTGATAGTTTAGATTTTTTAAAAAAAGTTAAAATTGAAATTAGAATAGCTCAAGATTAATCAAAAAATACTAGAAAAGAAAAATAATTATAGGGAGACATCACAACTAAATGGAAAGATGTGGTGCACTTGTTATTCTAATGAAGGTCGTGTACAGGATGAGTGACATGTATTAGAAGGGAATAACTTATTTTCTACATTAAGAGTGGCAACTCCAAAGCCCCCTAGAATACTCAAAAATGTATATTGTGGTATTTATAGTGAGTTTGATGAGAATGAGACTAATGAATGTCTAATATTTGTTGTTTTAAGTAAGAGAGGAACATGAGCCTTGGTATAACCATAGGTGTGGATCATGTTCCCATCTATAGAGGGATGATATGAGAAAAATAATTGGAAAAATTACCCTTTCATGTTTAGGATCATGGTTGCCAACAATCGTAGTGGAGAATAAACCAAAGAACAATGAAGAAAATACATGGGATACCACAAATATAGGATGAGAGACATTCCAAGAGCTATCAAGATGATTACTCACAAGGAGGAAGTAGAGGATATTGCAATGATAACAAAGGAGGATGCAATAGAGGAATATGCCAAATCCAAATAAGAAGAGAATAAGTCACCTACTTCAAGTATGATGAAGCTTGTCATTATGCAAATAAGTTTAGGGAAGAAAGGGAGAAAAAGTGTGGATTTTACAAATATTATAAGAATGATTTCTTTATCTACCTTAGAGAAATCTAATATTAAAAAAATTACGAGTATTGATGAAACATGAAGAAATTTTAGGGCCCAATATGCTAATGCTATAATGAAAATCCCAAATAACATCCCCTAATGCAAGATGTCAAAAGATAGAAATTGAGGATAAGGAGGAAAATATGAGAAATCTCACCTACCAAGGAAGAAAATTTTTAGAAGTAGGAAAGAAAAGAGATATTAAGGAGAAAAGTGATACAACAATATAAAAAGAGGAATAGAGCATCGATGGTCACTCAAGGAGAGACTAACCCTAAAAAGAAAAGAAAATACATAGGAGGATATTTTCCATCAAAAGACAATCATTACCTAATTATTTTTTAGTAGGCCTAATCTAAAAGTGTATAATTATTAATGAATTGGCAAGTTTTGTAGAAGAAGATAATATAATAGAAAAACTAAAGAAATTTTCCAAATACTAGAATAAGAGAAGATACTAAAAAGGGACATGTCAAAGTTATGGGAAAAACTATGAGAAAATGGAAGAAGTTCCCTATCATGATTGAACTTAGAGTTCATATTGAATGTCTTAAAAATGTACTAATAGAGCTAGGGGTGGATGTCAACATAATACCCAAAAGAAACAAGAACTTGGGATACCAACCATGTTGGAAATATTGTCATTGATGTCAAAGGTGAGGAGAGTATTCTAAGAAATAAATTGAATTCAAAGTATCAAGGCCAAAGGCCAATAATCGATGTCCAATGACCAAAAAAGTTTTGAATCTCCATTATTCAAGGGTAGATCATACCATTCCAAGGCATTAAAGACAAGTTTATGATCATTGAGGAATGTTGGCCAACCCCCCTCTATTTTTGGAATCTTTCACCAAGATGTCCCTCGTAATTTGCAAGATAAAATAAAATAAATCTTTAAATAGTGGGTTAACCCATGTCTAGCATACAAGAAAATAATATATATATAAATATTTTAAAAAGTGGTGCCACCTTTTGAGATGGACACCGCCCTTGGAGAGGTTGTCTCCCTTGGGAGAAATAACACCCCTTCAAGAGACATAGAAGGGTATAAAAGGATAATAAGAAGTTTGGTTGGAAGCAAGCGAGGAATAAAAAAGATATATCATTCAAACACAAGCAAAATTTATGAGAGAAAAATAAATCTTTTATCAAGGCAATTTTTTGTGAAGGAAATTCAAGTGATTGTCTTCCATTGAAGAAAGATATATTTAAAGAGATGAAAAGTTTAATTATTTGGAGGTTGGTGCTTCGTAATAGAAGAGATTTGTCTCTCTTGCTAAGTTGGTGCTTAACGTGGGGATTGGTGTCTCTAGTGGGTTGGTGCCTACAAAGTTTTGTAAGAGTATTTTATTTTTAGGTTAGATTTGGACAGTAGATCCAAGTAGTCTTTTCTGTATGGTTTTCTCCTAAAAAGGTTTCCATGTAAATTTTGTGTCTTTAAATTGTTAGATCTTGTGTGGTTGAATTTTAATTAAGTGAAATTTTATCTTATATTGATTCACCTCGCTCTCAATATAAGTGTGTGCTTTTCAATTGGTATTAGAGCCAATTCCTTCGAAAACAATCTAACCACTAGAAGGTAGATCTCAAGAGCACACATTGCTCGTCAAGAAGGTTTCTCTTCAAACAGAGCTCCATTGTTTGACGAAACACACTATGCATTTTGGAGCATAAGGATACAAAACTATCTAATGGCTCTTGGATTTGATATTTGGAAATTAGTGGTGAATGGCTATACAACTCCATCTTCATTGACGGATCTGGTTGGAAACAAGGCTAGTGAAAAAATGCAAAAGCTATGAGTGCTATATTGTGTGGTCTAACTTAATCAGAGATTATCAAGGTGATGCATTGTGAATCAACAAAATAAATTTGGGATAAACTTAAGAACATCTATGAAGGTGATGACAAAGTTAAGAAGGTTAAGCTTCAAACCCATAGAAGATAATTCGAGAGCTTGAAAATGAAAGACAACGAAAATATTGCAGCTTATCTCCTTCATGTGAATGAAATTATCAACACCATAAGAGGACTTGGTGAAAAGGTTAAAGATTTAATAAATGTGCAAAAAGTGTTAATGTCTCTCCCCTTGAGATTTGATCCCATAGTTTCTGCCATTGAAGAAATGAAGGATCTAGATACATTAAAAATGGATGAATTGCATGGGATCCTCATAGTGTATGAAATGAAGACTGAAAAAGAAAATTCATCAAACCAAGAAGCAACCTTCAAATCTTCAAAGAAGATGAACAAAGAGCTTGAATCAAGGAATAACTCTTGCAATGAATTAGATGCAATGGAAGCTCATTTTGTGAGAAAGCTTAAGAAAGGATTTGGTAAATACAAAGGTAAGTTGCTCTTTAAATGCTTAAATTATGAAAAAGTAGGACATTTTGCTACTAAGTTTCCACATGCAAAAAATGAAAGTAGTGATGATGAAGAAGATCATAACATAAATAAAGGGAGGAAAAATCATCAATATAAAATGAGCTACTAATAGGGTAAAGATGAAAATAAGAACTTCTATAATTACAAGAAAAGTCTCTACTCCTAAGGGATTAGTAGCTTATATGAGGAAATCAAAGTATCTTTGTTAGTGATAGAGAAGAAACTCTCTTAATGGCAATAGAAACAAAGAGTGGTGTATTGGAAAGTGAAGAAAAAGGAAAATAAAATAACGATTCAAAAGAGGAAGAAAATGTTGAAATAGATGGAGAAGTAGATCTTGAAGAAGAAATCATTTGTGCCTTAAGTGAGATCAATACGCTTAAGAAAAAAATTGAAACAAAAGCAACTTCAAAAATATAAAGAAGAGGATTGTGTTTCAAGAGCAAAAATGTCACAAAGCCTTGAGGAATCAAAAGAAGATGATCATCAACCTAAAAATTCAACTTGAAGAGGCTAAAAGCATAGAAGAAGAGATGAGAACCGAACTAAAAAAAAAAGAAGAAAACTATGAGATGCTAAAATCTGAAATTGTTTCCTTAAGGAAGGAACTAGAGAAAACAACTACTCTATTAAATAGAAGCCTAAAGTTTGAGAAGAGTATTGAAATCTTAGATGATATCATCAATTGCTAAAGATCACCATTCCTCAAGACTAGTCTTGGCTATGAAGAAAATCAGAAGACTACTAAAGATTATTCAAATTCTAAGGCCATAGGGTTACCAAAGAAGCTAAAAGAAGAAAAGCCTAAAAGCTATGTAGATGCGCTGAGAAGATTCATTAATAAGGATAGAAACAAGAATAAAGAAAGTGATATCCCACAAAAAATCAACATTCTTCACAAAGACAACAAGGACAAATTTAGAAGATAGTTCTCTCCAAGGCAGTCTCACATGATTGGGTTCCAAAACTCTTTGGTTCTTTCTTTTATTGTAATCATTTTGTTCATAAAACAATAGATTGTAGGGCACGTGCAAGAGACAATTTTGTATGGAATAAAAATAGCTCTTATGGGATCTTAAACATAAACTACAATTCATTTGTACCTTTGTTTGATTGTAATATTATATGCTATATGTGCAACTACTATGGTCATATAGCACATTTCTGTAGAAGTGGTTTGGTAGAATCTCCTAGAAAAAACAAGGTGAATAACCTTGGCAAGAAAAATAAAGAACCTACAAAAGCTTGGAAGAGGAAGCAATAGAAATCTATGCTATGCAAACTACAAGTTTCATGCCCAAAATGAAGGAAATTAATGGTGCATTGATAGTGGTTGCTCAAGTCACATGACAAGGGTTAAGAGAAAGTTTTTCACCTTGAAGGAAGTAAATGGAGGCATGGTAAAATGAGATAATGCTACAACAAGGATATCTGGAAAATGTACTCTTAGTCTTGACAATGGAAAGACAAAAAAATACATTTTGTATGTTGACGGTTTGAAGCATAATCTTCTTAGTGTTAGTCAAATGTGTGATTAAGGACATACCCTCAACTTTCATGCTACATATATTCCTTCCCCTTTGTCATTCATATCTTCTTTTGTACATATATCTATGAGATGGGACGTGACCCATTAATGATACCCCTAGTCTAGATGATATCTTTACAATATTATGCTTTGCAAGTGTTTTGCGCCAAGCGGCGGTATGTTTTACCGACCAGTGTCTTAATTGTCCTTTTCGGCTAACATCATCCCTTGTTTCAAAATGTTGATTTGTCCTCAAGTCAATGCTACTTTGTTGGAAGAATATCCTTGTATATTTCCTTTGGGATGGCAAAAGTATTATCCCATTGGGTCTTAGCTAGGTGTAGATGTTGAGTCTATACCTGAATCTACAATAGAAGTTTCTCTGCTCCGAGAGTGTTTATGGAATCAGTATCTTGTGGGTCAACTGTTGGGCTTCGTGGAGGACTTTGGTGATATGTGCTAACCTTAAATTGATAACTTCTTAGAGTTGGTGGAATTTGTTTAAGATCCGATCTCATTGATCTTGCAATTGTTGGAATTGTGCACGTAAGGCCTCAGTCTGTACACTAGATTTCCCATCTGTATCGTGTAAGGCATCATATGTTGTAGCTCGGTGAAGTATCTAAACTTTCAATTGATCCATCTAAGATTTGGTTGTTGCTATTATTGTTGCCCATTGAAGACAAAATTGGTATAAGGCATTAAGGTCTCCTTTTGTGTTCTTTAAGGTTTGGATTGTGATTCTCAGGTGGAGTGTGCAGTAGCATGCTTCTTCCTTTCCTTGTCTATCCTTGTTTTCTAATGGCTTGCCTGGATTTGCTACTTCATTGTTTTCTTTTGTGTGTGTGTCTCCTTGATTATCCCTTATATCAAAATTTTTAGTTGTGTTGCCAATGGTTGAGATGAGTCCCCTTGGAGTTGAGGGAACTTTCCTTGTATATCCTTCGTGCTAGCTCCTCTAACTGGTCAGAGCTCTCCACATGATGCTGCGAAAATTCTTCCCATGTTGTTTGCTGTAAGATATCCCCCAACTAAAATTTATGCAATGGTGATATGCTTCCTAGGTCTACTTGTGAGCCTACCAATGGTAGTTGCAGGAGTTGCATAGAGGTTGTCATTTTGATCTACTTTTGTTTAGCCAAAAATTCCTTGATGGACTCCATGGAGGATGTGGCACAGGAGGAAGGTGTCTCAGATTGCTGGGGGGAGAAGATTGCTCTTGTTTTGAGGTGGGATATTTTGCTTCTTCCTTGCTGTTGGCTAACAAATTTGCACCTTTAAATTTATGATTAAATTTAACTCTTATTGCCCAAATGAGATGCAATTGATTACCAACAATTGAGTTAATTGTATCTATGAGAAAAAAAATACTCTTTGAATTAATGATATTATGGTTTATAGATTATGCACTAATGATAATGGAAACTTAAATGCATGTTAAGGGTTATGATGGATTTGATTTTGAAAATATTGACGTGTTTTAATTTTGTAAATGACAATGAATTATGGATATGGAATGTGATTATAAATGCACTTTTAAATGTGAAAATGCTAATGATCCTTATGCATGAAATATAGTATTTATGTGAAATGCAATAAATGGGATGGTTAATGAGAGATTGTTTTGATCATGATACAAAATATAGTCAAGGCTTGGGCGATGGGGGGAATGAGAGATGAGGATGTAGGGGGAATTAGAGTTATATGATAAATGTGAGAGAGATGGGACGGGGATAGGTTGATGATTATATTGGAAATGTGATGAGAAATCCTAAAATTTAATATGGCAAAGGATAATATGCCCCAATAGTATATATGGCCAATGGTGCTAGTATATCCCTTGTGTGGACTTGGACTCACAAACGAACAAAATATTGTCCAAAACACACAATGTCTTTAACAACCTTAGTGGGTCATGAGGGAATGAGAATATATACAAAAAAATTTGACGCACACAGATGAGTGACTTGGTGGGTCTATGCAATGAGGAACTTGTAGTGTATGATAAAATCATTCTCCTTCATCTAAGGTAGGAGGTATCCTAGGTGGGTCATGAAAAGGACTATCACAAATGCAACATACATAAATAATGATAATGCCCCATTTTGCGTCCATCAAAACACACCAAGATATGAGTAGATCTAGGTGGACTTAAATAGGTATCACCATGGGTTGAAGAGAAAAACATTAAAAATGTGACAACCTTCATTAATTAAAATTAACAAGTTACACAAATTACACATAAACAAGCATATGGACATGATGTGTGTCCAATAAATAAGAAAAGAGACAAGAAATTACATTATTTCATAAAGTTTTGAGTACACATTGATTACATGGCAAAACATATGGGATCATATTCCTTACAATAGACCCCATGGTCGAGAACATGATTACACAATGAACCACAACAAGGAACTTCTTGATAAGATTCATGCAACATTTATGTCCTTTGACCACATCAAGGGCAAGAACATTGTCAAAGAGTGTTTCCACCATACCATGAAATGATTCACTTCCCTAGAATTCTTCTTAAAAGAAGAATACCCAACCCAACTTGAGGAAGACTAGCAATGTGAATCTAACTAAAGTAATGGAATTGTGAAGTGACATAACTACATCTATCGATATCATGATTTTCAACACAAGGAAAGCACCAGAAAACCAACATGCATGAAAGCTTGCAAATGTGATTCAATAACATTTTTGTTGCCTTTCAGAGTATTTGCATTAATATTTGTATTTACCTTTGTTGGGGAAAACTGAAATGTGGAGAATATATGAAGAGTAGGCCGAGTGGAGGTAGAGAATAAATAATCCAAAGCCATAACCTATCAAGCTCGGTACTTCCTTCTCCACTTTTTTTTTTCTGCTCCTCTAAGGTGATGGGCTCCATATCAATGGATGTTGGTATCTTTGCCTCCTTCCGTGTTGCAACCTTCCTCTCTCTCCTTTTTCAAATTTCCCTACTCTTTGCAAATTCTTTGCTACCCCTCCACTCCCCCACGATGGGTAACCTCCATAAAGATGCCTGCATGCATCAAACAATTATGATGCCTCCCTTCCATAATGCATTTATGGTGATTAAATGGAATCTTCCCAATTTACTGCAAAATCCATGCCCACTCCTATGCATGCAAACATTTCTTGAAGAAAACCATTACATGCAACTGTTACAAGCAAATATATATATATATATATATATATATATATATATATACATTTATTTTTTATTACCTTTATTAAACACAATCTTAATAGGATAAGTAATGGAATAAATTTTAAAAATACAATTTTTAATTGTGAACAAATAACTAGATTACGTCAACTAAGGTCAAATTGCATGTTCATAGCCAATCTCTTGTAAAATGAATGACTTGCATATTTGTAGAATATTTGTGCATGATACCATTTTAGGATTTGATTTGTTGAAAGGCGTGAATTTAATCATCTACAAAGATTGTGTCTCATTGCTTATAAGAAATATAAGGACCAAGTAGCATTCAAGATGAACTATATTATATATATAATTTACATATTATTTATTATATGTATATTATATTGTATATATATTATTATATTATTTATTATATTTATACTAAAATTATATAATACATAAATAATATAATAATATACTAAATATAAATTATTTATTTTAGATATTATATTATACTTATATTTATATCATATGTTATATAATATATAATAATATACTATTTATATATTATTTATTATAATTAGATTTATATTATATATTATATTATACAATATATGAATATTATAATTTATATTAATAAATATGATATTTATATATTATTTATTATATTTATATTTATATTATATATTCTATTATACAATTGTTGTCAAATAAAGTTTGTACCCTTGCTAAGCTATTAACTATAGCAACTTATTGACACATGGGAACACTTCGAGGTTGTGGGTGACCTGGGAATGAAGTGGACCTCCAGATTATGGGTTGGTTCCCCTTAAGATAACTTAAAAATACTAAAAATGAAGGAAAAGAGTAAGAAGGATATGCTTGAAATTTAAAACCTATCACTAACAGGTGATACACCAAAGATCAAAATATGACAATACTATTGAAACTCACAGAAACCTCAATAAAGCTAAACAATCTCACAACACAGAGATTTATGTCTGCAAAAGCGAGTCTATGTAAGGTTTTGACTGTTCTAATGCTTAACACAAGGAAAACGATGATGTTTTCACATATATAAATGCAATAGAAAGATATCACTAACATAAACCTGCACTATGACATAATATTCTTTGCATCCAGTACTGAAGGAATCTGATAAAATAAAGAATTACACAGAATTTTATCATGCAACTCACAACCAATACTAAACAACAAAGGAAATTGGTGAAGGAAATGACTTTCTATTGAGAAAAAAAAGAGTTTTTGTATTACAAATTTGTAGTATTCATATATTGAGTTACAAAGTCTAAAATGCTCTTTCAACAATCTCTTCGCCAAGAACTCTCCCTCCAAGAACTCCCTTTTCAAAAAGGCAAAAATGCCATATATACAACAAAAACTAAAAAGTGTCGGCCTCCTACCCTAGGGTTTACAAAAAATGAGTCGGTTCCTAAACACGTCGACCCTCAGATCTTTTGGAATAAAGTTAATGTTGCATTCAATGTGCATCCCTCTGTCCCTATCGGTGAAAAGATCACCCTCAGGAGTGGCCTTCAGATCTTTTGAAACCATCGCATTAACTTCTGGCCCCCGTGTCTGACCTCGAGACTTCTTTGAAGAGCTGCTTTGAATGTTCTGAAGTATGGTCATTAATGTCGATCCACTTTTTCCAACCGACATCCCAGCTGTCCTTGTGACTCGTGGCCTCTTCCTTTCTGCTCTCCTCTTGTTCTAGACCCTTCTGCAAGTTGACCCTCTTCGAGAAGTAGCATCAGATTTATCCTGCTTAGATCTTTACAAACGAACACCACTGTCCATCGAACCGATTCATCATCTCATTCACAGAGCAAATCCATACCGCTCACATTCCATTGATCTTCTTCACAGGACAGTCACCACAGTCAAACTACCACTAGTTCACCCTCGGCTTCCTTTGATTGATTGAACAGATACCACGTAAGATTTTCAAGCGGTCAAAAGTCATTCAAACATAATCTCATGTCGGTGAGACACTGGTCGTGTCTCCCCAATGCGATTATACTCCACAACAACAATCGACATAGCTTAGAGCTATCGGCAAGACTTCACATCGAGTTGCAAGAGTTATATCGATATCCCAAAACCATCGGCAAGATTATCGCTGTCGGCCAGACATCATAGCGAACCCTGAAGAGTCATACCGATATCCAAAACCATAGGCAAGACTATCGCTTTTGGCAAGAGGTCATACCGAAAGCATCTGACAGTAGATACCATTCCATTTAGACCATCGGCAAGAGTCTCGGCGATGCTCAGCACGAACACACCCATCGGCAAGACAAACAAGTCGGCGAGACATCATAGTGATCCCCCAAGAGTTATACCGTTTGGCTCTTCCATCGGTGAGACATCCGCATTCAACAGGACATTACAACGAGTCGTTCATCTTTTAGCAAGACCTCACCCCGTCAGCAAGACATCACACCGAACTAACCATTCTCCCCGAGCTCAAACCCTTTCAGCGAGACCACCTTTGGTCGGCAAGACTTCTCCCCGAGGTCAAAACACTACACCGAAGGCACAATCCTTCGGCGAGACTTCATCGGGTCGGCAAGACATTATGCTGGACTTAGAATCTTTCGGCGAGACCACCCCCTTTCGGTGAGACGTTACACCGACGCTAACTCCTTTCCCCGAGACCATTCCGTTTCGACGAGACTCCCCTCAATCGGGAAGACATCATAGCGAACCCTTAAGCCTTCGGCAAGACATCTACCGGTCGGTCAGACATCACACCGAGCGCAAATCATTCCCCCCGACGCTACCCTTGTGAACAACTGTCGGCGAGAGCTCTTCGGTCGGAGAGAGATATAAAACTTCATGGCGACCAAAATGTCTCGGCGACCTGAGGATTTCAAATGAATATAACACACTACTAGTCGGCAAGACATTAAGCTGGTCTCAGCGACTTTCTTCTTTGAGGAGTTTTATGCCAGATCTAACTAAGGCATACTTTCCAAAAGACTTCCTTGTGAAATAGCATCAGATGCATGATTTAACCCTGCAAAACAATGCCTCCATTAGTTCTCAAAATGCATCAGATGAAGACCTTCCCAATGAAAACCGAACACCTGCATGCTAGGCTCAACCCTTATGGGAGCCACATTTAATCCACGTGCCGAATTTAAAACATAATTTTCCCCTGTAGCTGATTGAGAAGCAAACAAGTTAGAAAATATATAACTTTGATGCAAATGTTCCTCCATTTGGCCTTCATGAACACTTGAAGACAGATTGCCCTACATGATTGAGCTTGCGGGTGAAAATCGGGTAACATTTCTGGCGACCTCAGCTGGATATTTGCCTGCTAAACATGCAAACCAGTAGCCTAGGCTTATCCATTGGGCATGGAGTCACTTGATAACTCATAGGTTGACTTAAAACATCAGCTTTGTACATGGTTGTAACACATTTGTAACTCAAGAAACAGATCACTTAGAAATTTATTGAAAATAGGAAATTACATAAGTGAAAATATCTAACTGTGCTAGGACAACACTTAGGGAATCGAAAAATTGCAACTAAACCTACCCTACACTAACCAGTAAGAAATTGGTCAAACAAAACCATTCATAGGATGACTGAAATAGCTGCCCCTTCTTCTCAATATGCAATAATTATCATGCATGATGGCAGTTAAAAGAGGACGATGCTCTAAGAAATGTTTAATAAATTGATGCAGCAATTTATGAAAAAGATAAAGAGACTCACTACCCTCCTTAAATAGATCATATGTAATGTTATTCAAGGGAGGATAAGTGAATTGAACATACTCTTTTTTAACTTCCAATGCATCTTGGATACCATTTTCTGTTGTACCTTCATGTGTGGGTGCATGATTGGTCCTTGGTGTTGTATTGGACTCCATCTGAGCTAGGTATCTGATTGGACAACCTTTGGTAAGGGCAAAGATTGATCATTCCTTCCTGATCACTTGCTCATGGACTGCCACTTTATCATCTTGTTGGCTGAAAAGGTTGAATCCTTGTGGCTGACTTGGTGGAAAAGCAGTAACCTTCTCAGCATGTTCATGCTTTCTCAAATAAACATTCGTTCTTTCAACAGAGAATAGTGAAATGGCTTCCTCCAACACACTTTCAATCAGTACATCAACCTCTGGCTCTTTTATAGACCAGAAAGGAAGCTGCCTATAATTCTCATTATTACCCAAAGAAAAACATTCCAACTCAGGCTTGTCCTCCTCAATAAAGGAAGGCAAAATTTCAAATAACAATGTAGCCTCAACGAAAGAAGGAAAAGGTTTAACTAGTTTAGCAGTCTCAAGGTCCCCTGCACAACAAAAAGGAAGCTCTTTCAACCAATCACGATCTTGTAAAACAGGATTATGAGGCCCCTCTTGTTGTTTCAACAACTCTGCAAGCTGTTGCTTTAGGCTTTTCTTCCAAGTCTAATGCTCCATTGTTTTGCTGACTGTCATCAATCGACAACTGCCCAAATTGCTTGATGTCTTCTAGTTGTTCTGAAACTGCAACCTCGCAAGTGCCTTCCACTTGAGGAAGATCTTCAGTCAGTTTTGAGCTTTGAGAAGAAGCAATCTGCTTGAAGCTTGGAACTGAAAACACGTGCTCCTCCAACTTAGCAATTTCATCGTAGTTGTCCATGCTAGATTCACCCTGTCTGAAACTTGGAAGTTTGTACTTTGAGGCCCCCTCCTTCATAGGTAGTTGGGGTTCTATCCTATGAGCTTGTGCAAGCAAGTGTTTCATCTGCTCATCCTTAGCTGCAACTTGTCTAGCCAACAATTCCTTCTCATATATCTACGCTTCCAACTCTTGCTGACGAATGTGAGCTTGAAAGGCAAGCTCCTCTTGTTGCATATTATACTCATTTTCCATTTCTATGTCTAACATCCGCCTTTGAAACTGCAGCAACATCTCCTTGACGCTACCCAACTCGGTATCCGCATTGTTAGAATTTTGGGACTGACTTGGGAGGCTACAAGGCTGGCTCAAAGTGGAATTAATATGCTACGAGGGGAATTGAGCAGGGGTAGGAGGGTGGAAAGCATGATAGGATTGCTGATAATGCTGGTTGTAATGAGGAGAAAGGTTGTTTGGAGACCCAAAACTTAAATTTTCATGAAATGGAAGAGAATAACCATTGTATTGTTGATAACTAGACATTGCAAGGTGAAATATGAAGCATAAGCAAGTCTAGATAGCAAACCTCCTTAACTGTAGGTACCTGGGCTATTGAAACCAGCTGATATTAAATTGGAGTCGCCATGGTGCTATTTGCGCTGCCTCCAAAGGCTGATATTATTGAGAAAAATACCAGATTGCTCAATATTTTGAATTCCTCAATGATACACTGGTATACAGAGTCGCCATGCTATGCTGATGTTAATCTCTAAAAGGCCTGAATCTTACTGGTTGCATATCAAAAACCAATAATAGACATGTAATTTTCAAACTGTCTGTTCGACAGTCCCACCAGGCGTGCCAAAAATTGTTGTCAAATAAAGTTTGCACCCTTGCTAAGCTATTAACTGTAGCAACTTATTGACACATGGGAACACTTCGAGGTTGTGGGTGACCTGGAATGAAGTGGACCTCCAGATTATGGGTTGGTTCCCCTTAAGACAACTTAAAAATACTAAAAAATGACAAAGGAAAAGAGTAAGAAGGATATGCTTGAAATTAAAAACCTATCACTAACAGGTGATACACCAAAGATCAAAATATGACAATACTGTTGAAACTCACATAAACCTCAATAAAGCTAAACAATCTCACAACATAGAGATTTATGTCTGCAAAAGCAAGTCTATGTAAGGTTTGACTGTTCTAATGCTTAACACAAGGAAAACGATGATGTTTTCACATATATAAATGCAATAGAAAGAGATCACTAACATAAACCTGCATTATGACATAATATTCTTTGCATCCAGTACCAAAGGAATCTGATAAAATAAAGGATTACACAGAATTTTATCATGCAACTCACAACCAATACTAAACAATAAAGGAAATCGGTGAAGGAAATAACTTTCTATTGAGAAAAAAGGAGTTTTTGTATTACAAATCTGTAGTATTCATAAAATGAGTTACAAAGTCTAAAATGCTCTTTTAGCAATCTCTTCGCCAAGAACCCTCCCTCCAAGAACTCCCTTTTCAAAAAGGAAAAAATGCCATATATACAACAAAAATGAAAAAGTGTTAGCCTCCTGCCTTAGGGTTTACAAAAAATGAGTCGGTTCTTGAACATGTCGGCCCTCAGATCTTTTGGAATAAAGTTAATGTTGCATTCAATGTGCATCCCTCTGTCCATGTCAGTGAAAAGATCACCCTAAGGAGTGGCATTCAAATCTATTGAAACTATTGCATTAACTTCTGGCCCCCGTGTTCGACCTCGAGACTTCTTTGAAGAGCTGCTTTGAATGTTCTGAAGTATGGTCATTAATGTTGATCCACTTTTTCCAGCCGACATCCCAACTGTCCTTGTGACTTGCGGCCTCTTCCTTTCTACTCTCCTCTTGTTCTAGACCCTTCCGCAAGTTGACCCTCTTCGAGAAGCAGCATCAGATTTATCCTGCTTAGATCTTTACAGACAAACACCACTGTCCACCGAACCGATTCATCATCTCATTCACAGAGCAGATCCATACCACTCACATTTCGTTGATCTTCTTCACAGGATGGTCGCCACAGTCAAACTACCACTGGTTCGCCCTCAGCTTCCTCTGATTTGTTGAATAGACACCACGTAAGATTTTCAAGCGGTCAAAAGTCGTTCAAACAGAATCGCATGTCGGTGAGACACTAGCCATGTCTCCCCGATGCGATTATACTCCATAGCAGCAATTGGCATAGCTTAGAGTTGTCGACAAGACTTCACATCGAGGTGCAAGAGTTATATCGATATCCCAAAACCATCGGCAAGACTATCGTTGTCGGCCAGACATCATAGCGAACCATTAAGAGTCATACCGATATCCAAAACCACTGGAAAGACTATCGCTTTCGGCAAGAGGTCATACCGAAAGCACCTGACAGTAGATACCATTCCATTTAGACCGTCGGCAAGAGTCTCGGCGATGCTCAGCACGAACACACCCATCAGCAAGACAAACAAGTCAGCGAGACATCATAGCGATCCCCCAAGAGTTACACCGTTGTGCTCTTCCGTCGATGAGACATCCGCATTCGACAGGACATTACAGCGAGCCCTTCATCTTTCGGCGAGACCTCACCCTGTCGGCGAGACATCACACCGAACTAACCATTCTCCCCGAGCTCAAACCCTTTCGGCGAGACCACCTTCGGTCGGCAAGACTTCTCCCCGAGCTCAAAACACTACACCGAAGGCACAATCCTTTGGGGAGAATTCATCAGGTCGGCAAGACATTATGCTGAACTCAAAATCTTTCGGCGAGACCACCCCCTTTCGATGAGATGTTACACCGACGCTAACTCATTTCCCTGAGACCATTCCGTTTCGGCGAGACTCCCCTTAGTCGGGAAGGCATCATAGCGAACCCTTAAGCCTTCGGCGAGACATCTACCGGTCGGCCAGACATCACACCGAGCACAAATCATTCCCCCCGACTCTACCCTTGTGAACAACTGTCGGCGAGAGGTCTTCGGTCGAAGAGAGATAGAAAACTTCATGGCTACCAAAATGTCTCGGCGACCTGAGGATTTCAAATGAATATAACACACTGCTAGTCGGCAAGACATTAAGCTGGTCTCAACGACTTTCTTCTTTGAGGAGTTTTATGCTAGATCTAACTGAGGCATACTTTCCAACAGACTTCCCTGTGAAATAGCATCAGATGTATGATTTAACCCTGCAAAACAATGCCTACATTAGTTCTGAAAATGCATCAGATGAAGACCTTCCCAATGAAAACCAAACACCTGGACGCTAGGCTCAACCCTTATGGGAGCCACATTTAATCCACGTGCCGAATTTAAAACATAATTTTCCCCTACAGTTGATTGAGAAGAAAACAAGTTAGAAAATATGTAACCTTGATGTGAATGTTCCTCTATTTTTCCTTCATGAACACTTGAAGACATAGATTGCCCTATCTGATTGAGCCCGCGGGTGAAAATCGGATAACAACAATATATAAATAATATCTCTCTATCTTTCCCCCTTCACACCTTGGTTTGTAGTGGGTACACTAAAGAAGTGTGGAAGGTCAATTAGAAACAAAGAGGGAGAGAGTGAGAAAGAGGAAAAGAGAGAAAGATAGACAAAGAGAGAAGGAAAGACAAATATAGAGATAAATAGGGGAGAGAGAGGAAGAGAGAGACTACGAGATACATTTGAGAAACATGGAGATAGAGAGGGAGATATAGATATATAACTTCCTATCTCTATCTTTATGTCCCTTTATCTCTCCCTCTCTCATTCTTTTCCTCTCTTTTTCTCTCCATCTTTCTATATCTCCCTCTCCCCCCCTCTCTCTCTATTTCTTTCTATTCATATATCCCTACTTCTATCTCTCTCTTATTCACTCCATCTCTCCTACTTTCCTACTCTCTCTCACACACTCCTCTCCATCTCTTTCTATTCATATCTTTCTCTACCTCTATCTCCCTATCTCTCTACTTTCTCCCTATTTCTCTATCTCTTTCCATATCCCTCTCTATCTCGCTATATCACCTCCCCTTTCTCTCTCTCCCTCTCTCCCTATCTTTCTCTCTTTCTCCTCTTCTCTCTACCTCCCCTCTCTTATATCTCTCCCTCCCTCTACCTATTCATATACTTTCCTTTCTCCCTCTCTCTCCCTCTATATATTAGTTCCTGTCTCTATCATTATCTTTCTATTTCTCCCTCTCTCATTCTCTCCCTCTCTCTCCCTCTCTCCCTCTCTCTATATATTTAATTCTTCTATATATATATGCACAAGCTTTGATGCATGTTGGTTTTTTGGTGCTTTCCTTCTTGTGTTGAAAATCATGATACCAATAGATATAGTTGTGTCATTTCACAATTCCATTGCTTCTGTCAGATTCACATTGCTAGTCTTCCTCGAGCTAGGTTGGGTATTCTTCTTTCAAGATGAATTCTCGGGAAGTGAATCTCTTCGTGGTAGGGTGGAAATGCACTCCAACAATGTTCTCGCCCTTGATGTGGTCGAAAGAGATAAATATTGCATGAATCCTATCAAGAAGGTCCTTATTATGGTTCATTGTGTAATCATGTTCTTGACCATGTGGTCTATTGTAAGGAATATGATCCCATATGTTTTTCCATGTAAACAACATTTATGTACTCAAAATTTTATGAAATAATGCAATTTATTGTCTCTTTTCTTGTTTAGTGGACATACGCCATTTCCATATGCTTGTTTATGTGTAACTTGTTAATTTTAATTAATGGAGGTTGTTATGAAAAATCACCAACAAGATGAGCACATCAACATGTCTCTTACCAAAGGTGGATTAGGTGATGGTAATAATGATGCCAGACTCAAAAAGGATTCATCCCTATGGGAATAGATGATGAGGATAGACATAGATGGTAGGCCAAGAGCGATGGTGACTAGTGAACATGTTTGATGGTGTTAATCAAATCATGTTTTCATGAAAGCACATATAGGTTTGTATGTTTTATGTTTGGTCTTTTTGTTTGTTTGTTGAGCAAGGTTTTGTGAAATGGTAATGGGATGGTAAGATAACCTTATTGTGGGTGGAATACTTTATTATGGGTGGGGATAGCAAAGATGTGATGTTTTATTATGAACAACTAGGCTTGTGATCAGCCTAATCCAAGATCACTTTTAGGTATTTCTCTCTGTGTCCATTGGAGGTGGTAACATGATGGTTTGATGGACGATCATGATAGTGTAAGGAATAAGAATGTTTTGACGACATATATGAGCAATGCATGGCAAAATTAGGCATCTAAATTATCCAATCATATACGAAAAGGGATTGAAGACAAGTGGCCCAATCATGCATGGTGGGATGATGGAAGTTGTCTCATCAATTATATCCTAAAAAGGAGATGGGAATGTGGCAACGAATGGGTGGTTCAATGAGAATGCGATGTGGTTTTATCCTACTTGCACGAAGAGGTATGTATGGAGGCATGATGGAAATCTCATCAATCATATCCTAAAAATAAGATGGGAATGTGATCACATATGATGGTTTGGTGATGAGAGAATATGATAGTAGTTTTATTTTAGTAGAGGGTGGGTGCGGTGAGAATGGAAAGTTGTCTCACGAGTGGCACATGGATGGAGTGACTATGCAGGTTGTCTAGTCAATCGTGTGAAAAGGAGAAAGGAGCTCAGAAAGGTGAATGATGAGTGGCTAGATCATGCATGTGAGCATATGATGGTGGTCTACTTGTAGGAGGGAAAGTATGAAAGGTGGAATCATGGAAGTTGTCTTGTCAATCATATGCAAAAGCTAAAATACATGAGCAATGTATGAAGGGATTGGTCATGCAAGTTGTTTGATCAATCATATGAAAAAGATGAGAGGCATAGAGGTATGTGGGTAGGTTGGCCAGGTGAGGACATGACGGTGGTTTTAGCACGCATGAAGGGATTGTGGGATGTGTATGGATGGCTCATCATACTGAAATTTGTGCATGTTGTGTAGATGACTGAGTGAAACAGAGTGTATGGAAAGGCTAAGACATGGTATGAGAAGGCTCCTTGGTACTTAGTAAAGGGTGGTTATGTACATGGTTGAAAAATCTCCCAAGTTATAAAGTAAAGGGAAGTTGAATGAGAAGGGATGTATGATGGGGTGGATCATGGTATAAAAAGATTCCCAATTGCAAAATAAAGGGAGGGGATATTCATAGTAGGAAAAGCTTTCATGTTATAAAATTAAGGAGAATAAAATGCAATGACACCTATTCCAAGCCATGGTGGGCACATGCATAAACTTACGATAATGAAAAAGATAAGTAGGTGGTAGAAAGGGATGATGGCTAATAGATGGTGGATATGACTCTATACATGGCGCTTGTTTGCCAAGTTTTCACCATGGTACTTGTCCAAGGTGCCACAAGAAAAGGTTTTCACCTTTGGACAATTTTATTTTTTTCAGCAAAAGGCTAATGCCTATATATATATTGATATAATATGGAAATTACATTATAGAAGGTCCTTTGGACAAATTATTTCTCTTTTTCTTTTTCTTTTTTTCAAATTTTTTATGAATAAAATTTCTTGAGATGTATGATATTCATTGGCTCTTCTAGGGGTTCACCTTCCATAGTGGCCAATTGATAAGCACCCGATCCATATTTGGTTGTGATGACATATGGACCTAACCAATTATGTTTGAATTTGCCTCTTTTCACAGTCCTGTAGATTGCACTAATTTTCTTTAAGCACTAAGTCACCAATCTCAAATTCTTTGGGATTTATTTTCTTCTTATAGCTACGTTAGAGTTAATTTTGGTAACCTTGTAAGTGATTTAGAGCATTAAGGTGTTTTTCATCTAATAACTCCAAATTTTGTAGATAAGTCATTTGATATTCTTCATCATTGATGAGATGTTGCAATGAGATTCACAAAGATGGGAGTTCAACCTCAATTGGTAAAATGGCTTCGACACCAAAGACTAGGGAATATGGGGTTGCCTCAGTAGGAGTGTGTATGCTAGTTTAGTAAGCCCAAATGCCAAGATTGAGTTGTAAATGCTAATCATAGCCTACTTCATTGACTATCATTTTAAGCATTTTTAAGATATTTTTGTTGGTAGCCTTGGCTTGGCTATTTCCTTATGGGTAGTAAGGGGTGGAAAAATGGTGTTGGATATTGAATTTCTGCCATAAGTCACAAAATTTTTGATATATAAATGGTTTTCCATTATTCATGATGATAGAAGATAGGATAGCAAAGCAACATATGATGTAATGGAGGATAAATTTGGAAATTTGTTTCCTTGTGGTATATGTTAATAGAACAGCCTCCACCTACTTAGTGAAGTATTCAACAATAGTGATGATGAATTTATAGCCATTGGAAGAGGATGGATGGATTTTGCTAATGAGGTCTAACCCCCACCATGAGAAAAAACATGGAGTGACAATAGGTTGAAGCTCTTGTGATGGTGCATGAATTATATCACCATGTTGTTGACATGGGTGACAAGTTTTTACAAATTGATGTGCATCTTGCTCCATTATTAACCAGTAATACCTAATATGCAATAATATTTCAACTAGAGTAGGACCACTAGAATGGGCCTTGTAGACACCTTAATGAACCTCACATGAATCAGTTTGAGCCTCTTTTGCATCTAAGCACCTCAGGAGGGTCCCTTCAAAGTTCCTTTGATAAAGTTTATCACCCAATAATATGAAGTGAGCAGTTTTACAGATGAATGACTATCATTGAGAGGTGGATAGGTTAGGTGGAAGGTTGTTGTCATGGAGGTAATTGTATATATATTGATACCAGGGTGAATTGGGACCAACAATGGCACATACTAACTCTGATTCAAGAAGATCATAGGCAGGGATTAATAGTTTTGTCATGAATTCATATTGTTGGTTATTTTTGGTCATATCTAATAGGGATCCAATTGTTTCCATGGCATCAACTTCTTTATTATTCAAATTATGTATTTGATCAAATCATATGTGCATGAAATATTTCTTGAAACTTTCCACCATGTGTTTATAAGGCAATAATTTATCATCTTTTGTTTGATATTCATCATTCACTTGCTTGATGACTAACTAGGAATCACCATAGACTTGTAGTTATGTTATTTTTTATTGGATAGCTTGCCCGATCCTTGTGATAAATGCCTCATATTTTGTAATGTTCTTCATGCAAGGGAAGTAAATGTGGTAAGACCTAGGAATTCAATTTCCTTAAGGGGTAACTGTTGCCCAATTTTCACCTAAGGGCTAAATCAGTTGGGCAATCTATGTTTCAAGTGTTCATAAAGGCCAAATGGGGATGTTGTTGTGCATGATTAAATCATACATTTGATGCTAAGTCACAAAGAGCTCAGTTGGAAAGCCTGCCTCAGTCAAGTTCGGATTGAAAATCCTCTAAGGAGAGAGTCGCCAAGACCTTCCAAATGTCTCGCCGACTAGAAGGGGTTCTATTCATTTTTGAAATGTCTTAGTCAGCCAAACATTTTAAATCGCCGCAGGTTTTAGAGATCTCCCCGACATGCTAAAGTCTTGCCAACATGGAGTGGTGGTCCTAGATAGAAGTCTCACCAAAAGATTTAGGTTCAGAAAAAGGTCTAGCCGACTAGGCGGAGTCTTCCCAAAAGAATGAAGGTCTTGGCGAAAGTTGGTGCCTTCACTATGAGGTTTGGCCGACTAGGCGGAGTCTTCCCGACAACGAGATGAGTTCGCCGAATGGAGGCACAATCACCATGAGGTCTGGCCGACAGGGCGATGTCTTGCCGAGGATTTTGCACTCGCTAACAGAAGGTTCGGCCGGTATAATGTCTCACCAACCGAAGGTGGTCTCGCCGAAGCGGAATGAAGTCACCATGATGTCTCACCGACTCGATGGCCTCTTACCAAAATAATGTGAGCTCGACGCAAAGGAAAGTAGAGTCACCATGATGTCTCGGCGAAAGCATGAGGTCCTACTGAAGAATGAAGGGTCTCGGTATAGTGTTTTGAGCTCGATATGAGGTCTCACTGACACATGGGTGTCTCGCCGATGGAGGAGCGCAATGATATAATGATGGGGGTTTGGCAAGAGATATTCCCGACTTGCCAATGTCTTGCCGAAGGAAGGATGTTTGAGCTCGGCGAAAGTGTTGCCTTCGGCGTAGTGTCTCACCGACCAAGCAAAGTCTCCCCGACTGAAACGAAGAGAGCTTGATAAGAGTTCTCGCCGAAGCAGGGTGGCTTCGGCGAGAGCTCTTGCTGACAAAGGAAGGTCTCGCCAAAACAGATGAACTCAGGAAAAAGGAGTGAGCTCGCCGAAGGATCTTGCTTTCGGAATAGTGTCTGGTCGACCTAGTGGTGTTTCACTGAAGTATGAGGGGCTCGTGTGAGGTCCTGCCAATAGCGATAGAATTGCTAGTAGAAAGGGGACATCGATATGACGATGGGAGCTTGATATAACTCTCACCGATGGTTGTAAGCTATCCTGATGCTGTTGTAGAGTGTAATCGCATCGGGGAGACACGACCAATGTCTCACCGACATGCGATTTTGATGAAGATTTTTTGACCGCCTGAGGAAGCTTGTATGACATCTATTCAGCCAATCAGAGGAGGCTGCAGGCGAGCCGTGGCAGTTTGACCGGTGAGAGGAAGATTAACAGAGAGAAAGCGACGTGGATTTTCTCTGAGCCCAGGAGCATTCAAAGCAGCTCGGCAAGGAGGTTCGAAGATGGACACGAAGACCAGGAAGTTAATGTTGTAGTTGCGAAAGATCAAGAAGGTCATTCCTGGAGCAACTCTTCACCGACATGGACAGCGGGGATATACATTCAATGCAGAATTAACTTCATTAAAAGATCTAAGGGCAGATCTTTTTCTAGAAGATGATATTTTTGGGCAAGGGCCAACACAATTTTTGTATATAAGGCATTTTTTGCCTCTTTGTAAAGGGAGTTCTCCTGATGCTTTTTCGAAAGTCTATGACTTTTGCAGTCCTTTCTCAGATTAGTAAACTTCTGTAACTCATTTCGGAGCATGATATATAAAATTTACCTTGGTTACCATTGATGGTTCAATTTGCCTTCTGGTTCTTGCAAATATTGTGCATTTTCAGGTGATTGATCAAGCTACTTCGTGAAATCTTCCTTTTCCTTATAGCTTTGTCTCATGTTAGCATGCCTTTCTTTGCAAAAGTAGTATTATGTAGGTTACAAACTGTGTTTACTTAATTGCACGAGCTTTTAATTTGTGAAAATTTGCTTTTCCTTCTTGAAAATGTGTGCATGTCAAACCTGTTTATGAGATACTTATCCATAATCTACAGAAACTTGTCGTGCAGTCCCATATCCATCATCAGTACTCAAGTGTAACTCGAGTGTCTCATTGTTCTTGTCATTTTGGTGTATCACCATAGGGTTTAGCTTTATTTTTATGTATTCTCCTTCTCCCTTTTCCTTACAAGATCAGTAGTTAGGTGACACCATAGGAAGCCGGCCTTCTCCGGAGGTTCATTTCAACTTTAGGTGACCCACAGCCTTGAAATGATCCCATGTTTCTCTAGAAAGCTCAGTTTTATAACTTTGCATAGGGTTCATTTCTAAGAGACAACAGTAACAAATAGTATTCTTGCCGTCGAGCCATGCTAAGTAAAAGATCCATCAAAGTACAAGCTCCACCATGTACGTTCATCAATAGCAAGAATGCCTTTATCTAAAGTTTTTATTAAAAGTGGGTGGTTATCAATTAAAGGAGCTTTTGTAATTTTATCAACAACCATTTGTCCTTTTATAGCCTTTCTATTTACATATTTAATATCAAACTCGTTAAGGATCATGATCCATTTTGTTATGTGACCCATGAGATTAGATTTAGAGAGGAAATATTTTAATGAATCTACTTTGGAAATAAGTTGTGTCTTGTGATTAAGAAAGTGATGTCATTAATTTTTAGCACAAGAAACAACTACAAGACATGCCCTTTCGATTGGAGTGTAATTCAGTTCACAACCTACGAAAGTGTGAGATATGTAATAAATAGCTTTCTCTTTTCCTTTATTGTCATGTTGTGCCAACAATGCCCCCAATGCCATAGTGGTAGCTGATATGTAAAGCAGGAGTGGTTTATCTAGACTAGGTGGCATGGAAGTAGGCGGTGAGGCAAGATAGTCCTTAATCTATTGAAAATCTTGTTGACAATTGTTGTCCCACTTGAAGTCGACATTTTTGTGAAGGAGGTGTGAAAATGGTTGGCACTTAACAATGAGTTGGGCTATAAATTGCTTGATGGCTTGAAGCTTCCCTTGAAGGCTATGTAACCGCTTGATATTTCTTGGTGGATGCATTGCTAGTATTTCTTTGACCTTAGCTAGATCGACTTCTACACCTCTTTGAGATATGATGAACCCAAGGAGCTTTCCATTTGTGACACCAAATACACATTTCTTGGGATTCAAACATAATTGGTACTTTTCCTATCGATTGAAAAAAAATCTGGCACTTGTACATGCCCATCTCTTGTTTTAAATTTTCTTAAAAGATCATCCACATAATCTTCCATGATGTCATGAAGCATGTTGTGAAAGATTATAGTCATGGCTCTTTGGTAGGTAGCCCCCTGCATTCTTAAGACCAAACGATATTACCTAATGACAAAATATTCCCCATCGGGTGATAAAGGTTGTTTCATGTTGAGCTTTATATACTATCTGTATCTGGTTGTAGCTTGAAAAACCATCCATGAGTGACAACATCTCGTGTCTTGTTGTTAAATCCATAATGATATCAATATTAGTGAGTGGGAAATCATCCTTTGGGAATTTCTTATTGAGATATCATGTATATCTTGATGCCCCTAGTGGGTTTAGAGATTGGCACCATATTAGAGATCCATTCAAGATAATCAATCAGGAAAATGAATCCAACCATGAGGAGCTTATGTAACTTTGTTTTGACTAACAAAGTAATTTGTGGATGCATTTTCTTTAACTTTTTCTTTATTGGTTTTGCATCAGGATATACTACCAAATTATGAACTACAAGAGATGGATCAAGTCCTAGCATATATGCATAAGTCTAAGAAAAAAAATTGGACCTTTGTTTGAGGAAATCTGATAGACTTTGATTCACATCTTCTTCTAAGGTTGCAACAATGAAAGTGACCTTTCGTTCTTCTATTGTCCCCAAGTTGATTTCAATAGTTGCATCAACCAATATTGTAGATGTTTCTTGATATTAAGGAATAGGATCAAGTGTCCCATATTCTAGCACCTCAGAGAGGTTTTCACTAGAAGATACATCTTTAATTTTTACTTTTTCATGATCCAAAGTGCCTCATCAAGGTTTTCACTAAGGGATTGTTCTTTTTATTTTATTTTATTTTATTTTTGCAACTAAGGCACATGACCTATTTCCCAAAATAAGCACCACTGTGTAATTTAATTTCAAATTCCCCCTTATGACCTCCTAGAGGTATATGTTCTTGAACTGTCATAAGTTCGACAATTGCTTCATCATTCTAGAAGGTATCAAGAATGGGAGGTCCTTGTTGATCCCAACCAATGAGTTCAAGATAAATGAGTGGAAGGTCAATGGGTTTGATGGTGTAATGGTATAATGTGTCCATCATTAAAAAGTTGGGCAATGTGTTCAAAAGGATCTTTGTTGGACCTCTCTTGAGGTTGTTAACATCAGTAGAGGTCTTACTTTCTTTGTTGTAGGTACATTTAGGCTCTTTGGGTACCATCTCAATTGATCTGCACCTAAGGCCATGATGGCCCATGTGCTGCTTGAGTTGAATAGGTTCCATTATGTCTTGTTCATGAACACCAATTCCTTTACCTTTATATCTCATATGTTTACGTAGATCATGGCCTTTTGGGTATATGTCTATTTGTAAAGGAGGTAGCAACTCATCTTTGTCTTTATATAACCATGAAGAAATGCTATCACTGAGATCTTCTTCATCTAGGAGCCCCCATTTATTTCCTTGGGTTCTTCCTTTACTGCCTTGGGTTGACCATGGGATTTAGGTGAGAGTGGGAGTTGTCCTACATTAAAATAATTGTGTAGTCCATACTCTCCACACCCTTTTTCAGTGATCTTGATCTTGTTTTTGGGAGTGGGTTGTGAGGTGGATGCAACTTTTAATATGGATTGGTTAATGCAGGATGAAGAATTGGATGGGACATCATTAATTGGACAATGGTGTGAGTGATTATAACCACCTTCCAGAAATTTACAGTATTGGAAAGGTTGTGGATCTACTGGAATGGTAACTTCAATACCATTGTAGGAAAATTTGATGCATTGATAGTAGGTGGAAGGAATAGCTTGCATGACATGAATCCATGGTCGGCCAAGGAGAATCTTTAATGGGAGATCGAGATCCAAGGTTTGACATGTGGTTTCCATGATAGCCAGTCCAACTTGGATAGGTAATTTGATGGTATCCTCAGATTCTCTTTTAGCATCATCATAAGCTTTAATAGTTATTTTATTTTGGGGTTCAATAACATCTTCAGAATACCCCAACTACCTTATTAATTTTAGAGTACATAAGTTGAGATCAGATCCACCATCTATTAAGACTTTGTTAATGTTGTATTTATGAATGATTGCTTTGATATGGAGTGTTTTATTATGAGGAGTGTCGGCATGTAAATCTTTAGTTGTGAAAGAGAGTTGATGTGTGGAAGAGAGGTGCCCAACTATTGCTTGGAATTGGTTAATATTGATGTACATAGGTATGGACAATTCTCACAATGATTTATCTAAAAAAAAATAATGAATAAGAGAGGTATGAAGTAACTCCAAGATAGAAATTTGGGTTGGAGTCTTACCAAGATGCTTTGGGATGTTATATTTGGTGGATATATAAGGAGATGAGGAAGAGAATGCTACTTGAATTGTCACTCGGCCTCTTCGGGTGGAGATGACATAATTGTCAACCTTGATGGTGACAATATCGACATGTTCATGGCTTTCCTCTATGTGGCCAACGATTGAGTCATGAGTTGGGGTTTGAATGATGTTGGTGTAAGTATATAATATTGCATTATAGGACCCATAAGGTTTTCCTTCATTATGCATTGGAAAGGCTTTTGTGTATATGCCTAATTGTTCATTAGGAGAGTTATGAGATTGTCCTTTGATGGTTATCTCTTCTTTATCAATAAGATCTTGTATATGATTCTTCAACTTCATGCATTTAGAGTTGTGATGATCTTTAACCCTATGATATACAAAATATTCATTATCCTTATACCATGCAGGTTTAGGTTGATTTTCATCAAAGGAATTAGTCATTAGGAATTTTATGAGATTAGTCTGGGAAAGTTTATGGAATATTACTTCAATTGGTTCTCCCAAAGGGGTATACATATGTTTTAGCTGATTATATTGTCTTGTTTTTCCTTGGGGATAGTGATAGTGTTGGAGACATTTTGATGTTGAGGCATGTGTTGATCATTAGATGATGTAGGTTGGATATTTTTCACATGTTTGGTATTAATTACACCATCATTCACAACATTTTTATTTTTAGACCAAATCTAGATTTTTCATTGGATTGATTGGTATTGTCTTGTTGGTATGTGTAAATTTTTATTAATCCCTTTTTAATTGTTAAATCTTTGTCAATGATTTCATCAAAAGTGTTAACACATTGTAATTGTAAGTGCAAACCTATTTTTGTATTTAAATTTTGGACAAAGATGTTCACCAATTGTTTTGTAGGCATGTGCAAGGGAAATCAACTAGTTAGATGTCTCCAACGTTGAAGGAAAGTGGCAAAAATTTCCCCAAGTTTTTGTTTAGTATTACACAAATTAAGCAATGTGACCTCATTTTGAATGTTGTATGAAAAATGAGCCACAAATATTTCAGCTAAATCTATGAAGGCAACGATTGAACCAGGGGGGAGGTGTGTAAACCACTCTAAGGCTTGTCCCCCAAGGCTTCTAGGGAATAATCTCATAAGATACATGTCATTGTAGGCCACCTCTTGGCATGCTATGAAGAATTCCTTGACGTGTTCTCTTGGATCACCCTTACCCTTATATTTATCAAATTTGGGTATTTCTTAATTCTTAGGGAAGGGGATGGCTTGTATGGACCTATCAAAGGGATAATGACATATTTTAGGTTGACCTACTTGAAGCCCTTGGATCATATTCTTCATATTTTGCAGTTCTTGGACAAGGTCAATGTTATTGGATGGGGTGGCATTCATGTATTGATGATTTTGAGGTTGGCAATGGGGTGTTGAGATATGGTTCATATCACAAGTATTTGGGGGTTGGGAGGTGTTAGATATGTGTTGATTAGTGTGTTGATATGTGGGTACACGGGATACTTGTTGTTGGATATAGTTAGCATTGGTGGATGTGATAGGGGGTTGGATAGATATGGTAGGATGAGTGGATGGATATGTAGTGTTGGTTGGAATAGTAAGCCCTAGGTGAGAAGAAACATTTGAGGATGTGGGGTTAAATGTGAGGGGGGATGAGTGGGCTTAGGCTTGGACCCCCAAATTTTATTCAAGGGATGGATGGAGGATGAAATGAATATTAGAAGGATCTTGTCTCCTAATTTGTGAAATATCAAAGTTTAATGGGAGTTTCTCCCCTTTTGTCAAGAGGTCTAATACAATGGTGTCCTTTTCAAGTTCATATATTGTTTGCATCATTTCTTCATTGTAGGGGTCTTGTGCAAATGCTTGCAACCTAGGAGAGTGATCAGGTTGGTCCACATAGAATTCTTCATTATGAGATGTTGTTTGGTTTGGTGAAGTCTCTTATAGTAATATTCTCTTGAGAGTCCATTTTACTTTTAGCTTGAGCCCTGGTGATTGGCATGCAAGAAATGAACTCCTTTAGACATAGGTTGTGGATATAGATTTCTAATGGATAGTTTTGATAATAGGAGTGTGAGGATTTTTTAGGATTCGATTTTTGATTGGGATAATGGTGTGATGGGTATGGATTATTAAATGAAGGACATTGGAGAATGAGGACTTGGGAGACTAATGATTTTTTATTGGTAGACGATTATATGGACAAGAGATACAAGACCAAACTTGCATCAAAATAAAGATCTAGATCCTTGGAGTAAAAGGTGATTTAGGATGTATCCTTGCTTACTTAGGATAGGCAAGTTCCTAAGCAAGATTGGATAAGGGGATTTTAAAAAACTTAAGGGAGCCAAATCCTTAAGAGAAATAATCCAAAATGATAGGCTAACTTAAAATGCTACTTAGGATAGGCAAGTCCCTAAGCAACACACAAGCTAGAGGAGGATGTATAAGGATCTAAATCCTAATTTTGACAAAATTTGATTTGTATTGATTGGGATATAGACAAAAGGATTATTTGATTGATAAAAGGATGTTTTTTTTTATGGGAGAAAATTAGGATTGATGACAAGTCCAAACGCAATGAATGTGAGAGGGAAAATTTGAGTGAAGGGATGATGATGGGAGCCAAGATGGAAAAATTATGGTGTACTATGGTAGACCTAGGGTTAAGTTGTAGAATTGCAAATTTTAATTTTTTGACCAAGGGGGCGTACACAAGATTTGTTGAAGGTCATTGTTTGCAAGGAAAAGTGCAAGCATAGATTTGTAGAGTGCAAGCACAACTTTGGATAGAGACACACCTTAATATCTCATAGATGCACAATTTCAAACATAGGCGCCACTTGATAGAGCAAAGACATGGTTTTAGACAAAAGAACTTTTTGATAGAGCAGAGATGCAGTTTCAAGTAGAGACACCATTTGATAGAGAAAAGGCACAGTTTCAAGTACAAGTGTTGTTTGACAAAGTAAAAGCGTAGTTTCAGGTATAGTTGTTGTTTGACATAGAAAAAGCGTAGTTTTAAGCAGAGGCACAAGTGTACCTTTACAAAGTGCAATTATATAGTTTGGTAGTTTGGAAAGAGATATGCATACACAAAAAACACATTGGCCAACTGAATTGACTTTGTTCAAGGTAAAAAGATTATTTTCAACAATTCATGTTGAGTGGCTTATCACTAGTTTAACACATGAAGACACTTTAAGCACTTTAGCACAATCCTAGAATTTAGTCAAGTAGGAGTGTAAACTTAATGTGGGCCCACTTGTCAAAGACGTAATAACTTCAAATCAATAGGTAATTAAGGAATGCAAAGGTCATTTACCACCTATATACCCCTTACCTTGGAAGGACAAGACCCTACCAAGGTATTATTGTCACCTCAACAAGAGAAAGTGCATGGTAACTTTGGGCATGATATTGTACCCTACACCACACTAAGCTACACTCGAATGGTCTTAAGCTAGGTTATACAAGCTCTCTAGGGGAGTCCTCTAAATATCAAAAGGGTACGTGAGGAACAACCATGAACACTAGTTCATCACAAGCATAGATCTAGAACTTTGGGTAGGAAATCTCGGACCGACCCTACACCTCTTGTACTGGAATCACCCAGACATCAAGGCTTCACTAAACATGACACAACTAAATTGGGGTACAACTTTCGGTCTCCCCCTTTATATACCCCACCGATAACATGTGGTTGAGATCATCCCTTGTAGTGATGAAATCCTCAAGTAGGCCTCCTAAAGGGAAAGATAATGCTAGGTTTTTTTATCCCCAAGATCACTCTAACTGCAAGGGGAGAGCATACACACAAAACTAGAAAAATCTTAGGGTCTAATCTAAAACACAAATAAGGAGATGCAAGATTTTTGATCCCTAAGATCACTCTAAGCACAAGGGGAGAGCATACATCTATGCAAGCTTCCAAACAAAGAAAACAAGAGTTCTTTAACCCACTACTCTAACTTTAGTGAATAAAGTTAGTGAAAATAAAAAGAATCTTGGAAAAACGAATCTATAAAACCATAGATTAATAGTCTTACATTCTCAGTTTCGGATGGGCATAAATTAGTTGCAGAACTTTTTAGTCAAAACATTAGCTCAAAAATCCTAAAATTTGAGAAAATATGATAGACTGAAATAGAAGCATGTTTTTCTTAAACAAAAGCACCATTAGTTGCAACAATTTGTAACAAAAGCACTAAAACATAGAAAACACTTAAAAATTATACCTTACAAAAGAATAACATTGTTGAACAGAAGCATCGAAAGTCAATACAAAAGCGTCGGATATTGTTGTGCAAGTGTTGAAAGACATAACATAGGCACGTCAAGTCTCTACAAAAGTGTGACCAGTCAAGATAGAGGCATGAAAAGTCCATGCAAGCACAACTTTATAGGGACCAAAAATTTGCAATATGGGGTTAGTATATATTACATTTTTATGATAAATGCATTACAGACCTATGATAAATAGAAACCTAATAATGTGTTAAAATCCCATGAAGCATTAGTTAGAGAAAACAAAACCTTTAGGATTAGTATTGAAAATCTATATTTAAAATCCCTAATCTAAATGCAAACTTGAAAGAAACCAAAGCCCTAAAAACAATGATGAAAGAGGGGTTCTCAACAAACCTCTTTTATAAAAACAATCACTCAATCAATCTCAACAATGCATACAAATCTGCAACATAGTCTCATGAAATTCTCAATAATGCATACAAATTTGCAACATAGTCTTATGAAAATCTTTGAATTTTGCAACAAAAGGTATTCATATTAAAGAAATGTGATTACACAATGACTTTTAGTCAACAAATGATTGATGGGAAGTAACATATTCTCATTACATAATCTGAAAATGATATAAATACCAAGCTACAACAAAAAGAAAACTATGTGCTTCTTAAGCACCTCCAAATCTGCACTTTTTCTCTTGCAACAATCACCTACAACTCTTCCATTCTCTACAATGGCGTCTTCAACCTTCAATGGTTGTAATAACCCTTTCAACCTGCAACAAATCACTTCAAAAACCTCTTGAGAAATGCCATGCCTAACTCTCCAACCTCCAAAACCTATAGTCACAATGAAAACCCAAAACCTGCCCCCAAAACCCTTCACCAAGATTCCCAAAAATCATATTTTTTCCCTCCCTTGGAAAACTCATGACCACAACCTCATAATTAGTTTTTTCCACAATAGAAAAATCAATAAATGATTTTTAATTCCATTTTGTAACTCCACAATCCCAACTCCTAAACTTGGTCATTTTTTCAGATTTTTCAAAAAAAACAATTACACCTCCACTACCCACTTGCCAACTTGCATAACAAAAATGTTTTTTTTTTTAATTAAATATAATTATTCTCAACTTATTAAAATTATCCTCTAACATGAAATTAACCTCCTAACATGAAATACAAATGGAAAAATTCAAATTTGATTTTTTTTGTTGATGTTGATTGCACTTTCACCTAGGATGCTCCTGCATTAGACACTCCAGGTAGAAAGAAATGTTTCATGAGTTACACTCAGAAAAATTTGTATAGCCTTTGTCTATCTTGGATCCACCTCATTACCTTTTCCAGTGGAGTCCTTTTGTGCACCACTTTCTGCAAACTTACAACTTTACCATGTTTCATCCTTTCTCTAGTACTTGTCATGTAATTCAAAGCATCAAATTTATTTTCTAACCAATATACTTTATCAAAATCAGAACTAACAATTAAAATTATACATCCTCCCTCATCAAAACAAATGTATTTCTTTTTCTCATTTGTTGTTCTACCTTTTCCATCTCTTCCCACCATGTCCCCTTCATGAGATTCTATTGTTTCAATGTGTTTTGAAAGACATGACACTGTTGCAACCTAGTTTTCTTCACTCAAAACAACATTAGTACTACCATCAAAAGATTCAATTTTCACAATACCTAACAAGGAATCATGAAAATTAATCAAAACATTTTCACCTCCACTATTCTCAAACAAGGATTCTTCAAAAAACTCTTCATTAACCTTCATACTCCACTCTTCCAATTCAACTTTATCAAAAGTAATTTTTGCTGTAACAAACTTATCTATTACTTCAATCTCTTTCTCATCAAAGGAAACAATACAATTGGATTTTACCTTACCCTCTGCTACTACCTTCATTCCACTTGAGATCTCTGCTTCAATTTGATTCAACAAAACACCTTTCTCATCCTCACCATGGTTAGTGTTACCAAAGCCAACATATTCATGCTTCATACCATCTAAAAGTCTAATTTCATGAACCAAAAAAGACCTTGCATTGTTGCAAACCTTACCCATTTCCTCTTTCAATGGTTTCAATTTGTGTTTCACTCCATCTTTCGTCAATGTGTATGTGTTGGCGTAACCATCGTGCACTGCCTTCCTACCAAATTGCCAAGGCCTTCCTAACAAAACAGGACAAGCATTCATAGGAATAATATCACATAAAATTTCATCTCTATAACCTCCTATATTAATCTTTACCAAACTTTGTTCGTTGATCAAAACTTTTCTATCATCTTGTAGCCATGCTATCCTATACGAATGTAGATGCCTTCTTCTCTCCAACTGCAATTTTCTCACCATCTCTTTGTGAACAAGATTGTTTGTGCTACCTAAATCTATGATGACATTACATACCTTGTTCTGGAACTTACATCTTGTTCTAAACAATCTTTTTCTTTGAATGGATTTATCTTCATTTAACAGGGTTCTAGCTATTAAAGTTTCACCATCTTCTGCTTCTTCAGAATGTGATGATCCTACATCTTCTCTATTCACTTTTGCTGCTCTATTTTTATTTTCTAATCTTCTTCTTGATATTTTCTCTTCATGAGGACAATAATATGCTTTGTGACCCTCTTCTCCACAATTAAAACAAGTTCCTTTGAATGTTTCTCTTGCAATACCTCTACCTCATCTTCCTCTACCTCTTGTATTTTGATCTCTATGACCATATGAAGCATCATATCTCTAATTTTTTTTACTGCCTTGGTCTTCCTTTTTTTTATTTTTCTAATTATTGTCTACTCCATATGATCTTCCTTCAACCTCCTCATCATAGCCTCTTCCTCTTTGCTTACTTTCATACCTTTTGTTCATTATTTCCTCAATTTTCAAGGCAATCTGATAGGCATCTTCCATTGTGAAAACTCTAACCAAAGTCATCTTCTCTTGTATGCTTGGTCTCAAACCATTAATATATCTCACAACCTTCTCCTTAGTTTCTTTTTCATGTCCCATTCTAATTAGGATCCTATAAAACTCCTCTATATATTCTTTCACTGTTTTGGTTCCTTGTTTTAACCCTTGCATTTTTTTGAGCAAATCAAGCTCATAGTCCATTAGAATGAATCGTATTTTTATTTTCTCCACCATTCTATCCCACTTAGTAATTTTCTCTGTGCCTCTCCTTCCTATTTCTAATTGAATCTCTCTCCATCGAATTGAAGCATGTCCTTTCAATCTGGTTTTTGCAAACCTCACTCTACAAGGATCCTCAACTTCTTCAAACTCAAAATACTCTTCCATGTCATTGATCCAATCCACTAACTCTTTTGGATTCAAATTCCCACAAAATTTAGGAACATCAATTTTTGGTCTCTTTCCCATCCTTGAAAGGGAAATCAATAATGGGTTATTGGCAACTGTTGTTGTTGCATCTCTTTGTTCACTTGTTTCGTCATCATCTTCTGAAGTTTCTTCTTCCTCATCACTTACTAGTTCTCTTCTATGTGAAAACCCTCTTCTAATTTATTCTTGTAATGCTTCCACTTGCCTTCTCAAGGCTCTAAAATCATCACCATGGACAACATTCTCATTTCTTCCTCTATCTCTATCCCTACCACATGGGGCTCCTTTTGCATACATTTTCTACAACGCCCACAACTCATAGATCTTGGTGCAAACTGCCTCTCTTCGGCAATCTGTTTACACACTCAGAATCTTCTTGCTCTGATACCAATTGATGAAAGAGGGGTTCTCAACAAATCTCTTTTCTGAAAACAATCACTCAACCAATCTCAACAATGCATACAAATCTGCAACATAGTCTCATGAAAATGTTTGAATTTTTCAAAAAAATGTATTCATATTAAAGAAATTCGATTACATGACTTTTAGTCAACAAATGATTGATGGGAAACAACATATTCCCATTACATAATCTGAAAATGAAATAAAAATCAAGCTACAACAAAAAGAAAACTATGTGCTTCATGAGCACCTCCAAATCTGCACTTTTTCTCTTACAACAATCGCCTATAACTCTTCCATTCTCTACAATGGTGTCTTCAACCTTCAATGGTTGCAATAACCCTTTCAACTTGCAACAAATCACTTCAAAAACCTCTTGAGAAATGCCATTCCCAACTCTCCAACCTCCAAAACCTATAGTTGCAATGAAAACCCAAAACCCTTCACCAAAATTCCCAAAAATCAATTTTTTTCCCTCCCTTGAAAAACTCATGACCACAACCTCATAATTAGTTGTTTCCACAATAGAAAAATCAATAAATGATTTTTAATTCTATTTTGTAACTCCACAATCCCAACTCCTAAACTTGATTGTTTTCATTTAAAAGAAAAAACACAATTACACCTCCACTACCCCACTTGCCAACTTGCATAACAAAAATATTTTTTTTTAATTAAATATAATTATTCTCAACATATTAAAATTACCCTCTAACATGAAATTAACCTCCTAACATGAAATGCAAATTGAAATTGAAATTTGAATTTTTTTGTTGATGTCGATTGCACTTTCACCTAGGATGCTCCTGCATCAAACAACAAGGGTTGGTATTCGTATAAGTAAATAAGTAAGATAAGATGCATAAACACATAAATATTTTACCTCGAAACACCTTCAACTCCATGATTGAGCTAAATAAGCAGATACCCAAAAAGCCTATTGATATGCTCACAAATTGATGTAAAAATGTGGATTGCTCTAAATATATTCCAACATAATATTTTTATAGTAAATTTACTTGATGAAAATGGATAGTGAGGGCTTCTATTTATATAAGGAGACTCAAATGGATAGAGGGCTAAGATCTTACCACAAGATCAATGGCTCATGTTGAGAGTTGCTCTCAAGCAAGAGGAAGAGGACAAGTGTCATGTGAGGGTTAAACGAGAATGGAGGCTTGGATGAGAATGATTGGATAGGATTTTGGAAGAATGTGATAGGATCTCAAGATGGGAAAATGCTCATCTCAAGAGAGGTGGAATTTAAAATTAGATTTTATGGAGGAGAGAGATGGCCATGTAAAGTCAACTTAAAAAGTGATATTTGTCTTTAATGGATTTAATGAGAAAAATGTGAAAATTTATTGGGTGAATGTGGAGGTAGACATATGAGGAGGAATGACACATGGCAAGTGAGGAATTTAAAATTAAAGAAAAAGGTTAAGTGGATGTTAGTAAAGGGCGATTTAATTAATTAATGGTATTTTAGAGGAAATAGGTGGTGATGACTAAGGTTATATTAATAAAATAATTTAACCTTTTAGAAGAATATGACGATAGAGAAAATTAATTAAATAAACATTTAATTAATTTTACAAGAAAAATAGAATAATTAATTAAATAATGAAATATTTAATTAATTATGGGATATTGTCAGGGATTAATTAAAATTAGAAATTTTAATTAATCTAAAAGTGTAAAATTAGATTTGGGGTGTCTACAAAAAAATATTTTTTCAAAAGAAAGATTCACCAATAGAATTAATATTGTTTTGAAAATAATGCAAGATTCACCAAGATTTTATAGCTTTTTCAAGGGGGGGTTCTTAAAGTTATCCCTGCATTATTCATGAATATTATTTCACGCAAATCCATCCCTCATAAAAATGAATTGTCCCCTTAGCATTCATTGCATTTGGTGATACTCATAGGACTAAAGTATAAGGACTTCCCTTTTAAAACCTTCAGCCATGTGAGCATCACCTATATACAATGAATGCTAAGTGGACCATTGATTTTCATGAGAGATGGGTTTATGTGAACCACTAATTTCATAAAACATGATTCAATGAGTTTGACTCAAAAACTATGTAGTTGAATCCTAATATAAATACCTTAAATATATCTATTAAAAAAATATAGAAATATATTAAACCTATCTAACTTTTGTAATAAATTTAAAATAATCACTTCAAGATTGATATAAAAATATCTTAATAGATGTATTGAAGATATCTATACTAATTATTAAATTTTGGTAACTAAATATTATTATAAAATTAATATATTAATAATATAGACTTATTAATTTTAAATAAATTTTAAAATTTTGAATAAATACCTATTATATTTTTAAAAAAAATTATTGTATTAATTTACATAATTTTATGGACTATGAGACTAATGAATTCTATATTTTTTAATGTTAAGTGTTTGAAAAAAATGTATAATATTTTTTTAACTATTTAAGAATTAATAAAATATGCATAATATAGTAATATAAAAAGAGATTTTTTAGCTCAAATAGTTGTGTGTAGCAACATAGTATTCACACATGGTTAAAATCACTCTCTTCTCCATGTAATAGGATACATAAATGTGATAAAATGAAAGGCTAAAAGAGTCAATAATATAAAGCTAAAAAATTTAAAATTCAAGGTTGGTTTAAGGAAATTAATTGTAATTGAAGAAATGCAAGCTCATATTTCCTTTTCAATTATTTTTAAGATTTACGTAAATTATTAAAAAAATATTTAGAATAGGCTAATTATGCAAGTGTGAACATTCAAAACAATGCCATATTTTTAATTTATTTCATAAATATTCTTCAACCTACAAAGCTTGTTGGTTGTAGGAATATAAATAGTTATATTCCTTAAAATGTTTGCAATGAAAATTTATTGTAAATGTAAATATTAAAATCATGAGTATCGAAGCCAAAAAAAATCATTTTGCCTCATAATTTTCTTTGATAATCATCCTCTTTTTTTTATCAATGAGTAGGCTTAAGGGAGCTAGATCCCATATTTTCTTAAAATAGTGAAAATTTTATAAAAGTGGTTGTTCCTATGGAGGGCCATTTATATATTAAAATTGTAGGTACTTTACAAAGTCTGATTACATCATTTAAATTGTGCTAATAGTTATGTTGTAGTGCTAGATTAACCATACTAAGTTACTATTGAAACTACTAGTTCTTACTATAGACATCAACAAAATTTTGCTTCCACCTCCACATCAAACTCTGAACATGGCTCAAAGGTGAAGGACCAATCAATAGTGCCAATGAATGAAACCTGAATGATCAATGTCATAAATTCTAGACTCCATCGAGCATGTTGCGATGCCTAGCCACATTGTCCCCCATAGCCTCAATTAGGAATGACACCCATTGCCCATTATAATTTGGGTGCACCACAAGCCACACCTCATTACCACTCTAGAAACCAAGCCCCATAACAACATGTTCCAAGATAAATTTAAGACAAACTCACCATTTTGGCCTTATGAGGGCCTTAGACACTGTCTACCCAAAAAAAATTACTTCTCCAAAATCTAACATTACCACTACAAATTGAGAGGCTACAACATAATTAACTTTGTACCTATTTTCAGGGGTTCATCCCATAGTGCGATGGTTAAGTGGTGGCATTGTTGTGGTGGCCACCTGGGTTCAAGTCTCCGATGGGCTATTATGATCGTAGGCACTATGCCTTCACTAATCCAACATGCTCACGGGTTTGACCCATAGTCCCCTATTTGTGGCATCTCTGGTTCATAGCTCCAATAAAAAAGTGCTTATGAATCAAAAAAAATTGTACCTATTTTCATCTTTCAAGAAAGTATTCCCAAGCACCATCTTGATTGCTTCTAGAACCACTATGGAATTTTTGAATTTTTTCTTCATTATTCACTCTAAAATAACCCCATTGAATATTATCTATCACTTCACCTATATTTGCATACACTCAACTCCATAATTTTTTTAGAAAATCTCTTCATTTTTTATTTAGGGTCCTCTTCCATTTCATATTCTAAAGACATGACCATTCATAATTATTCGTGTGATCCTTAACTATCCACAACAAATCCACAGTCCATCTAGAGGCCAATACACATGCTTGAGATATTATTATTAGTTAAATGGAGGTTGGACATTATTATCCATCCCTCTGTTACACATAATGGCATTTGAATGCTAGTATACCACCACATGTACAATTAACTTGACATCTCGTCAATTGCTAGGTTGGCCAACATGTATGCTTCCCTATTTTCCTCTCAATATATATGATTTACTTTAAAATCATTGAAGCTCTTCGAAATTATCAAGAAAATCCGTAAAAGGTTATAGAGTTTCCAATTAATAAATTTATATACTCTAATTGTAGTAATAGTTATAAAGGAGTCCCCTTCGATTATAATTTTCTTAATTCCAATTTTTATACCTTCTTGTAGACCATACAAAGCAACCTAAATCTTTGATTCATTATTTGTTCCTATAAGCAAGGAAATGCACACTTTAGCTAATTCATTACCTTCATGATTTTTGAATACACATCTTGCACCCGATTGCCTAGGATTCCCTCTAGATTCCCCATCAAAGTTCATCTTTATCCATCCTTCCTCTTGAGGAGTCCATTTGAATAACATTCATTCTTGCATTGGAACTAGGATTAACCTTGTTGACCCCATGAATGAGAGTTTCAAGATTCAATAATCATCCTCTTAAAAGATAGCTCATAATTATTAATATATGTGTGTATCGATATGAATCATAAAGTAATTGATATTATAGTACATTATAATTATGTATGCTTACTTTATTATCCAATATTTATTATGCACATGTATACAATAAATTTATTTTGATGAGTTATCACACATAAATTTCATCTTCTATATTTAATAAAATTTGTGTTACTTGGTCTCCTTACATAACGACTCACTTAATGACTTAATAATCATGAGTTAAGTTCTTCAGTGAGCATCTTCTATGTGTGTGTGAGTGTGTGTTCAATTAAATGAATTCTGATAATTCCAACTAATTGTATAAATATCTAACTATTTGCAATTACCAATGGGAGCTAGGTATACAAAGGTACTTAATTCATACATAATGGATTATATTCTATTGATTATAATGAATATGTTATATTCCTTGAATATTTTTAAATGTGTATGTTTTTTATTATTGAAAAATAAGGTTTTGAAGTGGCCCTGAAACCCTTTACAACAAAAGCAAGTTGTTAGAAAGAAAAGACAAGAAAAACAAGTAGTTTCAGACCAAAAATAATATCACAAAATAAGCATTACCATACCAACATCAAACCAATAGCCAAAAATCAGCAAAAAAGTAGACGATAAACATAAATTACATAAAATTATTTAAGATCCTAGCCACTTCCAGAGCCCTAGAGATGACCTCATGCATCTCAACAACTTCATCCAATTTTTGTGCTAGAATGACAACACTTTTATTTTTCTTGCTTCTAGTTCTAATGCAAGGGTTTGCATCCATACCCTTATCTAGGTGTCATTTTTGTCCATCATCCTCCACTTCATGCACTTTCCCTTTAATAAGCGGTTTCGTAGTCCATTTCAACAACTTCCTAAATTACATAAAATTATTTAAGATCCTAGCCACTTCTAGAGCCCGAGAGATGACCTTCTCATGCATCTCAACAACTTCATTCATTTTTTGTGCTAGAATGACAACACTTTTCTTCATCTTGCTTCTAGTTCTGATGCAAGGGTCTACATCCATACCCTTATCTAGGTGTCCTTTTTTTCCATCATCCTCCACTTCATACACTTTCCCTTTAATAAGTGGTTTCCTAGTCTGTTTACGAGCCTTTTCATTCAACATAGACAACCCCTACACACTAGTGTGAAGAGATGCTTGGCTAACATGCACGAGAGTGCTCAGGTCCTTATGAATTTTGGTAACCTTCTCCTCAAGATCAGTTAATATGGATTCATTATTATTTCCCAATTTTGCAGCATCATCTGCAACCTTATCAAGTACAACATTCATAATTTTGACCTTATTGAAAACGATCATCTACAATTGCTATTGTTAACAATACTAGTATTGATATTAGCCAATGAATTTAACTTGATATTAATGTATTATACTTCAAATAGAAGCCATTTGAAAAGTTTGAAGAGGCTCGCAGTCCCATCCTTTGCCATCTTGATGACAACATTAGAGTCAAACTTCTCCCAAATTGATAAGCTCTTCCTATAAACTAGTCAACCCCTTGGGCTGAACATCATGGAAAATACCACTAAGAGACTCCAAAATTTATTTTCCTTTACCCACAGACTCTGCACCAGCATGAGAGACATCCAAGTCCACTAAGTCATTCTCAACCCTGTTCACTTGAGCAACTATTTCAAGATCCTCCAACTTCTCAAACTTATCTTTCTCACCCATGATAGCATCCTAGAATTTATCCTTACCAACTATCACCTCAACCCCTGAGACAATCTCCTTGTCCTTACCCAAACTAATGTTAAGGTCTTTCTTCTCCATAGAGCTCTTACCCTCAACTCCTTTCTCTCCTTCCACTGCCATAATTCTTCTTTTCACACTAGGAGGAAGAGACGACTCTGCCTTTCTAAAGCTTTGGCTCCCTTTCTTAACCTTTACCGAACCTTTACTCTTGACCATAACTGAAGGAGACTCCTCAATGTCCAGATCCGTATGTGAACCGCTTGACCAAGAGGGGAGACCCTCTTTCTTAACCCTTTTCCTGGGAAAATTGTCAAATTCTTCCAAGGAAATAGAGTGCTCTTCAAAAGAACCTAACTCTTCATCCTTACCATCAAAGTCATTACCCATTTCATAACCAGGGGAGACTTCCTTAAGCTTGCGAACTCTAGTTAATTTAGGGACTTCAGGCACATACTTAGCTTTTAAATATTCCATTACCAGGAGCATTAGACCCTCATGCAGAAAGGGATTATTGGGGTTTTTTCTGAATTCCATAATCTTGTTTTCTAGCGAAAGGAGCAAATAAAATGGGAATGACACCAGTTTATTATGCCTAAAGTGGTTAAGAAACATGGAATGAAAGTCATAGAGGGCATAGAATCTATGATCTAAAGTGAAATACCTTATAATCACCATGGAAACTTCCCTCCAAATAGGCTTAATGGAATGTCAATCATATCCTCCACAAGCCAATTTCTTAAGCTTTACTCTTCCATTCCCTTTAAAGAAATTTTCCAAAGTTGACTTAGAAGTCGACCTTTCCCTGTAAAATTTCCCGCCCTTTGAAGATAACCTAGTAACCTCCACAATAAAGTCCTTCGTGATACTAATCTCCACACCTAAGACTCTCAGTACCTTATTGCTCCAACCATTGACAAATTCATGGGAAATTTGTGTATCAAACCCATGAAGCTTCAAAATGAAAGGGGTAGCCCCATCCTTCTCCAAAATTTCCTAGACTAATCCATTCACTTTAAACTCTTCATAGGTAACAGGTTCTAGTCTACATCTATCACCCCCATGATCAACAAAACACAACTGAACGCAACTTTCTCCCTGAAATGAAACACAGACAAATGAAAGAGAAAGTTCCAGATACAAAGGAGGAGGAAGAACCAAGCACCCATAATCCGTGTAAATTTGACAACACAAGTACTAAAAATCATCATGGCTGCAACAATCGAAATCTTTTCATAAGCTTTGCAATAATTATCAGGACATAAGCAGAACTTCACATGTCATTTCAAATTAATGAGGAAATTATGAAGTGATAAACAATCTCCTCTAAATCCTAAAACGTCGACCATCAAGTGATGTTTCATCATATTTAATAAGATTTTGAATCTTAATAGGGGTGATGTCATGAGAGTCCCAACGCTTATGAGAGGACACCCCTAAATTGGCAAGGTAATCAACTAAGCAATTAGCTTCACGATAAACATGTGAAACTTAAAATTCCTCAAAAGAGTTTAATAGGGAAAGTATCCTCAATAATATGCTCAATTGACCAAGAAGAAGGATGAACCCTCTTAAGACAATTAACAATATTTAAAGAGTCTCCCACCAGCCAGATTTTTCTAACTCCCTTCTCTTGAGCGGGCTTTAGGACATGATATTTTAAATGTGTATATTATCAATAGAGAGCATTATGATATAAATTGTGAAAAATCAATTTACTTATATATAATATTACAAATTTCAAGGTATTGGGAAATATAAATAAATGAAATTAAAAATTTATATATTTAACAACAATAAAATTATAGGTTAATTAGAAAAATAAATATGTAGATATTAATTCATAATATTTTAAGAGAATTTCTTAAAATTGAATTTGGATAAAGTGGTTAAAATTATGGCATTGACCTATATTCCATGAGTAGTGAATCACATTTATCTATATCTCATGAGTAGCGGTTCACACAAATTCATCTCTCATGAGAATGAATGGTCCACTTAGCACTCATTACAATTAGGTGATGCATATAGGGGTGTAGTATCACAACTTCCTAGGGGGTGAGGACTTCCTAGGGGGTGACATATCCTAGTACTATTTTGACTCAAGGGCTCTTAATCGTGGATTTTCTCCAACTCAAGCCTACTTGGCTTGCTACCCTATTTGTATAACCTTCATCAAGTGTTGTGCCTTAGGAGATATTCATTATAGAGCCCCGTTAGCTCATCCATTAATTTGTAGGAATTATTTTCTATAGTGTGTCAAATTATGATATTTATATTAGGATTCAACTATTTATTTTTTTAGTCAAACTCTTTGAACCACTACTCATGAAATATGGGTCAATAAATTTGACTAAAAAACTATGCATTAACTTCCATTAAAAAATTTAATAGCTAAATATGTGAGAGGAGGAGGTGGAAAATATAACCGGTAGGAAGAGTAACTCTAAAGTAAATTAAATAATAAATAGTAGCTCCTATGGAAGATGCTCACAACTCACCAATCACATTATTACCTAATCCTAATAACCAAGATAAGATTAATTAAAAGTGCAGGAAAAATAAGATAAATGAGAATAAAAACCCACATTAATATAAAAATTATTATTTAATTGACTGTCTCACTTTATGAGAAACACAATCCTTTTTGGTAGAATAAAGTACTCTTATTGGAAACATGCATTCCCTATTAACAAACCCAACACACTTCTTAACTATACATGCACTAATATAACTATTTCTTACTTTTAAAAGACAAAAAGACCCTATGACCATTTTTTAAACTCATCAATTAGTCCCATGAAATTTCATAGGTTTACATAGCAATATACCCATCATATTCTTCTCTATAACTTCAAATATTATAGATATTTCTCCAAAGCATATATCTAATTTCTCTATGTAGAACCCTCCATTGTTCTTTCCATTAGTAATTATTGTTTTTTACTAAATAAATGTACTTTCCAATTACTCTTTCCTCTTTTTAAATTCAATTTACTTTATATATTTCTTAATATATACCCCTCCATTGTACTTTCAATTAGTAATTCTCCTTTTTTTTTACTAGATAATTGTACTTTTCAATTACTATTCCCTCTTTCTAAATTCAATTTACTTTATATATTTTTCTTTTTCTTTTTTACATTGTACTTTTTATAATAATACAATTCATTCTTACTTTTCTATAAATATTAATACAATTTACTTAAAAAAAAATATGCAAAAACTAATTCTGTTGGGAGGCATTTTACAATAACAATAAGGGGTGGAGTGTAATAGTATAAGTGTATTAACAAAAACTTCTTACCTCTTATTTTAAATTTAACAACCATATACTTTTTAAAAAAAATTCTATTATATCTAGAAGACCTAGAGTCATAATCAAACATAAAAAATGTGGATACCCTAAGTTTAATCCCAAAACCTAGGGTTAATGTTCCATCATTTATAGGATTTCATTAGGATGCAAATCAACAAGGTGCATAGATTGACTTACAACCTCCAAGGTGAGTCAATTAGACCTAGATCTAATCCTTTTGAGTCTTTGGAATGAATTGAAAATGACTTGGAATGATTTCCCTTCTGACCTAATATGATGGATGCAATTTCCTGAAAGTAAATAGATTGGAACAATAATTTGCTAGTGGATTGGAAATTGATGTGAACTTGCCCAAAAAAATTGGTTTGGTTGTGCCAACAAGGACTAGGTTGCCCAATGGCTATTGAGTCTTTGTTAAGGTGTATTTCTCAACTTTTGGAGTCCTGTGGTGCTGAATTTGAGCTTTTGTTTTTTGCTTGCAAAGTTGTCAAAATGTCATCATTAAGTTTTGTAAGTGAGTTTTGTGGTTTGACAAGATATATGACAACAAATGCAACACTGGAGAATTTTCCTTCAAGATATCTTCAATCCTCTTCAAACTTGTAACCTGCACATTCACAAAGAGGGAAAATGTTGTGCCATACAGGGGCTTGCCTCAATCAAACCTTGGGTAAGTGTTCCCACTTCCACAATGGAAAATATCAATGGATAAATGATAATTGAAAGGAAGGAATGATGAAATCACAATGTGTTTTTACTCACTACCCTTCAATGGCTTCCTTGAAGGACTAAAGACATACACATCACCTCAGGGTTTTAGATCTTGCTTTGCTTGAATGCTTGAATGCTTTAAATACCTACAACAAGGGTTAGCCTTCACAAAACCATGATAACATGATAATATTGTTAGCGAATGAAATAAGCCTTGATAGATAAATCAAGTGATGACTCTAAACCCGAATTGGCACCGATATAAATCCACTAACAGCTCTGAAAAGCACACAATTGCATTTGTGGATTTTCTCTAAATTTTATCGAGGTACAACTCCCTCACAAGATCTTCAATGAATTTACTATTCTAAAGAAATAGCATGTGCTTTTAACCAAAAAATAGAAAAGGTGACTAACGCTAGCTCATAAATATGAAACTAACGCAAGGGCAGAAAACACAGCCATTTATGATCAATACAATGATTGAAAATCATGACTACCAAATCAAGCTAATGTAAATAGATCATACTGCAATAAATAAAAGACATATAGCTCATTTTTCAAAGAAAACAAAGCTATATCATACACATAACACTCAAGTTTGCATACTTCAAATCTTTTAATTTATAACACAAAAATTATAAGCTATTGTAGACTATAATTAATATTACTCCTCAAAAAACACCCCTAGATGTATCCAGGAAGATTCAAAAGTCCCTTCACCTATGCTTAATCTCTAATTCAAAGTATAGCCAAAGCCATTGAACGAACACTCAGGCCGTTACTAAATTAGTGACCTCTTGTATCCCGAACGTTTATCAGGAAATTGATAAGATAGTTAGAATTTTTTCCAAGAATAGATATCGACAGAGAAAATCGATCATCACTCAAGCAATAGCCGCCAAAGGACCAATCATTTCATCCATCTTCAATGCAATGTATAAGGAAACCAAGCGGTAGCACGTGTGAGCTGTCTGATGAAGAATTGTAATTCAATCAACACAAATTGGCCATAAATGTGAATTAAATTCACATTTTATCAATCTTGAATGGATGTGCCCGTGTCTAACCAAAATTCTATAAATTCAAGCAATGTCGTTTCTCTCCCAACATCAATTGCATCCAATATGGCGAGTTCCCAAAGCAATAGAAATTTTTCAAGTGATTACATTTTTCTGGAAGAGATTGAGTGCAATCCTCTATTCAGGCATATTTTTTATCAACTAAAAGAGGTCTTCACCATGCAGAGTGAGGTGGAAGAAGAGATGCTCTGGAGCATCTTGGGCGAGGCGTTTCTGAGCCAAGCTCATGTACATAATACTACCATGTTGGAGCGATTTATTTACATGGTTGTCAAGAATTTTGGTCGTCAAGACTGGGGCGTGAGGCACTGGAGCATTTGGTGAGACCTGAATTCCATCATCGCGTCAAGGTGGCGATAAATGGACTTAGCTACTATCCTTGAACTGGGCTTGTAGCTGATGCCATTTGCATTGCATTTGTTATTCAGGACGAGACTCTAGCGGAGGTCGTGGCTCTACTACACACTAGAGTAGTGAGAAACGACATGGGGTTGTTTGTGCAATTCCTCTAGTCATACGAGAACCTGCTTTCACCTGCTCAAATTGCACGTCTACAGGTTGTTACCAAGAGCATTTGGGTCCTAATGTTTACCTTGTGCACTTGAAATACCTTCTTTTTGCCTCTTTTGTGTCCACCAACCTTGTTTTTGTACTTGAGCCAAGTGATTATAGCTATGCCAACATAATGTAAAAATGTTTACATATTAATAAAATATCTCTTGTTGGTGTTATTGTGTTTTTACATGTATGGTTTGTTGGTTTTTGTTTATGTCGTGCTTGGAAAATTACTACCTTTTGTTGTTTAGCACCTTAATTAAGTCATCAGACTGGCAATAATTCAATTTAATCAATATAATCCTTCACAAGCGGCAAAACCTATAGTTCACATAACTTAACAAAACCCCGCCCAGGTTCAAAATGACTTAGAAAATGTCGCCTGAGGCATAACTTGCGGATGAAGTTTCTGAACTTTGACTTATGACTTAATCGATTTCATACATACACTTTGGGAGATAAAGGAAGTTGGATGTGACATTAGAAAACCGCCCAATGAAGGAAGAATAAGGTTGGCAGTGAAATGGAGGTTCAACGAACCTAACAAAACACCGCCCGAGTTTCAAATGGGTGACAAAAGGCTGCCAAGAACTAGTTTTGGTCCATGACTTTGGCAAAACAATAAGGCAATATCCCAAATAATGACTTAAGGAAAATTTATGTGTAACAAACATAAACTCACAAACACTTTGGTATGATACTAGAATCTTGAATTACTACAATAATACTTGAAAATGTTGCTATTGACTTGCTCTTGACAATAGTATTTGCTTCACAATTGTAGTTCTTCTTGTCTAGTTTCAAATGATGCAAAGACTGGGTATTTATAAGCATTTTATCTAATTTCTAGAAAAATAGATCCTAGAAGTTGACATTTGCAATTTGAATTTTGGATGTTAAAATGTCATCAACAACGTCTTTAAATTTGGGTTAGAATTTTTATAACATCATCAAAGTCCTCACTATCACAACGATTAGAAAAAAATGCCGCTAAATCCTCAAGAGCACCCCCCTTAAGACTTCTTGCAAAGACTAGGTATTTATAGGCATTTTATCTAATTTCTAGAAAATTAGATCCTAGAAGTTGGCATTTGCAATTTGAATTTTGGATGTTAAAATGTCATCAACAGCGTATTTAAATTTGGGTCCTGGCTAAGAAGGGGGACTCAATCACCCATGGGCCACTAGGTCCTGGCCCAAATTTCTTGGACACACTTAGTCGAGAGAAAAAGAATAACTAAATGCATTTATTCAATGCTTGTACTCCCTCATAAAACGGTAAAAAGTAGGCTTTTGAATGCATAATTTGGAAAATTAGGTGCTTAACTAAGTCCAATAAATTAGGGAGACAAAGCATAATGTGAAATTGTTAAGGTATACAATTTTCTACACTACACATAATAAAAAAAAATCAATATCACATATCCATTGGTCACCATTACCATAGAAGTAGTTAACACAATCTTTAAAAAAATGTTCAAAATACCAATGTATCAAACTAACTAGGGACGAGGCAAATCACCCAATCCCAAGCATCTTGTCCAAACCCTTATATTTAGATTTATAGAAAATAACTTTTGGAGTGCAATAACAACAAACAGTGCCACAGGTTAGAATTTTTATAACATCATCAAAGTCTTCACTATCACAACAATTAGAAAAAAAATGCCGCTAAATCCTCAAGAGCACCCCCCCTTAAGACTTCTTGCAAATTCCTCCACATCTTGTTGAAGACAAGTTGGCCTTTGCTTCGCTGCATGCAAGTGGTCAAGAATACAATCAAAGAAATCCATGGAATGATGGGCCATCTCCTCAATGTCATCATGGATAAGATATGAGCCATCCATCGAAGACAACATAGAAACTTTTCTCAAAGTTTATGTCATGTCGAATACATTCATTCTTTCTCCTTGAATGTCCTAGATTTTTATTTAAATTATTATAAAATATTATAAAATTATTGATATTTCATAAAAAAATTGACATTATTGATATAATTAGATATTTAAGATGAGTAAATAATATATTAAAATTGTAAATAAATATTTATTTAAAAAAATATTTTCATAAAATGTTGATACTGTTGATATAATTATATATTTAAGATGAATAAATAATATATTAAAATTGTAAAAAAAAAATCTTAAATACATCTACCTAACATCACTAACATTAAGAAATGACATATTTAGTAAATATATTTAAAATATCTACGAATTCTAAATATTATAAAAATATTTTGATTAATTCATTTAATATAATTGAAAAGTATAACAAATCAAATCAATTAAGTATTTTATGAGATTAAATAAAACAACGGTTAACGTATAAAAATTAAATTTGATTTCTCAAACTCACCTACTTTACCTAGTTTCCCACTAGATCTCCCTTATGGTCATCTAACACTAAAAGATGAGTTCATATTTTCTTCTTTTCAGAATCGCATTCTTAATATCCTTAAAGACACAGCTCATTCAACCGAAGTCAAAATGGTTTGGTTCCAGTCTTAAATCGACATAAATGGGGTGTTTATGACAGAAAGCTAAGTGCGCCTCCATGGAAAACACACCAAACTTTGTAATGAGACGTTTCTTCTGTAAAATTTTTATATCTTTACTCCATTGCATTACGGAATCAAACGTCAATCGGGACGGAACACACATTTTTCACGCTCTTCACAAGAAAGATGTGTTAGCAGACGAATTTCACACGCTTTTTCAATGATTCCACTCGCAGGCTATACGAATTTCGTGTTGTGTATTGCATGAAGCTAACAAAAGATCACAGAAAGAACAGTAACAAACGGCCGCAGCAAGTAAAAGGAGGGGGGCTGAAAAGAGCAGCATCATTAACCACCAATAATAGCCCAAAATTGCCGTCCCACGGCTCATAAACTGTTGATTACACAGTGACAGTCCAACTTTGCACATACATACAGAAAAAAGGTTATAAATAGTTGCAGCTGGTACAAGAAAGATACAGCTGTAACACAGCAAAAGAGCATCAATAACACCTTACGGCTGCCGTCCCACGTTTCATAAATAATAACAGTTCGGCATTTATACGGAAGATATCCTCCAGCAGAGCAAAGGAGATTGATGAATGGGAGGTAGAGGAAGTAAGTTAATTTTCTTAGCAAGCCAGCAGATTTTCAAATTTAAGTCTTCCAAACCCTAAAGCTGGGGTTTTAAAGACGGTTCAGTTGATTTTGTGTTTGTTTGTTCATCTTTGGCTGTTACCTGTACAGAAAGCAAAGCAAGGACTCATTGATTTTAAAATAAATATTTAAATGTATCAATAGTTGTTTACTTTATATGCATTAGTTACAAAAAAAAATATTTTATTGAAGGACTTGTCCAATTTTATTGGTATCAATAGTGTATCAATAGTGCACAAGGGACATTTGTGCATATGTATCGGATCAATGATTGATTTTAAAATAAGTATCTAAATGTACCAATTGTTGTCCACTTTCTATGTTGTAGTTGCAAAGATACCATTAGTTGTCTCCTTTATACAAAGTAATTGCAAAGAAAGTACTTTATTAAAGGAGTTGTGTAACTTTATTGGTACCAATAGTACACAACATTTGTGCATATTTATTGGATCAATGATTGATTTTAAAATAAATATCTAAATGTACCAATAGTTGTCCACTTTATAAGTAGTAGTTCCAAAAAAATACTTTATTAAAGGAATTGTGCAACTTTATTGGTACCAATAGTGCATGATTATTGGGGGAATTTGTGCATACGTATGGGATCAATTGTACATATGTATTGGATCAATGATTTATTTTAAAATAAATATCTAAATGTACCAATAGTTGTCCACTTTATATACAATAGTAGTTGAAAAAACGTACTTTATTAAAGGAGTTGTGTAACTTTATTGGTACCAATAGTGCACCATTATTGAGGGCATTTGTGCATATGTATTGGATCACTTGTGCAAATTTTGTGGTGGTCAAAGTGAACACTTATCGAAACACTATAGAATATGTATTGGACATTAACTTGAAATGATCACTTTTTGACCTTTATGTACATAATGAATCCTCTCATGTTCGTCGTAACTACCCATAAATCTAAACAATAGATATGAACTTTTAAATCATATACAAAGAAACCTAAAAATAATTGTCGAAATTTGACATACCATTTAGGAGTTTAAGGTGAGCGAAGTTAGCTATAACAGCTATACCCTTCCCCTAATTGTTTTTAAGTGATTTTTTAAAAAGATAAAATTGATTAAATATAAAGATATCAAAATTTAAAAATATATATTTATGCTTAGAAATTAAATTATTAAAAATAATATATAAATATAATATTTACAATAAAAATAAAATAAAAGAATTATTAAAATTATAAATGGTAATTCAAAAATAAAATTAAAAGTTATATTTTACTTTTAAAAAATAACTTCTCACATAAAAATTAAAAAAATGATATAATAATGTTTTTTAAATAAAAAATAAAATTTATATATCTATGTAGTAAATAAAATAATTCTAACTTAAAATAAAATATCTCTCAAATAATTTAATTACATTAAGAGATAAATTTCTATTTTCTATTCTTGTCATTTTGATTTCCTTTTTTTTTCTAATATTTAGACTTTTATTAATGTCTTATTTAAAAAAAAAAACTATATAGTTTAATTTAATATATGAATTAAATCGTTTATTTTGTTTTTATTTATAATTAAGCATTGTTCATGGTATAGTACACCCCTCCTTTCATGTGCCTATTGGATTATTGTGCATTAAATTGTAATAATTAAATATTATTATAAAGTTATGATATTAATAATATATTTTTATAAATTTTAAATAAGATTTTAAAAATTTGAATAAATATCTATTATTTTATTTTTAAAATACATATTACACTTTTTCAATATTTTTTGGGTAAACGCTTTTGATGGGGAGCTATGAACTAGTAAGATCACAAATAGGGGACCTCATCTTTGAGGTAAACACTCAACAATAACACCCTAACAAGATTTGAACATTGATGGCAAGAACAACAACACCACAACATAACCATCACATTATGTCAATCCTAACAATTTTTTATTCAATATTGAATTAATGCATTATAAATATCTTTTTGAATGTTAAGAACTTTAAAAATAATCATATAATAAAATTTGATTTTGATTATTTAAAATAATAATATACACATAATTTAGTAATATAAACAATTAGATTTTTTTAGTTAAATAGTATTAAATCAATAAAATGCACACTATTTAATAATATAAATAATTAAATTTTTAGCTCAAGTAGTATTTGGAAGAGGTTAATTATATACTTTGGTTTTATTTTGGAAGAGGTTAATTATATAATAAATTTCATTTTATTTGGAAAATATTCTTCTACTTGGCAAACATATTGTTTATGTGAAAAAATAGTTACGCATTCCTCCAAAAAATTATAATAGAAATTTATTGTAAATGTAAGTATTAAATCATGAATATCAAAGCAAAAAATACTCATTATATCGTATAGTTTTCTTTAATAATCATTTTCTTAAAAGGTAACTCACAATTATTTATACTTATGTGTATTGGCATGAATTATAAATTGATGTTAGATTGCAAATTATATTTATGTATATTTATTTTATTATCAATTAGATCTATTATACACATATATAAAATAAGTTTACTTTGGTGAAGTATTAGATACATGTTTCATCCTCTATAGATAACAAATTATAGTTTATTTGGTCTCCTTATATAGAGGTTCACTTGGTGACTTAGTAATAGTCATGAATTAGGACTCTTCGACCTCTATATATAACAAATTATAGTTTATTTGGTCTCCTTACATAGTGATTCACTTGGTGACTTAGCAATAGTCATGAGTTAGGACTCTTCGTTGAGATTCTTCTATAAATGTTCAATTTCACCTCACAATCTTGAAGCATAGATTTCAAATATTTGATCTTTCAAAAGAACCAAGGATCATCCTTGATCTTTGGGTTACTATGCAATGTTTTGTTTACATATTTTTTTAATTTATACATTATTTTATTTGTTACAATACATTGTTCATTGATAAATCCTTTTTGTTTAGCACATTGCTTGTGGACAGTCTTTGGCTTTAGAGGTTTCCTAGATCCACTCTTATGGATTCTTTGTATGGGTGCATGCACTTTTCAACATGGTATTAGAGGTTTTTCTCTATAAGCCTCATCTTGAGCTTGTATCCATTTACAATCTTTGGGGTATCCTAACACAAATATACCACTTCCATCCCATTCATAACATCTAAAATCTCAAGGGGTACCTTTGGTTTTTCTATCATTCATTATCATGAGAGATGGGTTCTTGTGAACCACTACTCATGAAACATGGGTCAATGAGATGGACTCCTAAAACTACATGGTTGAATCTTGATAGCAATATCACAATTTGACACACTATGGAAAATACCTCCTACTTATCAATTGATGAGCTAAAGAGGCTATATAATGATGGTTCATAAGGCACAACACTTGTTGAAGGTTTTTCAAATGGGGTTCCAAGCTAAGTGGGATTAACCTTGGAGAAAAATTTGTGGTTAAGTGTGCTTGAGATGGAGTAGTGCTGGGATGGGTGACATCTTGAGAGGGCCCAGTGTTTCACCTCTATGAGCATCACCTAGATGCAATGAGTGCTAAGTGGACCATTTATTATCATGAGAGATGGGTTCTTGTGAACCACTACTCATGAAACATGTGTCAATGAGCTTGACTCATAAAACTACACGATTGAATCTTGATAGCAATATCACAGTTGACGCATTGTGGAAAATACCTCCTACTTATCAATTGATGAGATAACTTAGGGGCTCTACAATTAATGGTTCATAAGGTACAACACTTGTTGAAGTTTTTGTAAACAGGGTTGCAAGCTAAGTGGGCTTAACCTTGGAGAAAACTATGCGGTTAAACAAGTTTGAGCTGGAGTAGTATTGGGATGGGTGACCTCTAGGGAAGGCCCAACGCTTCACCTCTGTGAGCATCACCTAGATGAAATGAGTGCTAAGTGGACCATTCATTATCATGAGATATGGGTTCTTATGAACCACTACTCATGAAACATGGGTCAATGAGTTTGACTCATAAAAATACACAGTTGAATCCTAATAGCAATATCATAATTTGACACACTGTAGAAAATACCTCCTACTTATCAATTGATGAGCTAAAGGGGATTTTTAATGAATGGTTCATAAGGCACACCACTTGATGAAGGTTTTGCAAATGAGATTGCAAGCTAAGTGGGCTTAACCTTAGAACGAACTTTGTGGTTAAGTGGTTTTGAGTTCGAATAGTATTGGGATGGGTGACCTCTCAGGAAGGCCCAACGCTTCACCTCTATGAGTATCACGTAGATGCAATGAGTGCTAAGTGGACCAGTCACTATCATGATACGTGGATTCTTGTGAACCACTACTCATGAAACATGGGTCAATGATTTTGACTCGTAAAACTACATGGTTGAATCTTGATAGTAATATCACAATTTGACACACTATAGAAAATACCTCCTACTTATCAATTGATGAAATAAAGGGGCTCTATAATGAATGGTTCATAAGGAACAACACTTTATGAAGGTTTCACAAATGGGATTGCAAGCTAATTGGGCTTAACCTTGGAGAAAACTATATGGTTAAGAGGGCTTGAGCTGGAGTAGTATTGGGATGGTGACTTGTTGGGAAGGCCTAGTGCTTCACCTTTGTGAACATCACCTAGATGAAATGAGTGCTAAGTGGATCATTCATTATCATGGGAGATGGGTTCTTTTGAACCACTACTCATGAAATATGGGTCAATGAGTTTGACTCATAAAACTACACGGTTGAATCCTGATAGCAATATCATAATTTGACACACCATGGAAAATTCCTCATACTTATCAATTGATAAGCTAAAGGGGCTCTATAATGAATTTTTCATAAGGCACAAAACTTTTTGAAGGTTATTCAAATGGGGTTGTAAGCTAATTGAGCTTAACCTTGGAGAAAACTCTATGGTTAAGTGTGCTTGAGTTGGAGTAGTACTAGGATGGGTGACCTCCTAAGAAGGCCAAGTACTTCACCTCTGTGAGCATCACCTAGATGCAATGAGAGCTAAGTGGACCATTCATTATCATGAGATATGGGTTCTTGTGAACCACTACTCATGAAACATGGGTCAATGATTTTGACTTGTAAAACTACACGGTTGAATCCTAATAGCAATATCACAATTTTCAACATGTTGTGGAAAATACCTCCTACTTATCAAATTATGAGCTAAAGGGGCTCTATAATTAATGGTTCATAAGGCACAACATTTGCTAAAGGTTTTTCAAATGGGGTTGCAAGCTAAGTGGGCTTAATCTTGGAGAAAACTTTGTGGTTAAGCGTGCTTGATCTGGAGTAGTACTAGGATGGGTGACCTCCTGGGAAGGCTTGGTGCTTCACCTCTTTGAGAATCACCTAAATGCAATGAGTGCTAAGTGGACCATTCATTATCATGAGAGATGGGTTCTTGTAAACCACTACTCATGAAACATGGGTCAATGAGTTTGACTCATAAAACTATATGGTTGAATCCTGATAGCAATATCACAATTTGACACGCTGTAGAAAATACATTCTACTTATCAATTGAAGAACTAAATTGGATTTATAATGAATGGTTCATAAGGCACAACACTTGTTGAAGGTTTTGAAAATGGGGTTGCAAGCTAAGTGGGCTTAACCTTGGTGAAAACTATGTGGTTAAGCATGCTTGAGCTAGAGTAGTACTAGGATGGGTGACCTCCTGAGAAGGCCAAGTGTTTCACCTCTGTGAGAATCACTATATGCAATGAGCTCTAAGTGAACCATTTGTTATCATGAGAGATGGGTTCTTGTGAACCTCTACTCATAAAACATGGGTTGAAATGAGTTTGACTCATAAAACTACACGACTGAATCCTGATAGTAATATCACTATTTTTAGTTTTCTTTATAAGTATTTCTATAATACTATATTTTATAATAATATGTTTTACAAGCCTACATATTAAATTTGTACCTTGTTAAAGTTAAAAAATATATAGATTTTATTAAATAAATTCATTATTTATATTTTAGTAATAATAATTATGTTGGGGAGGGGACACTATCCAAGTGAACCCAACCCCATAATCCTCTATGGCCTAATTTTTTTTATTTTTGTTAACTATTAATTTTAGTGGACAAGTTTTCAAAAACCCAACCCTTTACCATTTGATGGGGGTGTGAGTATGTAACCCCACCACTACCATTCCACATTATCCCCTTTGCCTAATGGTAGGTAATAACATCCCCTAAGTCATTGGCCCCTTTAAATTATAAAATAAAATTATGGGCCCTTCATATATCAAACTTGTCCTTTCCTTACTATGGGTATTTTTTTGATGGAATAGGTATTATAGAAACTATTTTTTAAAGTAAACTATATCAAAAAATGTGGGTGAATATAATCACTCCTCAAAGTCTAGGGAAAGCAAAGCTTTATACATATCAAGAAAGAGAAAGAAATTTCCCAAGGAACAAGAGCTATACATAGCTAGTAACAAGAGGTGGGTCATAATCATTTAGTTTCTAAACACCCAAATTTTATTGTCCATAAGGAATAGGCTCTTAGCTAGTAAGGGCACCATATGGATCATCCTCACTAGTTTGTATTTCTTTAGTATGGTAATTTTTAATATTACAACTATATTAAAAATAAATTTGGGTCCTTTGACTTTGGTCAACACTTTTAATAAATTATCATAGCCTTTGTCAATTTATCTCATTATGCATAACTTTGTTCACTTTTCCTTTAATTGTTGTAGTCCAATTTAAAGACTTATCTATTTTAAGCTAGGTTTGAGTAGGCTCTACTCAATATTTTTACAAACCCTTCACAAACACATGTCATCCTTTTTCATATTTATTTTATCCAATCACTTTTGTGGGTTTTTGTGATATATTTTAATTTAAAAACCTTTATTATCTCATATTAAACCTTTGACTTATTAGTCTATAGGCCTTTGTTTGAGTATGTGGCTTAATTTTTTTAAACTTTACATCTTCATATACTTTCAATTAGCCCTTTTATTAGTGATAGCTCCTTTTATTTATTAGACCATATGAATTGTAATCTAACCTAAATTTTTAATGAATCAAACCCTATTACACTTTCACTCTCTCTTCAATTGATGTGGTTCTTGTACATGGTATTTTACAAACCACTCATATTAAATATGTTGGGAAATTTTGACAATCTCAGAGAAACCTCCAAGAATAGTAGTGTCTTCTGTAACTTTAATTTCAATTAGATTCCCTCAAAAACATGTACAACTATGTCACAAAGCGGAATCAGACATAGTTGATTTCTGACATTAATCCTTTTAAGAGAAGCATATGAAAATTTAGTTTCAACAACTTGCATAAACAAATTCAACAAATAGAACCATTAAACATGAAAGATTGTACAAAAGATTAAAACACACAGATTTACGTGGGGAAAACCCTTTTGGGTAAAAAAACCCACACTCCAAAAGATCTGAGCCATTATATTATTCAACAACAAACATAATTACAATACAATATCAAGCTCATAGCCTTTTCACATAGATTACATCTTGTTTCATTCTGGAGAGAAACTGGAAGTAACCCTGTTATGTTTCCCTCTCTCCCTTTTTTCATTTCCCTGATCAACCTCTCAGTCCATTTCAACCTTCGCACTGTTACAATACTCTCACACAATATACAGTGCAGATTAACAATGAAAGATCGATCAAGACATTCTATCAGGAGAGATTTTGGTAGCATAACCTTGCTTACATCTTCCTCTCTACCTCATTACTATAGAACGTTCAATGTTTATACATTCATTCTCAACTGATAGGAAAACAGTTCAGCTTCCTCTGTAGATTAGTTTGTAATCTTTCTATTGGACCAACTATCAACAGTCTTGGACATTGAATAGACTTCTCCAACTTTCGTCATTCCAATTTCCAACCAGACCAAACGGTTATGAGCAAACTATACATTCATCGTACAACTCAGCAGTTCAACCAAGTTAGCATCTGTTCAACCATGGTCTGCCTTCAAGTCTATCGCCATGACTTTGTCTATCAGCCACAATTTAGAAAAACACACCAATCATCAAAGTCTCCTTGATGTCTTCCATCATCCTAAGGTCTCGACCAAGCCCATCAGCAAGACAATGTCCATCGGCAAGAGTTCATAATGTCTCATCGAACCCACAAGTCTCCTCGATGTCATTAAGCTCACACACCTTTTGAACCATCTTGTCGGCTTGAGTCACCCCGATGATCAACAGGAGCACCAACTGTCCTTATTGGCAAGACAACCATCATCGGAGAAGTTTTCACTGAAGTCCCAAATCACACTGACGACCTCACGCTCAGCTACAGTTCGGAACACCTCATCAACAAGAGTCGCACTGAAAGCAAACCCATCTGCCAGACACGCTCTGTCATTAAGAATCTTTTAGAACCTTCATGTCACCCCAACTAAGTACCATTGGCCAGAGTCACACTGATGTTCATCACAAGCAGATCCATCGACAAGACCAACACTATCGACAAGAGATCAGGAAGTCACGTCAAGAGTTCAAGTCACACCGATCATTTTTTTCGGCAAGACAGACCAAAGGTCACACCGATATTGGCTAGAATTCTATTGTCGGAAGGAGTTAGGAAACTTGCATTGATAGTTCAGGTCACACCAATATCCTTCATTGCCAAAAAATACCAGAGGTCACACCGATAAAGGAAATTCACAAGGAGAACTCAGATTAGGTTGAGTCACACCGATCTCACAGAAAATTCAAGATCACTATGCAGATTGACCAAACATCTCAGCGGTCACACTGAAATAGCTCTCTCAGAGGTTTAGGCTAGTGGGATTGAGGCACACAATTCCAACAATCTCCCACTTGATGAAGATCTCACTGGCACCTCCAGAGCACTCAGAAACTAAGATCATGCTGGCACCACCCGTTCAGACCTTGCTCTATTCAAAACTCTGTTCAACAACACTTAGGACACCCAAACATCAAGTTTCCACAGATAACAGTCTACCAAAAAATCTACAACAAAATCAAGTATCCAACTATAACTAACTGTCCAACATTGCAACTAATCACAGCCTTCCATGAGACCACATAGATCTCAAACATTCTCTCATGCTCCATCAAGACTTCTGCAACATCTAAGATGTCCACCGTTCAGGCAACAATCCCTATCATCCTCCAACATGCCACATACAGAAGAAAGGTACAAGCCAAGGTGAATATGTACCAGTCCAACGAACACAAGCAAAGGATCCCAGTGATATCAACAACAAGAAACTGCCATTACTCTAGAAAACAAGATAAAAACATTAGCTAGAACAACAATCATCTTGATTGTTACTTTCCAACTGATAAACCCACATGACTAAAAATAGCACCCATGACAAGTGCTAGTTCATCCAATCATCCATACCTCAAAGGTATCCACATTAGTAAACTCATGCCAATAGCATAGCCAACCCATCAACCACAGATACAAGCACCATGCACAAACCAGTCGAAGAAGAACAAATATTTCTAGGTACTCCCACTACAAGGGTAATGCCAAATCTGAAAGATCAAAGGCATAACAAGTCTACAAATAACAACACATAGAAAATGTAACCATGTAGTACCAAGGAAATATCCACAATGATGTGCACAACTTGCAACCAACTGCTACAAGAATCATTTCTCTCAACAGTCTTCCAGAGCTCTTCCAAGTTTTTCAACACCCAACATAGGAAAGAGATAAAGAACCTCCAAGTTACCACTCAAAAACTTGAGTGAAAACAAAAGCTCCAACCAAATCTCAAACCAATGTAAAATAAAGTCAAACTTCTAGGAAGACAACCAAGACCAAAGAGAGAAACTATGCACAACATATACCTATAGAACATCCTCCTACATACACCTCTAAAAGCTAGCTATGTCAAGTATGATCTCCTTCACATCCCAAAAGAAAAGCCATAACAACACCCAACCATTCAATCACTAAGATCAAACATATCAAATGTAACATGTAAACAATCATGGATGTAAGCTTCTCAAAGAAGATCAATCTACTTCATTTCCCATATCAGGAAATCAATCCATAAAGCATCTCCTACCAGTTCTCATCAGTAAATGATATAACACAAAAGCTTAGGGAGATAAACCATGTTGTACATCTTCCACTATGAATCCTCCAAAACCATTTAAACAACAATTCAAGATCCATATCATGAAAGAAAGCATCAAACACATCTGAAAGATACAATGGGAAAAATACCTCTCAAATTATACTTCACTGCCAAGTAGACCAAGAGTACTCCAAGATACACAAGCCACCATGACTCATCCAAGAGCAATCTCCTCATTGGTCTCTATTGAACTCACGTCCAACCAAGGTGTAGGTTACTCGGGCTTTCAACTGTAATCAACACCTTTCTCAAAATAATTTCAGCCTCACCTTACTCTCCATGTATCTATGAACACCTGCAACTGATCATCTCATGCTAAACTCCAATTCTGCATTACTGTACTAAACAGGAAGTTCTCAAGCATATGACCAATGTACTCAAAACATAGAGAAACTCTAGACCACTGTTAAAGCTCCACACATTTGAAACAGGAACTTATCATGACACCATGATCTACACATACCCCTTAGGAGATACCATCCTCCAAGTGACTTCACCATGGTCTCAAGAGCAACACCTCATGCCAAAAGTCTAATACACAAGAAAGAGTATGACATCAAGCAAACAAACTCCAAACCAACATCACATGTCAAGCACCACCAACACCTCATCCAAAGAATCCAAACATCCTCCATGGTTCCAAGATTTTGGAAATCCCCAAATAGTGTCCATGCAAATGCAAAAGAACCCTTCTGCAGCAACAGGATCTAAGAGTCCCTCCTAGTAACATCTGCAACACTAAAGAAGATCATTCACCACCAAGTGATGAACTCACAGTCATTGCTAAAGTTCCCACTGAATCATGACATCCAAGCTTTCCAAGCATCATGACCAAACATCTTTTGATCTAAAAAATCTCCAAGTACAATTGACAACATGTCCATTTGACAACGGTGCCAAGCAGTACCACAACCTCTAAATCACACAAACTACACCATCACTGTCAAAAGCTTACACTAAAATGTGTATCAAGCTCTCCATGACATCGTGATACACATGCTACAGGTCCCCATAAATGACTATTTAGGTACTCAAAGCCATCCTTCCTCTCATCCAAAAGCAACCAGGCCAATGCACAAGTGACCACAGATAAGGCCAGCTAACATATTTGTACCAAAAATGAATCAAACCCCATGGATATTGATAGTCCACTTCTGAGTTGTCCCATAGAAAAAATGTAGGTAAAGACAACCCACAACATGCTCAACCCATAGATTCAATCAATGAATCCTGCAAAACTATCATCGCACTGGAAACTATAAAACTGAGATCTTAAAGAGAACAACAACATAGATAATTTGACTCAAACACCAGATCAGAACCAAATCCAATTTTCCAATCATGTCCACACCAAGAACCATAGTCTAGGAAACCAAAAAGTAACACTTACATGTAGAATTGCAACTATCTCATCCAACAACACCCCAAAAAGCTAGGGTCTAGAAAATAGTTTTACTAGCAGCTTCACAAAACCACAAGTTTTTCTTGACTGTGCAAAACTTGCAAAACTGCCATGTTTGTAAAACACCCATGCACATCATTATCCACTACACATCTGGACGACTCAAGATTCTATGCAAAACCAGCATGGTTAACCGAAACAATGGACTAACATGAATATGTATCACCATAGAATTTTTAGGAAAATCTATAAAAAATCCTTCAGAACTAAAGAACATGAATCTAAACCAACCAAGCACAAGGTATCCATAAAAAGAACAAGTAGTATAGGAATTCCAGGCCCATTCTAGACCAATTCCAAAACCACAAGCATGCACATGCATACGAGAGATCTAGGCTATTCAGAAGTTTTCAAATCATCTAATGATTAACTCCATAGCCTTTATGTATTCAAGGTTAACAGGAAACAATGCCTTCCAACACTAGGAAACTCCACCTAGCATAAGCACTCTCTTCCATGGCTAAGAAACAACCCACGCCTCTCCATATTACCAAGGAGCCTCTCACACATACACACAATATGAAATTTTTACTACTACACAACCACAGAGTAAATAAATCCACCTCATACATCAAGGTTCTACCGCTGCCAACTAGGAGACACAGATGACAACAATTCAACATGACCAACTCCATTGTCTCCATCTTTTCCATCCTTCAAGCTACGTGTTCTCTCTGAATATCAGAAGACTTCCACTCACCAAAGGATCAATACATCAGTTGATTCCTCCAGATTTCCTCAAGCCTGACAGACTAAGAAATATTCATAGGAGAAATACCCAAAACTAGCAACCAAAACAAGGCTCTGATACCACTTCTTGGCCAATTTTGATCATCTCAGAGAAACCTCCAAGAATAATAGTTCCTTCGGTAACTTTAATTTCAATTAGATTGCCTCAAAAACATGTACAACTATGTCACAAAGTGGAATCAGACACAGTTGATTTCTCACATTAATCCTTCTCAGAGAAACACATGTAAATTCAGTTTCAACAACTTGCATAAGCATATTCAACAAATAGAACCATTAAACATGAAAGATGGTACAGAAGATTAGAACACACAAATTTATGTGGGGAAAATCCTTTTGGGTAAAAAACTCCACACTCCAAAAGATCTAAGCCATTATATTATTCAGTAACAAACAGAGTTACAATACAATATCAAGATCATAGCCTTTTCACATAGATTACATCTTGTTTCATTCTGGAGACAAACTGGAAGCAACCCTATTTTGTTTCCCTCTCTCCCTTTTCTCATTTCCCTGATCAACCTCTCAGTCCATTTCAACCTTCGCACTATTACAATACTCTCACACAGTATACAATGTAGATTAACAACAAAAGATCGATCAAGACATTCTATCAGAGAGATTTTGGTAGCATAACCTTGCTTAAATCTTCCTCTCTACCTAATCACTATAGAATGTTCAATGTTTATACATTCATTCTCAACTGATAGGAAAATGGTTCAACTTCCTCTATAGATCAGTTTGTAATCTTTCTATTGGACTAATTGTCAATAGTCTTGGACATCGAATAGACTTCTCCAATTGTCGTCATTCCAATTTCCAACCAGACCGAATGGTTACAAGCAAACTATACATTCATCGTACAACTCAGGAGTTCAACCAAGTTAGCACCTGTTCAACCATGGTCTTCCTTCAATTCTCTCGACATGGCTTTGTCTATAGGCCATAGTTTGGAAAAACACATCGATCATCAAAGTCTCCCCAATGTCGTCCATCATCCTGAGGTCTCGACCAAGCCCATCAACAAGACAACATCCATCGGCAAGAGTTCATAATGTCCCATCGAACCCGCAAGTCTCCCCGATGTCATTAAGCTCACACACCTTTCAAACCATCTTGTTAGCTTGAGTCAACTCGATGATCAACAGGGGCACCAAATGTCCTTATCAGCAATACAACCATCATCGAAGAAGGTTTCACCGAAGTCCCAAGTCACACCGACAACCTCACGCTCAGCTACAATTCAGAACACCTCATCAGCAAGAGTCACACCGAAAGTAAACCCGTTGGCCAGACACACTCTGTCATTAAGACTCTTTCAGAACCTTCATGTCACCCCGACCAAGTACCATCATCCAAAGTCACACCGACGTTCATCACGAGCAAATCCATCGACAAGACCAACACTATCGGCAAGAGATCAAGAAGTCACATCGACAGTTCAAGTCACACTGATCACTTCCATCAACAAGACAGACCAATGGTCACACCGATATCAGCCAGAATTCTATTATCAGAAGGAGTTAGGAAACTTGCACTGATAGTTCAGGTCACGTCGATAACCTTCATCGCTAGAACATACCAGAGGTCACACTCATAAAGGAACTTCACAAGGAGAACTCAGATTGGGTTGAGTCACACCGATCTCACAGATAGTTTAGGATCACTATGCAAATCGACCAGACATCTCAGCAGTCACACCGAAATTGCTCTCTTAGAGGTTTAGGCCAGTGGGATTGAGGCACACAATTCCAACAAAATAACCATTGAATTGTGTGGAAATTGGTGGTTTTTTCCTTATTAAATGGTGGTTTCTTCCTATCAAGTGGTTTGTAGTTTTTTGAAATAAATGGTTTCCTTATTTGGTAATTTTTTCCCAAATGTGGTTCCCCAGTGACTAGATTGGTAGTGTTTCCTTTTAGTTAGTGATTTGCCTATATGTTTTGTGATATTTTCTAAAATTGGAAAGATTTGAAATTTGGTAGAATTTTTCCATATTTAGCATTACCACTATTTTTTGTGGGTTTCTATTATATCTTGTGGTATTGATAAATATTGTACAACTTATAAGTCTACTAGCACCTTGACCTAGTGACTCATAGGAGATCTTCAAGCACCTTTCATGGAAACCAACATAATTTTTACTTGGGAGGAACATGATTTTTTTTTGTTTACATTATAATTTCAATTTAAAACATTTTATTTATTTTTATTGTCAAATAATCAAGCTTTTATTGTACCTCAAATATTTATCTTTCAATTTAAACATACAATTATACAATTGTACTAGAGAATGTGTGAAATAATGTGTTTACTAGTCACCTTTAGTGCTCAGTTTAGTTAGGGGGATTTGTAACTCATAATTTTTTGACCTTATTTTTTGGGGATTATTCATATTTCATGCACTTTTAATGTGTCTTGTTTCCTTTTTTGGGCCTCATTGCATATAGTTGAGCTACTTTATCTCTCCCTAATCAACATTATGAGGAGTGCTATATTACATATTGCTTATCAATGCTTCACTAGTTTCATGTTTTGAGTGAGATAAATATTTAGTTTCCTATTTAACTATACATATATCAGACCTATGCATATTGATAAGATAGAATATACATTATTTTAAATACACTTGGATACTTGTGTATACAAATCAACCTTATAAGTATATTATCAGTCTTCTTCAATCTATGCTTACAAAAGCAACTTGATTCATTTCATTAGATTCATAGCTAGATCCTTGATCCAAATTAGATTTGGAGGTTTCTTTGATCCCATTTCATTGGAACTTCTTTAGTTCTATTGTAATTGTATTTTTTCTTTATGTTATAGTTATAACTTATTTGAGCCCTTTGTGCATGGGAACCTCTCTTTGGACCCATCTTGATGAACATTTTTCTCTCTTTTAGGGTATTTTTCCTAGGGATTTTCTCTTTCTTTTCTTATGAAAGAATTGTTTGTGTACATGAGAAACTAATATGACCTAGTTGCCAAAACTTATCAGCACTATCTACCTAAGTTATTGATGCAGAAGCATCCAGGGTGTAAGAGCAATCTTGCATTAACCAAAAAAAAAAGAATGTTGTTTCTTTTCAATAAGGGCTAAATTTGGTAGGGTTACTATTTTTGTAAGTTTGCATTTATGCATAGTTGGACACAAAATCTTACACATACCTCCAGAATGGTAAATTGAATCCAATGGCAAATAAATCACTTCAATACCATTTGTCATTTGAGAGATTAAAATTTCAATTTTCAAAAATCCTAGTAAAATCTTCGGGGTCAATTTTGAGGCACTTAGAGGCTCTAGATGGGCCTGAAAATTGGTGGAAAATGAAAGTGGATGGCCTTTAGGCCCTACTTTTTGGATAAAGAATTCTTGAGACCTCTCTGAAAATGTATTATAATAGAAAATCCAACAGACGGATCAAAAGTTATGACCCCATGAAGTTGTAATACCAAAATTAATAAAATTTCAAAATATATTCTTGAGGAAATTACACTTTCAAGAAGATTCTAGGGTGGTTACACCTTCCAAATAAATGATGTAAAGGGGGACTATAGAGAGGAGGCAGAGCATAGTAGATGGTGGCTCCGATTTGTAGATTTATGTAATCTGAAAGCCCATGTGCTAGCAAATATAATGTTGTAATTTCATTCTCATTTCAATGATAATAGAAAATATTTTCTTTCCTTCTTGCATTTTGTTTGTGCCATTATCTGTTGTTTTTGTGGGTTTTATATTGTAAGGGGAGTACCCTTCATCAGTTATTCTTATGAGAGTGTTAGAGATCATATTTATGCATATATTTATTTTATTATATCCTAAGATTATTATGCATATAAGATAATTTTCTTAGGTTCTTTCTTACACATAGGCTTCTTCTTGTTGAGAGAATCTTCTATATTTAATAAATTGTTATTTGTTCTCCTAACATAGTGGCTTACTTGTTGAATTGGTGGTAACTTCATGTCTTAGAACTCTTCATTGAAAATATTTTACACATCCTCAAGTTTACCTCATAAACATGAAGCATTGATTCTTAGAGATGCGGTATTTTAGGAGAACCAAGGAGCATTCCTTGATATTTGGTGTTATTGTGTAATATTTTGATTGCATGTTCCTCCATTTGTACATTTCTCTATTTATTACAATATATTATTCATCAAGGTGAATATTATTTTTTGAGCACATGTGTAGGGATGGTCTTTGACTTTAGAGGTTTCTTGGATCCACTCAAATGAATACATGTTTATTCTACCCATGTATTAGATGATTGCATACATCTTTCCAATAATTGTAACCTCAACATTGAAAATAACATTTTGGGGGATGGAGACCTATTACAATTTGCAAGCAGATCTGAGAAGGGAAAAGCTCTATGCACATGTCATGTAAATTCAAAGATGGTATGAATAGGAGGAACAAGTCACCCAAGGGCGTCTATGCCCTTGTATGGGTATTCTAGACCTATTTTTCTAGTCCTCTAATGTTGAAACTAAGCTTCATGATTCTGCTTGCAAATTTTTCAGATCACTATCGGATATTTCTATAAGTGAGTTTTTGTGGCTTGTCAAGGTGTAGGTCTTTGAATGCAGCAATATAAAGTGGATCTTCAAGCTTCCTTCAATCTCTTATAAACCTAAAACCTACACATTCAAAGAGAGAAGAAAATTTATTTCATTTAGGAGCTTTCCTTAGTCAAACCCCTTGTAAGTGTTTCCACTTCCGCAACGGCAATGTAAATGATATAAAGATAAATGATAGGAAGGAATGATGAATCAACAAAGTGTTGCAAATTACCACCTTTCAATGGCTTCCTTGAAGGTAGTAATTCATGCACATCACCTCAAGGTCTTGGATCTTGCTTGAATGTCTTAGAGACCTACAACTGGGTTATCCTTCACAAACAATGATAATATAAATACACATAAACTCACATATGATTTGACATGATGCTTGGATCTTGAATTGCTGCAATAAAGCTCTGAAATATTGCTCTTGACTTGTTTGATAGTGCTCTTGATAATACTTGATTATAAGTTTTCTAATAGTTTCTAAATGGATTTCAAAATGATGCAATAACTAGGTATTTATAGGCATTTATTCAACTTCTCATAAATTAGATCTTGATAGCTGACATTTGCAACTTGAATTGGAAATTATAAAATGCTGACACTGACATATTCAAATTTGGGACCAAGCAGAATAGGGGGACATTGTCACCATAGGGTGACTTTGTCCCTACCCTATTTTTTGGAAAATAAGGTGTCAAGGGAAAAGTATCAAATAAATGCATTTTTTTTCCACGTACAACTTAGTAATTATTAAAAATGGACCATAGAATGCATAATTTTGGAAATTAGATGCTTAATCAAGTCCAATAAATTGAGGGGAGAAACATAGTGTTAAATTGTCAAGGGTGACAATTTACAATGCTACATTTAGCCCCTACTTTAGTGAGAGTGTGAAGTTACACTTCGACTCACACTAAAGTAGAAAATATATCAAGAAGGGTTTGATTGTCCAAACGTTGAAGATATAGGATGACAAAGGATCAAGGGGGGGTGTGCAAGCCTCCAAGATCTAAGATCCTACGACAAGACAATATAAGGAAAAGGGAACATGTGCATGTATGATATGTAGCAAAAAAACATACACAATGTCAAATAAAATAAAAAGGAGGGTATGGATAATCACAGGCTAGCAAGTTTCCTTATGCTAGGATCCACACCGATAGTGTTCATGACTCACACTAACAAAGTTCAATATTTGCTAGGTGAATTACAAATAGAAGGCACCACAGGCTAGTGAAGTCTAATATTCACTAGGTGAGCCCACACGACAAAGTAGAAAAAAGAGAAACACACAAGGTCTAGTGAAGTTTGATATTCAAGGTGTGTATCATAACCACACCAAGAGTTATACCCCCTGATAATTCTGATAAGGTACTACAAAATGATCAAAATTTTATGCCAACACATCACTAAGTTCAATGCATGTGAACAAAGTGAAGCAAAAATGCCAATGTCAATGCACCACTAAGTCCAACATGTGTGAAAAAAGTGAAGCAAAAAAATGCCAATGTCAATGCACCACTAAGTCTAACACATGTGAACAAAGTGAAGCAAAAATTACCAATGTATGCCCCCACCTTAAATAAATTGCTAAACACCATGTTGTGAGCAATTTCTTTAAGGTAGAAAATGATAAATGTCATGTGATAAAAGGTCATGAGATCTTATTTGGAAAGCCATATTCCAATTATATGTTTTCAAATAAAGCTACCTCATGATAAGGGGTTTCCCCCAAATACAACACACAAAGGATTGAACACATAAGGGATCCATGGATCCAGGGTTAGTATATGTATTTTCTATAGTAATATAATAGAGCTCGAAATCAACATCATTCCCCAAATACTCATGAAAAAATGAACACAATGGAAGAATAACATAGAGATAGAGAAAAAACAAGCTTTTGGGTCAACATGGAAGAGACCTAAATGTATCAACACCTTGCATCATCCACAAAAGGAAAACACAAGACAACAATATTCATGAAGTGGAGAGGAATGGAGATACAAATAGAAGAATGTCACAACAAATTTGTTTCCTTTGTATCCTTGTTCCAACAAAGCAACAAGGGTCATCCAAAGAAAATTCACAAACACAAAGGCACGCCAAGCAACACAACACAAGAGATCACATCACGTGCAAGCAAGCACATAGAACACGTGAAACAAACATAAAGGAGTACCACACATGAAATCCAATCTAAATTAAATCTTCTACATCCCAATCATGTTCATCATATAGGGAAGGCAAACAACTAGTGAAAGGGACTACAATAAGTGTCGTACTAGGAGCATCTCTAGGTTCAACACGTGGTATGTCACTCTCAGTTGGAGGATCATCACGGTTGCCCCCATCTAAATTCATAGACTTTGAAAACAACAAAATAAGCTCAATATGTGCTTGTTCATCAATTTTAGCAATTTCATCTTCATCATCTAAGTTAATCATAATGGGAGGTTTTATGATAGTTTTTATAATTATATGTTCTTGTTTCACTTTTTGTTTTGGTTCTATGTCTTGTTTTAGTGAAAGTTGTAATTATTCTTGATTTTTTTGCATAGGTGTTTGATCTTGAGATGTTTTGTTCTTTTCTTCCAATTGACGGGAAATAGCATGATGTCTACGCCTATGTTCTTTAGCATTTCAGTTTTTTCTTGCATGGTTTTCAATTTGTGTTGGGGTAGGAGTGGGTTTCTCAACCATTGGTCTCTTTTATTCCCTTAAGGGAGGAACTTAAGGAACCACCAGGGGTTGGGAAACAACTATCTCTTTAGGTCTATGCTTTTTTTACCTTCGGAGGCACAAAAGGAATTATGTGATTGTCTCTTGGCCTTTTATATGATATGGGTGGAGGAACTATGATATTTACCTCGATTACTTGAAAGGTTTTTTGCTTCAGGCATAGGTTCATCCACGATTAGTGGAGGAGCAACAATAGTCTTATCATTTTCAAGAATATTGGTAAGAGATAACTTTGTTATCACTAGTACACAAACAACAATATATGACTAAATAAACTACTAAAAATTGCATATAAATAACTAACTTTAGTCACGTGACTATTAGTGGTTTATTTGTAGTCATTTATAACACCACTAAATTTATGACTAAACAATTTGAGTCATTTATTTAGTCACTAATTTGGTCATTGATTTGGTCATTGATTTAGTCATTGATTTAGTCATTTATTTAGTTATGGTAGTGATTTATTTAGTCATATATTTAGTCATTAATTTAGTAATATATTTAGTTATATATTTAGTCATTAATTTAGTCATTGATTGTTGTTAACTGGTCATTTATTTAGTCATTGTAGTCATTACTTTAGTCATATATTTAGTCATTATTTATCATATATAGTATATATATATATATATATATATATATAATTTACTAAGTACATACAAGCATGTCAACATGTTAGTCAATATCATGAGTAATATATGCAAATATAATATATATGTTAAAATGTCAAAAAGAGTTGTAAATATAATGAAAAATGTCAAAGTTGTCTAAGAGTTTCCAACTCTTTCAAATACACCATGATAATTAAGATCCCTAAACAACACATTCAAAATATTGCATAAAGCAGTGAGCTAAGATGTCTAATATTAACTAGTACATGATAAACATGTTCAATTATGTCATTTTTTGCAAATATTTTAGTGGCCACTGTGTGAAGGTTCCCTCTTTCTCTTTTAGACGAATAGCTCCATCTATTTTGTCTTCATAAACAAGGGGTGTGTTACTTCTGACCTTTAAAATGTTTACATTTGCATCTCCCGTTCCTTTCAAGTTGACTCCATGTACAATAGATAGGGATTGAATCCACCCAATGCCCACAACATCACCATCAAACAGATCTAACACCTTAACTTAATCCCCTTCTTTGAGTTTATCAATACATTTCTGCAGAAAGAAAAAAAATAACACATTATATTAGATAGGTAATGATTACCCTTGTTTGCATAATAAAACAACCATTACTTACTTAAATAGTACTTTCATGTGTGTGTTAAAATAATTGCAAAAGGAAAATTTCAAAAATAATTGCAATGATCAATCTAATTTACTAAAAAACCAACACTCATAGCAGTGCTTATAATGTTACTATTAGCTTTATGCTAATCAGATACAAAAGCCACAAATATAAACACTACATTAATTACCATGCACGCATACCAGACACATAAGGTTATGACAACACTATTACACATAAAAAAAGGTAGCTAATGCACAAAAACAAAGAATGCAGTATGAAAGCACTACTACTACTGCAAGGTGAAGGTGAAATACATTGGGATGTACAAAAATAGTGGCATTAAAGCTCTAAAACATAACCCCATGCAATCAACATAACCCTGTCAATGATGACATATAAAAAAAGAACAAAGAACAAAATGTATCAAGGAAACATGTGACAGCCATTAAGAGTAGTCATTGAGGAAACAATGCAGTCTTTCTCTGTGGCTTTCATAGCAGTAGTAAAGGAGTAACAAATAAGGTTGGATGTAGAGGTTACATAAATAATAGAGAAAGAGCCTTTCACTATTAGAAAATAGTGTAAGAGTATGAAAAAAGAAGTAAAGAATGATGTCCAATGAACAAGTAGTAGTAGCAGTGATTTTAGTGCAAGGGAAACGAGTTTTATGGTTGTAACAACGAGTTTAATGGATCGAGCAGCAATTATCATTACTAAACATCAAGAAGACATTAAGAGAAAGCAGCAAGAATATCAAAAGAAACTTTTTTTTAATAACAACAACCATAATGAAGAGTTAACAATAGATCCGTGAAGGAAAGAACAACAGGTATTATCCAATGAAAGAAGCAGCACGCTAAGTTCAAGATGTTGACAAGGTCAATTACAATGCCATAAAATAGAGTCAAGCATCATAAAGTATTGAAGTGCCAGCAATCCCCACTGAAAAGTGACAAAGTAGGTACAATGATTGTTCTATGGGTTACATTCAATGTTTTAGTTGTCTATTCACTATTCTATAAGCTTGTTCACTGTTTGGAATCATAATAGTCATTAATACATGAAGGGTTTCAGAATCAAGGAAAAGTAATGTTTCATAGCACTCACCTCAAGTTCAGCACTAGTAGTACTATCAATATCATGCATATACTCCTCGAATTTAGCATAATCACTATCAACATTGTCCTAAAGTTGTGTAGCTTTGCCGAGAGCTCTATTGATAGGGTTTTTTCCATTTTTTTCTACTTTCATATAATTTCCCTGCATGTGGTTTAATCATCATACAAAATTAATATAAGTCAAGTAAAGAATGCAAAAGCTATAATTTTTTGTCCACAAAAACTATTATATTACCTCAACTTCAACACAACTATGATTGACATCAAGGCGTTCTTGTTTTGGTGTTGCTTTGATAAAATTGCTCTGCATGTAGTTTAACCATCAAGCAAAAAAATATATCCAGATGAGTAATTCATGTAAAAAACAGTCAACAGAGCCTTTCCAAGCATAAAAGTCACAATAGGTGGAATGGGTGAAAATCCATTTTTGTAGACTCACAAACCCTCAACTTTGTCTTTACATACCCGTTTCAAAAATTTGACTACAAAATGCACAAAATTTTTCAAGAATCCACCAAATCATAAACTTTAAGTTAACTCACCCGGCTCCACCTAATTCAGTGCAAAAGAGAACAAGGAAACCCTGTACGGGCAAGTATAGAAGCTTGGAACTGCAAATAATCAGAAATTTCTTAGAAAATAATAGAATTTCAAGAGTTTTATTATTGCTTTATGATCCATAGTAGCAAAAATATTTTGGGGAAAAATCAGCAAACCAAAAGTATAATATTTTTTGAAAAAATCAGAAAAAAGTCTAGAAAAAATCAAGAAAATATTGGATTTAAAAAAAGGTAAAAATTGTACAACAAGAGATAAAAACTATTTTTTTGAAATTAAAAGGCATTTCCATAGCATAGAGATATAGAGAGCAAATAAAATAAAAAGTTTAACTAACGAATTGTAAAAAATAGATTTTTGTAGTTTATATTCATATCGTTGATTACATTGCATTGCACATCTTTCAAACTCAAAGCATTACTTCACATTGCATAACTAATAACTAGATGTTGATAGATGAGAAATTTTCAATTACAATATAGTTTTTACAAAGTCAACCTAAGGATTTATGCAATACTTCACATTGTATAACTAATAACTAGAAGCAACTACCAATTGCATTTGCTTGTCATGGCATTCTATGAGACCACATTTCTTTGAGGCATTTTTTCAAATAGTTCACTACCTTGTCTATGCTACCACATTTTTCATACATGTCTACCAAATCATTTTGTCAAATAGTTCACTGCCTTGTTCCTATGGCTAAAAAGATAAAATAGGTGCTTTCAAACAAGCTATGGATGCTTGGAAAAAATCTATCAAAATCATAATAGTAAGCAATAGCATAGACAAAGTGGTGAACTCTTTGAAAAAATGCCTTAAAGAAAATGCTAACACATTTTTCATGCATGTCTATCAAAGCATTTTATCAAACAATTCATTGCCTTGCTACTATGGCTAAAATCCTAAAACAGGTGCTTTCGAACAAGCTATGGATGCTTGGCTAAAAGCCTGCAGATTTTTTTAAAATTGGGATTAATCGGGATTTTTTGCAGATTTCTGCTTCTGTGGCTCACATTGCCAAATTTTCACACCCATAAATGAGTTTGAGACTCCATAATCTTTCCTCGTTCCTAAATAAAAATTAGCACTATTGGCCTAAAAATGCCTCATCAGCGGAACCCCCATCATAGCCTTGTTGATAGCTCGATGAAAAGAGTTAATAACCTAGTATCGATGTAACAATACCTTATTGGGCTGACTCCTAAGACGTCCTCCCCGATAGACCGATAGAGTCAACAAAAGTAAGCACATCGTTGTAACACATGAACATTGGTGGAATGAATGTTTGCATTCCCCAGATGGCCTGATATAACCATGGATTATCAGGAATTAATATATATCAGGGGAATCAGTCTTGTTTACCTTGTTCATGGGCTAAAGGTGTATTAAGGGATTGGCACCCCCTTATGGTTTAAAAACCTGCACTTCTGAGACCTAACAGATCATTCATTGATCTCATAGTTATTTTGTCATAAAAATCACAGTCACAACATTTAAGATAGTCACAATGGATTTCAATGAAACAAAGGGCAAAAATTCATAGATTCATTGTTCTATATATGATCATAATACTTTGCCTGGAGATCACGAGAGTAATTTTATAAAGGCATGTTGTGGAAAACATTTATGAAATTTGCAATCATCTTTAGAATACAATATAAAGATGATATAGTTGAGAATCCAAATAGTGAGGGATAGTCTCTTACTTGATCTGAACCCATGGAATTATGGTCATTCCATGCAAAAACTATAGGCTTAACAGAGGTAGCCAACTACGAAACTTTCTCAATGAGATAGTTTAAGCAACTCATTATATGTTGGTACTCTTCATTTGAGTTGACATGATTTGGAGAGGCTCTTATTGGGCATTCAACAGATGTCTGTGAAATCTTTGTTGACGAACTAGATTTCCTCTTGATACTAGTATTAGATTTAGTACGATCTAGTGTTTTCATATAATTGACAACATCTTCTACACTTGCTTCTCTATTATTGTTTTCCACCTAGAATACAATGTCAATTTCAACATATAGTCAGTTCAATAAAAAATTGAAATAAATAACACAATGTAAATTGAACCAAAAATCCATACACTTACTCCACATTTGTCCATTTTGGCCTGTAACCCGCCTTGGCCAAATGTATATTTAGTCCTCACATTATCTCTTGCTCTCTTGCCTATGTTTCTCTTTGTCAAATATTCTTTAGAACACATACTTTCTTTCAATGCCTCCCACTGTTTGGGAGATAGAGTGGAGTCTAACATCTCTATTCCCTCCATGTTTGTTTTTCTGCAATTGTATCTAAAACTATTCATCAGAAGTCTCATCTTGTGCTTGTAATATTTTCTAGAGATTTTTCCACCAACAGTGTCAAAGACATTTTCCATTTTTTGTATAACATATTCCACATTTCATGGATCTTGTTCTGCAAAATTTGATTTGCAAATATCCAAATGGGCCCCACATCTTACACCCAACTCGGAGGCCCACCTTGCAACATTTTTCCCAATGGGTTCACCATCTCTTAATACCTTAACCAAGAATGGCTTCTTCCCTTCTAATATTCTTTCTTTTGCATTCCTCTTTGTAGATCTGTATAAATCTTGACTCAATCTTTGTCTTTTAACATAAGCAGGAACATCTTATGTTTCACCACTACAAATATTTTTGGTTGATCCACTAATTCCTTCAAAATTTGTAGATGCGACAGGTGCACTCTCAGGCACATCAGATGCAAGCAGACTCTCCTCATGGCTTTGATTAACTAGAACTTCATGCTCCTTGGCCACATCACGTGTGGCATGAGTAGGTAGATCAGTAGTGGTCTCCACATATTTAACTTCATCACAAATATTTTTTTCACCAACTTCATTTGTTGAATCACAAAAGCGTTGGCTTCTACGAGCTGGCAGAATTGTATCTTTACTTTCTTTTTGTTTTTTCTCTGCATTTTCTCTGCTCTCTTTTTCTTGTCTGTAAAAAAAAAAAATAGCATATCATGTCTTATATACATAAAGGTCTTGCCTATAAAATTTCATTAAACCGTATTAAACAAATAATTTACTACTTAGCGGATTTACAACTTGCATATTTGTCAAACCAAGACGTGATAAATATTCATTATTCTTGGCCACACATTCTTCACAAAAGCGCTCATAATTTGTCACTGGAATTTCAAATTTGTGATCACTATAATCTAATTTGTGCCTTAAATTCTTTTTCTTCATTTCCTAATGTCCAAAAAAACAATAATGTATAAATTAGCAACTTGATATAGAGATAATTAACTGTAACGGAAATTGCATAAATACAAGTTTATGAGGTCTTACTTTTAATGAACAGTCATTAAAACATGTACGAAGTCTAAAGCACTACAAACAACAACAGTCATTAGATTTTGTGGGTATTTCAATCAATGGATATTAAATAATGGTGCCCTGCAGAAATGCCAGTTGCATAAAAAACTTAGCAATGTATTTGAATCAATCCATCAAATCTTTAGCAATAATATTTTCATTCATGGTTCAATGAAAAAATTTGTATTGCCACATTTTAACTAGACATGAACTTGTAGCATGGCAACCATTTTGTACAACTAAACCAATGATTTGCTTAGGTGATAGCATCATCACTGAGAAATGTCTATGATATTTGGTGATTCTTACTTTTGTTGTTTTGTTATGTAATAATTTGTTCATAACATCCAGATACATTCATGAAGGGGTAGATTTCATGAAAAAGAACATATATGTTGGAGTGGATAGTGAGTTACAAGCAAGGAATTCCACGATTTGAGGACTAAGTAGTCAAACAGCAGTGAACTTCAAGATATATTCAAAACAGTGAAGAACATTTGATCAAAGCAAAAAAAAGTAATGACCTTACAGTATATAAAGATACATACGAGACAGTGATTTCTAGTGCATAAAGTCATAAGAAAAAATATTGATAATAGTGATATCACTATTAAAAAGAATGTGAAGACAACAAAGGATGTGAGCAGCATGTAATGCCAAAATAGTGAGGATATAATGAGGAAATGCTTCTATTGCAATGGGGAATCATTGTATTGATGCCTTGAGCATTGACAAAAATAGTGATCAATCATCAAGGATTGTATACTGCTGCTACAAACAGTGAAGGAATAGAGAACAAAAGACCATATTAGTGAGGAAACGAGTGCCACAGTGGGTGAAAGATCCAAGAAATGAAGACAACAATGAGAAATACTTTCATGGAAGTGAGCAGTCAATGCCAAAGCAATTCACAAGTCAATGGTATACAATAATATTACAAAATAGGGCTAAAGATAATGCCATATGTAGGGAAGACAATGCTATTTTAGTAAAAAAATGTAAAAGAAAACATAGAAACAATGTTTAACAATGCTTCAATGATGACTTTTATAATTAAGGATGCTAGAACAATGACAGTGATAAAGAACATATATAAAAGTAGTAAATAGTCCAGAGGAGCTATCAAGAAAAGATCATTGTAAAAGTAAAGCAATGATGGTATACATATTCATATTGCATTCATATTGCATACAACATTTATATATGAAAACATATTCATATTGCATCCTCATTTTTATATGAAAACGTATTCATATTGCATTCATATAGCAACTTTGTTCAACATTAAAGCTTTGAAATAGGTATTATTCTGAAGGTATGTGTCCTTAAAACATAAAATAGTCTTAAAATAATATAAAATTCTTACATAAAAGGTCATAAAATGGGGCTCATCAATAATCATTTGCATTTATAGCAAGATCAAAATCTTGATCACTCATGTCTACATCTACTTGATTTTCTTCCTCATCCTCATTTGTGACATGCAATACATTATCTCTCCCAATTTCTTCATTGGTAATCAAAATTTATTCTTCAAACAATCCCTTATTATCTTCATCCACTTCTTTGAATGTTTCTTGTAAATTAGCATATTGCCCATCAGGCATTACATCAACAACTTCCATGAATTTTCATCTCGAACGAGACTCTTTTTGAATGACATATGACCAACCTGGGCTTCTTACATCATCAATTAGAAATGATTGGTTAATTTGAAGAGGGGAAACATATGGCTCATCTATCTCTGATAAAAATTGTCATGTATTTGCACGAAAAATCCATACTCATCAAATTGTACTGCGGATGGTCGGATGCACTTACATTTTAATAATATAGGACTATTTTCACCAAAATCCACTTGAATAATTTCTTGGATGAATCCAACATAAAATTTCTTTTTTAATTTCATGAAGAAATTCAACACTAACAACACAATCACAATTTGTCTTTCCTTTGTCTTTTTCTTCCACTCTTAAATGACTACCATAGGCCCACATTCCACTAAAATGCATAGCCCATAAATGTGGAGGTTGTGAAAGCTCACTTTCCTCTATTGTTATATCTTGACCTTCTTCTTTCGCATCACTGATCGCACTAGCAATCCATTCTTCAAATTTTGGAAAAGAATCACCTCCAATCAAATCATGATGTTTGCGCCTTTGAGGTTGATGTTGCATCCAAGTTTGATTCTCTTCTTCATATTTTCTACATAAAATAATGACGTACAAATAGTAAGATTAATAATATAAATGTGTAAATGCAATTGAGTAAATAAATTATTGTGTAATTTTTTTTACCCGTGCCACTTATCAAATGAAGATGTGTTTTGAAGAATAAAGGCATGTATTGCACTTCTTTCTTGATATGATAGCTCGAAGCAACATCAATTTCCTTCTAATACTTCACCTGCAACTCTCTCATCTTCGTCATCATCCCATACACACTGATTGACATTTTTAAAATCCTTCATATATTCTATGGAAAATCCCATGGCCTCTTGCATTGAATATCTCTCAAACATGTTTCCTTATGGTTTTTCCCTACTATGAAATTTTTTTTTCAAAACCTTCATATGTCGTTCTATAGGATACATCCATCTCGTTCTTATTGGGCCACAATGCTCTAGTTCATATTCTAGATGTATCAAAAGATGTATAGAAATGTTAAAGATTGCTGGTGGAAATTCTCATTCCAATAGACAAAGGACTTCAACTACCTCCTCCCTCAAACTATCAAAGTTTGAAGGATCTAATACATGTAAACTCATTCTCTTTAATATTAGGCCCAACCTTATAATTTCCAATCTTGGCCCCTTTTCCAAACTTGATATATTTACCACAATAGGTAAAATAATCTTGATTATGACATGATAGTCATGGGTCTTGAGGCCTCTTAAGCTATTAATGTCAGTTTGGCTTTTGATGTTGCTACTTACATATCTAGTGGGAAATTGAGTCTGAGACATCAACTGTAAGAATTGTGCATGTTGTTCCTTTGTCTAGACATAAGGAGCGCTAAGTTTTCTATATTTTCATTATCATATTTTTCAACCCAAAGATTTTGACGAATCTTTATTTCTCAAAATTCTTCACGTGATGAAATAGTATCAAGAGCACCAAAAAGAGTTCTGATAATAGCATAAGCTATATTTTTCTCAATATGCATAAATTCAATAGTATGCCTAATGGCTATATCCTTAAAGTATGGCAACTTATACAATATGCACAACTGTTTTACACTGCTTTCATTACATGGATCATATCTACTGCCAACAATCCCATCATTTTCAATAAATGACATTCTTTTTTGTCCATTCTCAACAATGCAATCACCTGTTATTAGTAATGGCGCTTCACAATTCTCTTCTTGACCATTGAAATGTGTTTTTTGTCGACAATATGGATGATCCATTTTAAGGTAAGCATGATGTCCACAATAAATAAACTTATGAAAACTTCTTGAGTGCCTCACAAAATCCTTAAAGTTGCAAGCAGGACATCTATGTTATCCATGAATAGAGAGACTAGACAATGTGCCATATGTAGGAAGATCATGAATCGTAAACAATAAAAGAAGCTCTTAAATTGAATTTGATTGAATGACCATCCCTTAAACATTTAATTGCTTCAATTCCTTTCCACAATTCCATTAGTTCATCATATAATGGCTCTAGATAAGCATCTATTGTATCTTAAGTCACACTTTTCTTTCCTAGTATAATCGATGATAACATTAAGAAAAATGGTTTAGTTGCTAACCATGGAGCAAGTTATAATTTATTAGAAACACTGGACAAGTTGACCATTTAGTACTTTGATTTGAGAATGGGTTCACCCCATCTAGAGCCAAACCCAACCTTATATTACAAGGATCTTGAGAAAAATCGAGCCATATGTTATCAAATTTCATCCAAGTCTTAGAATCAGGCACATGTCATTGTTTTCCATCAGTGCTCTTATTTTGGGCATGCCACTGCATAAGTTCAGCAATGTCTCTGCACCTATACATTCAAAGTAATTATGGGATTATCGGAAAATGGCGAAGAACCTTTCTAGGAACCACATTTGATTTCAACCCTTTTCTATACCTCGATTCATGACATTTCAAATATTCACTCTCATTTGCAAGATTTTTGCAAAATAATACACAACCATTCACACATGTGTGGATGTTTTCATACCCCAAGCCAAGCTTACTGATTTGCTTTTTACATTGACTTTGTTTTGTTGGCAATGTGGAGTCAGTTGGTAACAATGAACTTAATAATGCCAATAATTGATCTACACTCTCATTTGTCCAACCATGCACCACTTGCAAGTTAAGAATTTGAATTATTGTTGTCAAATGACTTAACTTGCAATTAGCATACACAAGCTTTAATGCATCATCCATTGACTTGGCTCAATCATCGTTTAGACCCTCATTCAATATTCTATCAACTTCAAACCCTTCGCCAAACATTTATGCCTCTTCATCTATGTTTGGTTCCACTTCATCTATGTTTGTTACCTTTTCATCTCTCAAAATCTGACATTTTATCATATCTTCATAATAATTGTAAGCCCAAGGGCTTATACCACTATGTCCATATCTTATCATATGTCAATAAATCATATTTCTTTTTTTTCACCTTTCCACCAAGACAATTTTTACATGGACATGGATATTTTTCAATGTCCCTCTCATTAGCCACTCTCTCATCATATGCATGATATTGATTTGTAGTCAACCTTTGATGCTCATCCATCTATATTATTGTGCATTCCCATATTAATTTAGTTTCTAATTTAAAGAAAAAAACATAAATTTGAAAACAGAGATGCCAAAACATTGTTGAAAGTAGTCACTTTTAATATAGACCATAACAAAAAGAAGAGGATATAATGAGTCATTGTTCTAAGATCTATCTTACATTCATTTGAAGTTTACCTACTAAGAATGGAATATGCATGTGTTTCCTATCAGCTTACTTTCAGCAATGATGGTTTCGAATTACCTCTGAATTCATTGGAGAGGCCTCGCTGACTTCAAATTCGTTGCAACAAACTCCAAATTCCTTTCCTGCCTTTTCAAAAGTCTCCAAGTCCTATCCAAACAAGCTTTATCACCCATGCAAGTGCTTCAATACTTGTCCATGAGAATAACAAACATCAACAACAATCCAATTTCATTTCCATGCCAACAATTATACATTTTACAAGTTGTCTGACTTATAAATATAGACAAGTTATGTAAACCACTAGATAAATAGCATTTAAAGGTTTGTCCTCTCTGACTTATAAATTTTTTTTGAGTTTAGCTAATACAACTATTTTTTTTAGTTTATTTTCATGGTTGTTACTCATGTAACTTGTACTTTCATATGATCCCTTTGAGCTACTTTCTGTATTTCTTTCTTCTGTATTGGTTGTGTTATGAAAGTAAAACTTGAAAGTGCCCCTACTGATAAGATTTGAGTCTTTAGTTGTTTACTTGTTTTTGTGATATTTGACTTTTGAGTCTTAATATATAAGTCCAAATATTTATCTAGATTTATGTGGATCTTGCAAATTCTAGATACTTAAAGCCAAAACATGATTGAGCCTTGAAAGTGGATTGATCCACAAATAACATTATGGCGAGTGCTAGAATGTAATGTTCATTGTGGGTCATGAATGAGTGGAGATGATACAAAATATTTAAATATACCAGTAACAGTCATATGGTGTTAATCAGTTAATGTAAATGTGACATAAGGATTTATTATATATAAGTGAGTTGAAGGACAAGAGTATTTTGTCTAATTGTCAAAGAGGAAAAACTTAACATAGTCATACACTCATAATTGATTTTGGATCACAAGTGTTTTTGTTCAAAATCATTTCTTAGAAGTACATGATATATATCTTCTACAAGTATTTTAGCGCACTACAAGTATTTCTTAACAAGCTTATCTCTAGGTTCACCTAACTTAGAATTACATGCCAAATGCTACTATGTTTTTTCCTTCATGAGTTAGTTGTGTTCCTTTTTGCTCATAAGGTACATATTTATAATTAATGTGGGTTTGTCTCTTTTGATGTGCATCCATTTCAAGCCTAAATTCAAATGGATTCTAGAGAGGTTGTGTTTGGTGGAGGCTCATTAGGTAATATTTTGGAGTAATTCTTTAATTGGAAAATATATCCTTATTTTCTATAATTTTATTCTATTTGGTAGAGTGGCTCTAGGGATAAGGATTTTAAATGTTTACACAACTCTATGAAGTCATGATTTCTTTATAAGAGTGTCTCCAAAATATAAATCCAAATTACAATGAGAAATCCCCTGAAAAATGTGGTTATAATAGGGTGTGGGAGGTGTGCTTAGTGAATGCAATGTATATGTTGTCCCAGAAAACAACTAAGTGGGTTCCTATAGAAGTACTTTGGATAATTCAACTGACTAGATATGCATGCATTAGCAGTTTCAAGTGTAGAAGAGCCTATTCAATCATGGGCAATGTTAGGAGATTCATTTGTCTCTCTAACAAAGAGTTTTCTCAACCATTTCAAATTTTCAACTAGCTTGAAACGGTATCTTCATTATTGAAGAACTAGCATTCGTCTTGTCATAATTATTTGGCAGAACTATAGTAACATGGGGATACTATAAAGAATATTATAAATTAAAGGATTAACATTGATCTGGTCAAGCTAGGTAATGAACACCATATATATGTGGTATTTTTCTTCATGGAGACAACAAACTTTATTCAGTTATCCATTACTGATTCTTATTCTCTCTTATTTTTTTGCATGATCTATGCATGTTATTTTTCATTGTGCTAGTTGTTAGAACTGAAAATTTTCACATTTTTGACTAGCCTCCACCCACCAATCCTCCACATTCCACATAAATTCATCACATTTTAATTTTATGATCAACACAAATTGTTGAAATTTGTGTTACAAGATCCATTTTGTAGCCCACATTGCCAAATTCTCACACCCATAAATAAGTTTGACTCCATAATTTTTCCTAAGTAAAAATTAGCACTATCGGCCTAACAATGCATCATTGGCGAAACCCCCATCATAGTCTCACTGATGGCCCAATGAAAATAGTTCATAACCTAGTATTGGTATAACAACACCTTATTGGGCTAACTCCTAAGGCGTTGCCCCTAATAGACTGATAGAGTCAACAAAAGTAAGCACATCGTTGTAACACATGAACATTGGAGGAATGAATGTCTACATTCCCCCGATGGCCTGATATGATCATAAATTATCAAGAATTATTATATATCGAGGGAATTAATGTGTATCAGGGTAATATATTTTGGCGTCCCGCTAATAGACTGAAGGAAAATTGTTCATCGTTGGAGAGGGTGGCTATCGGTGGAATAAGGATTGTAGTCTCACCAATACAATGATGATGATTGATTGCTAACTGATGTGACATCTCAAGGAATCATCCAAATATTTAAAAATAAATGCTTCCCCCTGATGACAAGACTAAAATGGGAGGTGTATTTATGAGCCAGAGTTGAAGTGAATTATATCACAATTTGGCCGCATAATTGTTGCACAGTCTATAAGATTTCACTAAGGATAGAAGCAGAAAGGAAAAGCTAGGAGTTCTCACATAGCATAAACTAGTGGAGGTGAGACCCAAGTACACCAATCCCATCTGAGAAGTTGTATTTTTCATAAGATTAAGAATTCGAACAATGAAGGAAAATGTAGAAAAACCCAAAGCTAAGAAACAAAAAACTGAGAAGAGACTCTTGAATCAAGACCTGATAGATCAATGCCCTAGGTCGGGGCCAAGACCCAAGAGGGGTGCTCAAATGAATCCTTCAATGGATAGATTATTATATAAACATAAAGGCTTGGGGGATATTTGGACATCACGATGCAGGTATGAGCTTTTCATGTATCATTATAGGAAACAATTTAGGTTTTAGCCAGTCTGCAACCCATGGAGGTTGAACTTGGGAAGACTCGTGGTGCCTAATGTGTTCATAAATGTAGAATTAATTAAAGCTCTCGCTAGCAGATATGACCCCAAGAGGAGAACTATCCAAGCACATAATGGGGCTAACATGCTTGCTATTTATGAGGACTTAATTTCTAATTTGTTTCATTTGGAGTGTCCTATGAACTTGCCATTCATGATTAGAGATCTCTTGACAGAGTATCACCATATGGGTACCAGCTACAAATGATGGAAACTAAGGCCTAAGAACAAAGACAACTCAAGAGGTTTTCGAGTAATGAAAACCCTCATTTTCATGAGGACTTGTTTGAAAAGTATTTTAGATACACTTATTATTCAGCTGGTCAAGTCTTGGGGGTAGAGCTCCCACCCCTCATGTCTATTGCCCCAATGGTCTTAGTTGTAGACATACAAAGCAATGATGCCAAGTCATTCAATTATGCTAGATACTTGGCCAATGACCTAAACCAAGAGCTTGAAAAGATTAAAAACAACAGTGAATATATTCATTTCAAACATTATTCTCTATTCATGCATTTTCTCATGCACGAGGGACATGTTAGAAGGGTCTAGACTTAAGAATTAAGAATAAAAAATACAAATGAAAATGGGAACCTCAAACCTATACAAATGTGTACTTCATTGTGGGATAGTTGATTTGGTAGATCTCATTATCTTTATTTTGAGGAGTTTTTTGTGAAACCATTAATGGAGTGGTTAGGATATCCGCATGATTATAACTTATCCCCAAAAGTGCAAAAGTTTCTAAGACCAAAGGAAAATGACCCAAGGAAAAAGGTGGATCATAACTGGGGAGACTGGTATGCTTTTCCTAACTGCACAGTGATTAGGGTTTATGGGTTTGAAGGAACTCCACACTTGTTGCCATGAGTAGTTCCTGATAGAATTCCCTACTTAGAAATTGTGAGGCAATTGGAAAAATATGATGCCAAAAACCTCAAAGGACACAACAAACAATTGATCATGCCTAGTACCTTATGTTTTGGAGACTTTACGGTGGTTGAAAATGAGGGATATGAGGAAATTGATGCTAAATTAGCATGGTATAACCTCCCTCTAGGTAACAAAAGGAAGAATTTTGATGTAAAAGGCTTTATTCACAAAGCAAGGTTATCACAGGGGTTATCAAGATATGAGCATGTATTCTCAATTGAAGATGTAATCAAAAACCATGATGAAGCCTCTACCACTAAAATAATGATTGCATATAATAGGGTTATGCTTGCAGAGGAATGGAAAAGAAGAAATGTCCCATCTTATTTGAAGGCATTTGGTGAAATAGAGGATCCTCTAGCAAGGATTGGGCAACTCATTGCTCATATGGATGAAGTGGTAAAGAATGTGCCTTCATTTGTCTTTGATGCCCCTCATGCAACCTATTTAGGAGTTTAGGCTGAAGATATAGAGCCCTTAGATTATATCCCTTCATAGCCAACTCCTGATGTGAGTTTTTTTGTAGATACTGATATGAGTGAAGAAGAGGAGAGTGATGAGGAAAGTGATGAGGAGGAAGAGCAAGTACAACAAATAAGTGCTCCTATAATTTTACGATATGAGCCTCCTCAAGAACACAATGTTGTAAGATTTGAAGCATCAGATGAATTATCAAATGATATTAGGGTCAAGGCTAGACAGGAGTTCATTTCTGATGGAAATTTTGTTAAGTCTCTTGAGTTTAAATCATTTGTTTATAAATATAAAGGCAAGAAAATGAGACAAAATATGCAGGATGTCACTCCTGAATGAGAAGCTATTGTTTTGAAAGAATTGAAAAAATAAATAGACAAAGAGATGGATTCCATCACTCCTAAGAGAGGGAGAGAGTTACTCCAAGAAGCTAGAGTATTGCTTTTTCCCGGATGGGATATAAGCTCTACAATTGTGTTTGTTAGTTTCAGAAAGAGAGGAGATAAAACAATGAATTTAACAGATGAAGCAAGTGACAAGATGTATTTGGGATTTGGATACAATCCAGATGAGGCCACCTTGCTTATTTGGTCACTGCACCCCCATGACAAAAGACCAGCTATGATTGATAATCCAAACCAAATGTTTGGACATCTCTTGGTTCAAAGAGTAGGGGATACCAAGCCAATGGAGACAACAGAGTTGAATGTCAATGTGGCAAAGTTCACCAAGGCATAGATTGATAATTTGGTTAAAGAAAATGACAGGTTGAAGAAGGAATTAGCACATCAAAGAGAAATATCATCTTCCTCTTCCACACCAGACTTGTATTCCCCATGGATTGAGAAAGATAAGAGAGTATTGGATGCAATGGTTGATACAACTTATTGGAAGCAGTGCCATTTGAAATCTCAGGAAAAGTGTAAATAATTGGAGAAGGAAGTCAAAACCATCAAGTAAAATATTGCATCCGAAATGATCAAGGGGAGATTCAATAAGATGATGAAATGTGTAGATGAATGTTGGAGGCAATTTAAACAGGTACTCTAATCAATAGAGGAGAATGAACGATTACAGAGGAGAATAATCGAAAAGAGACAAGAGATTCAAGACAAGCAAATCCTGAAAGGACACACAATGTAGACACATAACAAATTGGTAGAAGCACACAATGGATATCATAATAGACTCATCGAGGATTTCGAGTGCTTCAATTCAACTCCAACACTCTATGATGATATGGGAAATCCTCGAGAATATGATGATTGGAAGGAATATTTTAATGTGATTCTGACTGTTGCATTACAAGAGATCAATGATGAGGATATGATTTTACAAAATACTCACAACCAGCTCGAGAAGATGATGTATAGGGAGTATGATATGAGAGAGGTGATCTCCAATGCAGATACTTGTGTTGAACAAGAATACATCCATCACCTCTTTGCATTCAATTTGTTCCTCAACCAAACTATGGATACACCAGACACAACAGGGCAACCATTAGGATGAAAGGAGTTAGGCGATAGCATGAGCACCATATCATGGAGTAGAAGCTTTCAACAGATCTTAGGTGGTCACGAGCTTCTACTTGGAGATTAACAGACCAGTGCATTTAGTTGCTGCAATATTTTGTTTTCTTAATTATGTTTAGTTATCAAACAACATGAATTTTTGTAATGGGTTTGTAGCTTGTTGCCTCTCACATATATAAGAGAGACCAAGACCTGAATGGATCATCATCACATCATTTCCATTTTAGGGTAGGCATTAGTAAGAATATAGATTGCACCATTTCACCCATCCATCTCATATCAGAAACTACTGTTATAATGCATATTATTCAAAGATAAATATAATGGAGATAGTTATGCATAATTGTTAATTTGCTTTCAAGTGTTCAACTATTGTGTAGATTTATATGCTTATATGCTATTTGGTTGTCTCTGAAGTGGTTGTTTATGTTATTCAAATTGAGTGTGTGGAAATACATTTAATTTTGCAATACACATTTATTGTAGTTGTGTGACGTTGTTGACTAGTTTTGGTGTGCAAAAGAATTAAATTTCCTTTTAAGAAATAAAATTTGATAGGTTCTTGTTTGGATTAAAGTCCTTTTGAATAGATTGTATTAATTGGTTTCCTTTCACATTTGAATTAAATCCTTTCACAACTTCATAGTAGCATAAGGGTATATCACTAGGATTACCAAGAAGAGTCCAAATAACTGACATATTTGCACGTTTTCATAAGGTGCAAACATTCAAAGTACCCAACTGTTCAAGTTAAGTTGAAGAGTGAATCTACCTATCTTACAAAACCCTATCTCCAAAATCATCATTCATCCCTCCACTCTGTCCACCCCATAGAATTAGGCACTAGTAATAATTAGATATTACATACAAAATACAACTCACAAAATTGAACTCTCAATTACTCTCACTAGTATTTAGACATTAAAACTTTGCATTTGCTTCATCTCACGTGCCATAGTAAGTAGATTGCTCAATCTAGGAACCATATCTATCTCCAAATCTGCCTTATTTTTCAGGTATACCCACCTAGTGTTGATGTATACAATGTCGGTCGCTTCCTTCCAGCCCAGACCGAATTCAATTAAACCATAGCCTTACGACTATTTAATTGGTGAAATCGTCTTTATGAAATGAGGCATTACTTATAAATGATGATTAATATTTGCTTATTGGAGATGCACGTCTTGTTATGGAGGTGTGATTTGATCCAAGGCCGACATGTTGAAGAGGCATGATTTAATGAGAAGACACATCTTAATGAGGCTGACCTCATACATCCTTGGGACGTGATTTTCCAAGTGTCATTCTTAGTGGAGCAAAATTCATCTATGAAGAGACACTATTTTTTGTTAGAGTCTTACCTTTTGATTGGAGGCCGACATGAAGAATGAAGGGATGTGTCTCTCCTTTTCTATTGTATATATATTCAATGAGTTTCTTTGTTCAAGTATATATTATCCATTCCTATCATTGTGTGAATTTTGTAGAAGTTCGTCCTTCATCGTAAGTGTGAGTTCTTCTCAAGGCAAATCGATATTATTAGTGGTTGAGTTTTCTTCAGCATATTATCTCTTTGTATTGTTGTGTTGCATCACTCTTTGGTACATGTATTTAGGCCTTCATATCGGCCTCTTGTAAGGAGATCATTATTGTGTTGATTCAATATATAAGTGATATATTGCTGTTGGGTTTTTCTCCCTCAAGAGGATTTTCCTAGGGTATCTGCTATGTTATTGTGTCTAATTTTGAATTAATTTTTTGTGCATTATATCTGATCATAAAAATCAACATGGTATCAGAGTGGGTTTGAAGAAGATCTTGATCATATTTTTTGGACATATATGTATTCAGAGGATTTTTTTATTAGAAGTTATTATCAATACTAATCAATTATGATATTTAGATTTATTATGTGATTTATGTGAGGGGGTAGTTGGTGTTAAGAAATTATAGAAGAATAACAGATTCCATATTTATTGTTGCATATAATATAGCGCTAGAGTGTATATCTGTTTGGTCGATCATTGGTGCATTTCCAAGGATACTTATTATTGTTTTTGTCGCCCAAGAATTCCACTTGTGTTTACTAATGCTAGAGATGGCCTATCTATGGAGCATCTAGTTTATCAATGATTTTGTGACTTCCTCTTGAATATCTATTGGCACTGGACTAGAATCTCCACAACATAGATAGATGGGGCTATCTATCGGGATTGCATTTGGATGGAATCATTCAACAAAGAAGCATTCAAGTATTGAGAGATATCATCAACAAAAAATAAGAGACATGTCGCTCATATTTCATTCTGAGAAGTCATGGAAGAAGAACACGGAAAGACCAAAGGTGATTTGATGGAGAGTATCGAAGTTGAGATTGGACATGGGAATGCTAACTTATTTTCCTTTGAAATTGAACAATCTTCATATTCATAGTTATCCTGTCATTGAGTATCGGAACCATCGCAAGCTTTGATGTCTGAGTCATGTTTATCATTGCAATGAGAGTATCAGGCCTTTGTATGACGGTTAGAGTTCTGACAACCTTATTATAGAGTGTTTGCATATTCAAGAGACTCGATAACAGGCAGTGATCTTGTATTCATTGAATATCATTGGCGTCAGTTTCTCATACATCCCAAAATTGGGAATAATATCAGGTGTATGCTAAACGTCTTCCTTATCAATTTGTGGAATATGTTTGTGCTGGTGAAATAGGGAGTTTATTTATATCATCATATCTATTATGTGACTGATCTTAGTGCAGCATATAAGGAGAAATATTTTGACAACAGCAAGACATGCACCTGACTACACCTGCAAAATTGTACCAATAGAAAGAGGTAAGTATTTTTGTTTGTACTCTTGCAATTTTTCCTTCTAGGTTAAAATTTAGTTTGTTGAGTTGTGCAGATCTGATGTCATTTATTTATCATGTGTGTGTAGTAAAGATCATGTTTTTCTCTTGAATAGTGATCTCTAGGATGAGATCCCTTGAAGACACCTTTCATTCATTGTGAGATGTTCATGCTAATTGTGAAGATCTCTGAGTGTGACTTTGAGATGAAAAGAGAATTGTATTTTCATTGTGATTGGATGATCACTTTGATAACATTCTCTTTGTGCATGGACTATGATGGTGTCTTGAGAGGTTTGTTTCTATGTTGTATATGCTAGCTACATAATGTGTCTAAGAAATCTGAGTTGAGTAGATTATCTTTTTGTATTGAGATTAGCACTCTCGAGAGGAGCAAAAGATGGAAGAAAGATATATCAGAATTCAATAAAGATGAGTTCTTTATCCATTTTTTCTGATCTTTTGACATGTTTCTCTTATAGGTTGATTTATTTATTTATGTTTTAATATTGTTCATGAATTCATATGTATTCATGCTATAACTTGAAATAGTAAACCTTGTATGATTCTATCCTTGATATTTCTTTGGATAGTTATAAACTGTTAGTAATCTCTCTCTAAAATGCTTCCAGGGTAGATCTAAGAGATTGCTTAGTGATGAAAATCTTGAGGCATCTTATGAGGAAGTCATGCCAACCAAAGAAATGATCAAGCGTGAAGTCACAACTTGCAGTCATGGGACTGAGTTGGTCACTAGAGGGAGTTCACTTCAAGAAATATTCTTTGCAATCTCTGAAGTAGGGATCAAGAGGGAGTTATGTAACTCACTAAGAAGAAGTGAAGATTATTGTATTGCAAGGCTAGGTGCTAAATCCTCAAGGGATCCCTTCAGCTAGTGAGATCAAAATTGCTCAAGACTATCATTTGGATTTGTTATTGGTAGCTCCGCAAACCTACTCAAAATAATGTGATATGGGATGAAGTCAAGGAGGACAATCCTAAACTCTCTACAATACTAGAGGTGTGCACTAGAAAACATTTATCTAAGGAAAATGTTGCAGACAATCTTGGACAAAGAGGTCAAAAGGTTGATGCAAGTACTTGAAGATTCAGAGGGAGCCTACTGAACCTAAAGAAGATGGTAATCTAGTTGATCTTGGTTCTTTATGTTGATTTATTTCCTGAAGAGGATCTCCTCATTATCAAATGCAAGAAGGAGTTAGCTTCTAAATTTGAAATGAAGGATCCTAGATACATGCATTACTTCCTAGGTTTAGAAGTATGGCACAGGCCTATTGTGATCTTTTAGACATTCTTGAAGAGATTTGGTATGATGGATTGCAAATCCATGTTTTCACCTATGGAAACCATTTTTTTTTAAGTTTAAGGAGGCTACAGCTAGTTCAGATTTGGTGGATCCTCTATATACACAGTTGATTGGATTGTTGATGTATCTAGTCAATACTAGACCAGATGTTTGCTATGTAGTGAGTGCACTTAGTCAATTCATGTGTGAACCAAGGCAAATACATCTAGTTGCAACAAAGCATATCCTGAGATACTTGTGTGGCACAGTTAGGTATGGCTTGAGATATTCTTCTATTGTGGGATTGAAGCTGCATGGATATACTAATTTTGATTGGGAAGGGTGTGTCACTGATTAGAAGAGCACATCCGGATGTTGTTTTAGTTTGGGGTCTGCGATAATCTCCTAGTGTAGTAGGAAGCAGTCTTTAGTAGCACTGATGACTGCATAGGCAGAGTATATTGCGGCTTGTGTGGTGGCTCGAGAAGCAGTGTGGCTTCAAAAGCTCCTTGCAGGATTGTTTGGACAATTGTTGAAGCCAACTATTATAATCAAAGTTGTGTGAAGCTTCTATCATTCCATTGTTTCATGACAGAACTAAACATGTTGAGATCAAATACCACTATATCAGAGATATGGTATTGAGGAAAGCTATACAGTTGAGGTATAACAACATTGATGAGCAGACGACAGACATTCTCACCAAGCCTCTCTCCAGGATAAAGTTTTTATACTTTCGAGACAAGCTTGGTATGGTGAAGAATCAAGCCCTAGTTGAGGAGTCTCAGTATTAGTGATCCTCTTTAATGCATTTCTCTTTGAGAGAGATTTGAGGTGCAATCCCTTGTTAATGCATTTATCTTTTGAGATTTTAGGTGAAATCCCTTGTTTCCACCCTCTGGGAGAGCCATGGTGGATGTCATGTATGTGACTCCATGACAACATCACCTGAGAGAGTCTGTGATGATTTTCTTGTACTTATGTTTTCACCCTCTGGGAGAGCCATGGTGAAAGTCATGTTGAGGTGACAACATCATGCAAGTGATGAACACTTGTACATACCATACATGGTTGTAGCCATTATGGTTGATATCACGATGAGGTGATATCTTTCCTTTCCACATATGGGTGTAGCCATTATGGTAGACATCATGATGAGGTGATATTTCTTGTGCAGTTGGAAGTATTCTCCCTAGCTGATAGGGAGTGTTGATGTATACAACGTCAGTCACTTCCTTCCAACCTAGACCGAATTCAATTAAATCATAGTCTTACAGCTATTTAATTGGTGAAATCGTCTTTATGAAATGAGGCATTACTTATTAATGATGATTAATATTTTCTTATAGGAGAGGCATGTCTTGTTAAGGAGGTGTGATTTGATCCAAGGCCGACATGTTAAAGAGGAACGATTTAATGAGAAGACACATCTTAATGAGGCTGACCTCATACATCCTTAGGACACAATTTTCCAAGTGTCATTCTTAGTGGAGTCGACTTCATCTATGAAGAGACACTATTGTTTGTTAGAGTCTTACCTTTTGATTGGAGGCTGACATGAAGAATGAAGGGATGTGTCTCTCCCTTTCTATTGTATATATATTCGATGAGTTTCTTTGTTAAAGTATATATTATCCACTCCTATCATTATGTGAATTCTGTAGAAGTTCGTCCTTCATCTCAAGTGTGAGTTCTTCTCAAGGCAGATCAATATTATTAGTGTCTAAGTTTTCTTCAGCATATTGTCTCTTTGTATTGTTGTGTTGCATCACTCTTTGGTGCATGTATTTAGGCCTTCATATTGGCCTCTTGTAAGGAGATCATTATTGTGTTGATTCAATATACAAGTGATATATTGTTGTTGGGTTTTTCTCCCTCAAGAGGAGGGTTTTCCTAGGGTATCTGTTGTGTTATTATGTCTGATTTTGAATTAATTTTATGTGCATTATATCTGATCATAAAAATCAACACCTAGGTCTGGCGAAGCCTGAAGAGTAGAAGGTAATCAATCCTACTTACCTTGTTCGTGGGCCAAAGGTGTATTAAGGGATTGGCACCCCGTTATGGTTTAAAACCTGCACTTTGAGACCTAACACTAGTGATGATAGCCCATGATTTTTCATCAAAATATATGCACAACTTCCATGGTTTAACTACATCTCACTGTCCTTTCCATGATGAGAAGGTAGAGGTAAATTTCAAAAAGAGCCTCCATTGTTTGAATTGGCATCAAACAATACCTTGAACCTCAACTTATGTCATTACATATAATGACATTTCCCCAATTGTTTGTATTGTTTAATCGCACAATAAGGGGCATTTAGAGCCCAACGGTACCTTCCCAATCTACATATACCTTTGATGTTAATGAAAATCATAGGAAAAAGTGAAAGTGTTAGGAAGGTAGGTCTATTTCATCTAGATTTTTTTCATTGTCGAAATACGTCTACCTTAATTGATGCAAATCTATTCATGAGATTTATGCATGATCACTATTGCTATCTATGCTCTACTAGTTTGATATTCCCATGATTTGTTTCCTATAGTACTTGACTAATGACTCTCTATGAATAACCCAGGTATAGTGCTTTAATTGCTTTCAAACATAAAGTGGGTGGTAAGTGTTGCTTTATGTGATAACCATACATGACTTAGTTAAGAAATGGGAATCTCACTTATAAGATTTTCTCAATGAATTGGGATCTTGTATGCAAATACATGATGTCTATCTTTTCATTTTCCACTTTTCAAGTCCACCCTTGAAAGCTCCTAAGTGGTTGAAGAGACCAGTTGGTATCAATTTTGGATTTCAAGGAAAGCTTTCTTCATTTTGGCCCGGTACAACGTCATAGAGTGGTGTTCGCTCTTCTGAGGTAGAGTATAATTTATTCTTTGGTACATGTCATTAAGATGATATATGTGTGAACCATGATCCTAATACCTGCAAAACACAACAAACAAACACATTAGAAGATTGAAATGCAAGTTAGAAACATGATTCCTCAAGAAATCCATTTATCAATGCTCTAAATAGGAAAATGAAAGCAATACAATGAGAAATCAACAAAAGAGATTAAATCCTATGAAAGCAATGTAAATTCTTGATCTCTTGAGGGAGTTGGTGCCAATTTGATGTGAAAATTGGCCCTTTCCCAACTCCAATGCTAGCTTTGATGATTTGATGAAGATTGTGATCCACTTTGATGAAGATTGATGAATGCTCCAAGCCAAAATCTGCAAAAAACCTAGCTATGATTCAATGAGATGGATGAGAATTGCTAAGTATTTTAGCATGGTAACTTTGCTTGAGATGTGGATGATGAAATAAGGATATAAGCTCTTTATTTATAGATTGATAAGTTGAAGAGATGTCCAAATTTGATCAATGTGGGACAAAGATTCAACCAATGATATGATGCCACTTGTCAACATGTGAGAGGATGAAGGTTGAGCAAGTTTTGATCCATGTGCAAGTTTGAAATTTGAATTTGATGAGATGACATGTTTAGGGGGATGAAAGATGAGTTAAATGCCAAGTGGGAGACATGTAAGAGACAATGTAAGAGCTTTAAATGCTTTGTTGGATGGACAAGTCCTTTTGGGGGAGATTTCAAATTTGAGGAATATTCCCACTTAGATGCCTTTTGAATGAAAATAGGGAATTATTAAATCAAATAAATGATTTAATTGTGCAAGTTACAAAATCTAGAGGATTTGAGTGATTAGGATTAAATTAATTAGGATTTGATTAATTTAAGGGGATATTTATGACACAATTTGATTTAGATTTTTGGATTAATTTAAATCAAAAGAGAGGAATATGATAAGAGGCTAATTAAATAAAGATTTTGATTTATTTAATTAAAAGGATGTGAAGATTAAATCAAATAAGGTTTTAATTTATTTAATTTAACAGATAGACTTTAGAGATTTAATCAAATAAATTGATTATTTAATTAAATAGGGATAATTAGATCAGATGAATTGATTTAATTAACAAGGGAAAGTGACTTAATTAGAAAAAATAATTTATTTAATTAAGAGATGAATATTGATGAATTTAATCAGATAAGGGAATTTGATTAAACAGTTAGACCGAGGGATGATTTAGGAAGAAACGATGTTAGTAGATCAGAGTGTGATATCAATCTGTATATTTTTGATGTCTACAATATGGTCTTATTTTTATACTATTTTCATAGGTATATATACACAATCTCGTTACCAAGGACAGTTTGGTGCTTTTTTCAACAAAGTTTGAAGCTACAATAGCAAATGGTGAGAAATCATCATTGTGAGCTTTGTGTGACAAGAAGTCTCACGATTCTCAATTACTTATTTGTGGATGCTTTTTGAATGGGATTAATAACAATTTACATTCATTTGTATTGTTTCACTTGCAAATTTTTGGTTTCTGCATTGATTTAGTTTGGAAGAAGAGAGGGAGACATGGAATTTCCTAAGAGTCATGTTTGAAGATGAAGGAAATGCTAGGACAAAGCTACTTGAGCACCTTAGATTTCAAGTGCAGTCAACAGAGAATCAAGACTTACAGGAAGCTCAATCTGCCAACATTGATGATATTAGTAGCAAAATAATCAACAATGTCACTCTTGATGATACAACACAATTAGATCCATCAGTTCGGTCAAAAGGTGGACAAGATGTTACATCCCCCAATGAATTGGGATCCTATATGCAAATACATGATGTCTATCTTTTCGTTTTTCCCTTTTCAGGTGCACTCTTGAAAGCTCCTAAGTGGTTGAAGAGACCAGTTGGTGTCAGTTTTGGATTTGGAGGAAAGCTTGCTACATTTCAGCCCAATACAACATCATAGAGTGTTATTGGCTCTTCAGAGGTAGAGTACAATTTATTCTTTGGTACATGTCATTAAGATGATATATGGTCTTATTTTTCTGCTATTTTCATAGGTATATATACACAATCTCATTACCGAGGACAGTCTGGTGCTTCGTTCAACAGAGTTTGGAGTTGCAATAGTAGATGGTGAAAAATCATCATTGCGAGCATTATGCGATAAGAAGTCTCAAGATTCTTAGTTAGTTATTTGTGGATACTTTTTGAATGGGATTAATAACAATTTACATTCATTTGTATTGTTTCACTTGCAATTTTTTGGTTTCTACATTGATTTAGTTTGGAAGAAGAGAGGGAGACATGGAATTTCCTAAGAGTCATGTTTGAAGATGAAGGAAATGCTAGGACAAAGCTAGTTGAGTACCTTGGATTTCAAGTGCAGTAAATAGAGAATCAAGACTTACAGGAAGCTCAATCTACCAACATTGATGATATTAGCAGTGGAATAATCAACAATGTCACTCTTGATGATACAACACAATTAGATCCATTAGTTCAGTCAAAATTTGGACAAGATGTTACATCCCCCAAAGACAATGACAAGGAGTTTTTTGATAATTTGCACAATTCGAAAGAAGATTCCTCACTTCCTCTCACTAAAAATGATTTTGTTGTTGGAAAGGATACCCTAGGCAATGGAGAAGAGGTGCAACATGAAGCTACTAAAGATTCAACTGAATACTAGGAATGTGATGAAGCCATTCAAAGTTCTTTAGTTGTTGGTGATTATAAGGGAGCAGTCATGCAATGCCTGTCAGCAAATAAGATGGAAAATGCACTTCTCATTGCTCATGTCGAGGGGAGTTCTTTATAGGAGAAAACTCGTGATGAATATTTAAGAAAAACAAATTGTTCTTATCTTAATGTTATGCTTCTATACTAATTGCATGGCATTTGCAATGTCTTAAAGTCTTTTAATGTTTTATGTTTTACCCTCCTTATTTTATTTAGCTATCTAGATTTTAGAAAGCTAACTAGCTCTATTTATCTAAAATATATTTCTTTCTGTGGAATATTTTTTGACTTAACACTATTAGTGCAGGTGGTTTTTGCTATGGTCAATAATGATCTTATTGAACAGCAGGCCTTTGAAATCCTGGAAAGAAACTCTTGCTTTACTTTGTACACTAAGTGTTTTTTTCCCACAAAAATCAGTTAAACAAAAAATTATGTAAATTGGATAATGCAATTTTGATTTGAAGCAAATTGCACTTGACAATAAGTTTTTTTTATAACTCATTTCTAATTTTTGTGAGTTGTAGTTTGAAGTTTTTGATATAATGAGAAAGTGTACAAATTTATGCATTGTATCATACAATTGTGTATAGTATTTTCAAACATTTATCATACTTATATCATAGATACAAGACTTGGACGTAAAACAGTCTTGGTAGGCTGATTTTTTACTTAAGACTTGGAGGACTCGACACAAACTTGGTAGGCTGACTTTTTGACTTGGATGTTGAAGGTAGGTTTTCAAATCAAATAAACCCTACCCCATAGAGTGATGTGTGTTTTCCATTATATTTTCATTGAATGCTCTTGGAAAAGAAATACAATTGGCTATGATAGTTTTTTGCTCACTATTGCCAATTGATTCTAAGTTTTCTTTAAGAGGCTTGGGGTTGTAAGATCAAAGGGGTCTCTTGTATTCAATAAGAAAGAAAGTTAGTCCTTGAAGAGATTGTAACAAAGATGTGATAATTACAAAGCACAAGGTTTAAAGCAATGAGATCATAATGTAAAAACAAAAGAGAAAAATTGTGTTTTTATTAGAACAATGGTTTTAAGGATTGGCTATGAAGAACAATCATCATAAGATAGAAGTGAATACAAACAATGACAGTGCCAATGAGTTATCAATATAGTGAATAAAGAGTTCCAATTTTCAATGCATGATAATAGTAGTCCAAGGCATGTAAGGGATAGGAATGAAAGACAATATATAGAGGGAAAATAGTTGCAAATGATCACTATTATATCAAAGCATATGAGTGTTAGAGGATCATAGCAAAATGAAGGATATAATAGCAGTTGTTATGAATACCATGTGACATGATATCATGCACAAAGAAGATGTAAAATACCATGGAACATAGTGAAAATGGGTCAAAGTCAATGAGATTCATTCAATGTTAAAGAGCATTATCATTATATCAGTGAAAGCACAAGATTGTAACAACAATGAAGCAATGGAAAGCAAGAACAGTATATGCAACATAAGGATCACTGTCATAAAGGATGAAGATCAACATGAGGTTTTAGGATTCAATATTTCCACTCACCTTTAGATTGTAACCTTGTTTAATGTTCTGCCCTTTCTTGAATGATATTGGTGTTGCAACTTAGGAAATGCTACTCAACAAGCTCTGGCATTACAAAAATGGAAACCACCACTCTTTGCATTCAATGGTTGTTTCCTTCATCAAACTTGCAATTGGAAAACCTTCAAACATGTGTGGGAGCTGAAATACCAAACTATTGATTAAACTTAGAAAATCCCTCCAACGTGCAATCACAATGTTTTATTCCAAAAATCAACTCCCTGAGAGTCCCTCCAAATGCATACACGACCCAATCGACCAAGGCACCAAAAATACCTTTTTTAAAATTAAAAAAAATTGTCTACCAAAAATACCTATTTCTAAAATGTACCAAAAAAAAACTATTGTGTGGAAGGCATGCAAAAATTAATCTTCATTTTTAGGGGAAAAAATGCATCTATCTACATTGTCATTTTAATATAGGTTGTGAAAATTAAAATAAGCATGATGTGCTCCTAAAATTACTAGAGTTCAAACTTGTATAAAAATAACATCTATAAAAATGATCCACACACAATTGATTTCATAGATTATAAAATAATTCTATTTTTAAAAAATAATTAGCAATATAAAGCCTTAAAGAGAAAATTTTCGCATACCAAAAGTGATCATAATTGTTATTTCTATTTCGCATTATTAAGATGGTCGAGTATATCAGCAAGCGAAGATAGAAGTGAATCATTTTTTTTCATTTTTATTGCAATTGGATTGTTTAAATCATATTTTATTAGTGAAATTGACCACAATTTCTTTTTGATACATTTGGCATGCTAACACAACACGAAAATCAAACTGGCTTCAAATCATAGTTAAAAACATTAACTATTCATTAACATAATGAGTAATAGAAGTTAAAGAATGTAAATGTTTATATTTTTTTTTATAAAATATGTGAAGGCCTTAAGACTGCACCGAGAGGCAATGCCTTCCATGCAATAGGTATTTTTGGTACACCAAGAAACCTAGGCGATCAAATGGCCTACTTAGGTAGGGGTCCCATGAGGAGGGCTTAATTAGCTCTATGGATTATGATCAAATTTGAAAGAAAAAAGAATAGAGGAGTAATAGTCATTTATTTATTCATTAATTTAGCCATATATTTAGTCATTTATTTAATCATTTATTTAGTCATTTTTATTTGTCTGATATTAGTCATTTATTTAGTCATTTAGTTGTGATTTTACCCAATGACCAAATTAGTCACTTATAAATGACCAAATTAGTCATTTATTTTCAAAATACTACTAGTGTTAGTCAAGTGGCTAAAATTTTTAGTCATATGACTAAAATTTTTAGTCACGTAGTCATTTATTTTCCAAATTCTACTAGTGTATGTGTATTGCCTTAAATTTTTGGTATGACCTAAAAAAGAAATCCTCACAAGGCTTAATAGGTTCTATAGGTTGAGGCCAAAAGAAATCTAATTAAAAGTTACCATGAGAGGACAAAGGATTAAACCCACTATGATGCACTATAAAAATTTGGTTTTCAAATGGGAACTTTATGCACATGTGAATAACTGATGGGATGACATTCATGGAGCGTAACCATGGGTAGCGCAGCTTGACACAAAATTGGTTTGACATCGGGATGGTAGATAATGATACATCTATTTTTTTCAGTCCAACTTTAAGAGAAAGAGTGATCGAACCTAGCATAGGGCGAGCAAAACCATCATGAGTTTTCAACCATGCTTTAGAATATTCATATGAATCTTGATAAAGTTCATGTACAAACAAGAATTCCTCAATGATCACATATTCTACACACACGGGATCAATGAGTATCCCAATTGTAGGCTTGTCATTAATACATCTGGCAATATAGAAAGGACCATCAGGTGCATGTATGGAAGCATCAGTATGGGTGAAAGAAATGTCGGGAAAGAAAGTGGTTTGACCCTTACGAGGTTGAACATTTATAAGAGTGACCATATCTTGTAAACCATCCTCCTCAACACTCTTATAATTATCCTTACCATTATTCATATCATCAATTTTATCAACATTCATCTCATCATTTTTAACATCGCAATCTTGCACAAAGTTGGACAAATAGTTTGGAATTGAATTGGTAAAAAATTGCAAGTTCTGGTTAGGTGGGGTAATGGATTTATTCCCTCGATAATTAACACCACCCAACTAAATGTGATTAGAATCAATGAGGTCTTGAATTTGATTTTTAAGATGCATGTATCATTAATCATGTCCATTTGTGTGATGATATTAACAAAAGGCTTTTGGATTGAAACTTGGAGGTATAGGTTTGGTTGTGTCCACAAGTCTAATCAAAGGCAATTGGATTAAGTTCTTGTTCAAAAGTTATAACATGATCGAATGAAGGGAATTAGGCAGTTAGGTAAATTATCTATTTCTCAATCTAAATTGATATGGGGTTGAGCTTATGGCTACAACTTGTGGTTTGATGTGGTTGGTTGTTTGAGGTGTTCTTATCTTGAGAAAGTTCTTGTTTTTCTTCTTGAATGGTTGATAGTTGTTGTGAAGTACGAATTCACATTTCTTATTAGGAGTCGATGAAGATGTCTCTTCATACTGACTAACTAAATTTTGATAATCTCGAAGGGTCATACACAAGTGTATAAAGGATGGATATTTCATCAACAAGATTCTATCCCTTATGCCTGGTTGCAATTTTTTGATGAATACTCGTTGAACATCCACATCAGGGAGAGTAAGATTGATTTGTGAATAAAGCAACTAATAGCACCCTATAAATTCTATTACCTTTTCATTTTTCCTTTGTTTGAATCACACTAAATCAGTTAATGTAATTTTAGGTCCAATGTTTACTTGGCAATGTTGGAGGAAGGAATTGACAAGTTCATTGAAAGAGTGTATTGAGTTATTCAGTAATGAACAAAACCATTCCAAAGCCATGTCTTTCAATGATCTAGGAAATATTTTAGCCAGGAGTTTATCTTCAAAAATGATGTCACTACACAAGGTAGTATATGTTGATATGTGATTGCTAGGATCTCCTTTATCATTGTACTTGGAAAATTGGGGTATCTCTATGTTTTGTGGCATCATTATTTTCAATATTTCAAGTGATAATGGGATTCTTTTGACATTGAAATGGTTTTCCATTTTGGTTTTGGTTCAAAATGGATATTTTTTGTTGAAGTGAGGTTACATTTTTGCAAAATTTGGTTAATGATTGAATAATTGCTTGACATGTTTTGGGAATGTGGTGAATATGGTGGGATTGTGTATGTTCTTGGTGGACTACTATGTTGCAAATTTATGAGAGGGGATGAAATTTGAGGTGTAACATGTGAGAACCCAAAACCATAAAAATTTCCAATGGAAAGACCTAAGTTTTGAGTTATACCAATTATTTTTTGTATCAATGAAGTGATAGCTGGATTTGTGTATGTAAGAATAGAGGTTATAGTTGTGAGGAGGGAGATTTGACTTCCTCCTTGACTTTTATTGTATCCCAAAGCTTGAGCATAAATAGCCATTGTAGGTATGTTATGATCAACTATATGGGCTAGGTTATGCAAAACCTCTAATCCTTGAGCATAATTAATCAATTTCCTCAAGTTATCCACTATATGAACCATTAGGCTAGCTAAAGATTTAGTGCTCAAATAGTCCTGAAGTCCCTCTAGATCTTTGTCCAATTGTTTCAGTTTGTCTTCAGGAACATGGGAAACAATAGTTTCAACATTTTGTAAAAATGGTTGATTGTAAATTTGTCATTGGTATGGTAGCATTAGTGATAGAGTCCAAAATGGGTTAAATATTAACAACACTTTGCATGAAAGAGTTGAAGACTCAGGATCCACATTGGATCTAACAATAGTGCAAGATGCCATAATTCAACAATTACGCCTCACTAAAGTATTGGCAATAGGACACCAGGTCGTGAAGCTCATGTGAATCTCAATGCACTAAGTGTACCCAAGATGAACAATAAACAGTCAAATAATCACAATAGAATAAGCATAAACCAAAGTCAAACAACAGAAGTAGACAAAGAATACAAAAACAAAAATATGAGAAAAATTTATTTCAACCAAAAGTAGTAAGATAGAGCTGCCCAAGGGTGCTTATGTCCTAGATAGGGTTTTAGGAAATTCAAATTTTCACTGTGTATGTTATTGTTTAAGGTTTCTGGGTCTATTTGGAAACAGGTCTGAAAATGAATAGTTTTTTAAGAATTTTCTCAATTTATGCCACTGTAAATGTATAACAATGTTAATCATTAAATGAAAATTTTGAATGCAATTTTCTGATCTAAAATGCAAAAATTGATTGATTCTAAGATGGAAAAATCTTAAAATGATGATTTTGATGCAATTTTGAAACAAAACAATTTTTTTTTCACTTTTGAGCTATATGATCTAGATGCCTAAATGAATGCAATTAAGAATTCCAAATCAACAATCAACAAGCATAAACAATATGGGGACACAAAAATGGAGGTATGGGAAAAATTTGGTTCAGCCAAGAGTAGGACTAAGTCATCCAAGGGCATCCCCATCCTAGATAGGATTTCTAGAAACTGAAACTTGACTATTTTTTAAATTGTTTAAGGGTTCTGAATTTGTGTGCACACAGGTCTGAAATTGAGTATTTTCTAGAATTTGCTCAATTTAAGATAATGTAACTCAAATGCAAATGTGTAACAATGCTTGAACAACAAATGTCAATTGTTTGCATGGACATGATTCGAATGCTTCAGAAAAATTCGTGTTGGCTTGGAACAATTGGAAATTGGTGCTAAAAGGCTTGGAGGTGGAAGTGAATGAGTTCATCACCTCTGTCATAGGGTTGCCTACGGTGGGTAGAAATTTTTTCAAGGATAAAAGAAGCAATGAGGAATCCATGACCCAATTTTTTAAGGGCAATGAAAAGAACCGTTTGGTAAGGCTAGCAAATTGGGGTTTTGACAAAACCTCTTTGAAGAAAATCCAGGCTAGGGTTGCAAAGGTTCTGATTAGATATGCGACGCTTGAAGGGAGGTATAATGCCCTTCTAGGTCATCATTTTACCTTGCTAAATCACTTCAGGCACAACTTGTTTATTTCTTTTCCTTTTTATTTGTTATCCTCTCTTGAGTCCTCAGTGTATGCTCATCTTAAGAATAGGAGATCTCCTATTCTTCATGAAGGGCTTATTTTACTTCTTATGGAGCATATTCGGTCCATTACCCTGGCTCTTGACATTGATGGAAAAAATGATAATTTTAAGGCTTCTTCTAGGTCTTCGGATTCAGAGACCTCATCTGATGAGGATGAGGATTGGATAGGGGAGGAGGTTGGTGTGGCTTCTGGGTCTAAGAAGAGAAAGGTGACAGGTGCTAAAGTGAAGAGGGCCCCTAAAAGAGTGGTTATTTCTGGTAGCGATAACACTGAGGTAGGGTCAATTGGGCCCTCTCCTATTGCTATGGAAGTGGCGGTTGAAAAAGATGTAGTTGTTGGGGCTTTGGAGTCTGGGGCCCAAAAGAATGTTGAAGGGGTTGTTAAGACAAGAAGACTATCTAAGAGACTAGCGAGCTTGAAGACTAAGTAGGAAGCAGGGACGGCCAAGAATATTTTGGAGGTTGAGGCTAATATTAACCCTAGTGTTAATACTATGTCTGTGGAGGACTCCCTAATTAATGAAGTTAATATGGATACTATGGAGAAAGAGGGTGAGGAGAAGAATGTGAATGGTAAGGGAAAGGACAAAGGTGTTCTGCCTATGAGAGTTGATCCTCTATCTGAGGATTTTTCGTACTTGGATGAGGATGACACCTCCATGTTTGGTTTGTTAGGCATGGCTAGGGCTGGGGATACCGACACTTTTAAATTGGTGAAGTGGACCCTATAGGAATTCAACAAAATAAATATTAAAATTAGGGGTATCAAGGCTAATTTGTAGAAATATTGTGCCATACATTCTAATTGATAGACTGGTGGATCTGGAGCATACTCAAAATGAGTTTAAAGTTAATTGTGAGGACAGGTTGAAATCCCTTGAGGATAAGGTGGACAGTTTGAATAATGATCTTAGAAACCTATTGTGGGTAAGCCATGCTTCGATCAAGAACAGTGTTAAGGCCCTTGAGGTCCTATTTAAGAAGCTTAGCCAACTGAGGGAAGAGCAGGTCTTCTTTTCTTAACTCATAGAGAAAGACTGGGCAGGAAAAGGAAAAGGTAAAATATCCCTCAGGGATGATGACAAGGTGTTGGTTTCCAGAGGATTGAAAGAGTGGAAAAAAAGATTCGAGGAGTAAAAAAAGGAGCTGATCGACATGGTTGAAAAACATAAGTCCCAATAGTTTGAATTGACCAATATGTTGGGTGGCCTTAATTAGTCTCTTTTTCTGTTGTTTCATTGTTTTTTATTTTTTTGGGTGTTTTGGTTGGGGTTGTTTTGTTGTTGGGAGCCTCGGGTTGTTCTTTGTCTTTTTATTGACTGGCTCCCATTTTGTTCAGTTTTTTGTCAGTTGGGTTGCTAGTGGTGGTTGACTATGTTATTTATTAGCAGCATTTGGTGATTTTATGTGCAGGGTTTCAGGTCCCTTCAAAATCTGCTTTTCCCCTATTAATCAAAACAAATGACAATTGTGAATGCAATTTTGAATGTAGATTTGACCTAAATGATTGAAACTAATCCTATTACAACATATGATAAAATATGATATGCAATTTTTTTTTAATTTTATATTTTTTTATGATGCAAAATATGAAACCCTAAGTGAACAATGCAAAATAATGCAATACAAAACTTATATCTATGGTGAAATTTCATAAGGTATATAATGCTAATAGGTCAGTTTCACCAAAATTAAATAAAGAAAAAGGGGGAGGGTCCTAAATGCAATAGAACAATAGGACCAAGGCTTCCTTTTACTAAGGTTTTATTAGGATGCAAATCAATAAGGTGATTAGATTGATTTTCAACCATAAAGGTGAGTCAATTAGACCTAGATCTACATCTTTGTGGGCCTTAAGAATGAATTGGAGTTGATTTTCCTTGATTAACCTAATTATACTATGTGACCTAATATAAAAATGCAAGATTTTGACAATAAAAAAACACTAACAAATATTTGCAAGTAGATTTGAGAAGGGCAGAAATTTGTGCACCTATCCTGTAAATTTGAAGACAATCTGAATAGGAGGAAAGAGTCCCCCAAGGGTGTCTATTTCCTTGTATAGGTATTCCAGATCTGTTTTTATAGTCCTCTGATGTTAGATCTGAGCTTCCCGATTTTGCCTACAATTTTTTTGGATCACTATCAGATAATTTTGTGAGTTTTTCATGGTTTGTCAAGGTGTAGGGATTTCAATGCAACAATGGAAAATGGATCTTCAAGCTTCCTTCAATCTCTTCTAAACTTGAAACCTGCACATTCAAAGAGAGAAGAAAAGTTGTGCCATTTAGGGGCTTGCCTTAGTCAAACCCTATGTAAGTGTTTCCACTTCCACAATGTCAATGTCAATGATAGAAAGATAAATGATAGGAAGGAATGATGAATTAACAAATTGTTGTAACTCACCACCCTTTAATGACTTCCTTGAAGGACTAAAGTCACACACATAACCTCAAGGTTTTGTATCTTGCTTGAATTACTTGGAGACCTACAAAAGGGTTAGCCTTCACAAATAATAATAATATGAACACACATAAACTCACATATGATTTGACATGATGCTTGGATCTTGAATTGTTGCAATAAAGCTTTGAAATGTTACTCTTGACTTGTTTGATAGTGCTCTTGATAATACTTGATCATAATTTTCCAATAGTTTCTAGATGGATTTCAAATGATGTAATAACTAGGTATTTATACCTGCATTTATTCAATTTCTTGCAAATTAGATCTCAATAGCCAAATTTTGCAACTTTGAATTGGAAATGATAAAATGACAACACCAACATATTCAAATTTGGGACCAGACATAATAGGGGGACATTGTCGCCATAGGGTGACTCTGTCCCTGCCCTATTTTTCATAAAATAAGGTGTCAAAGGCAAAGTATCAAACGAATGCATTTTTTTTCCACTTGCAACTTATAGGTAATTTCTAAAAATAGACTATAGAATGCATAATTTGGAAAATTAGATGCTTAATCAAGTCCAATAAATTAAGGGGGGAAAAACATAGGGTGAAATTGTCAAGGTGGAAAATTTATGATGCTACATGATTATTACTTTGAAAATACAAAAAGTGGAATTTGATTGATCTCATGTTATGATTGAAGATTAATGCCTAAAATTTGAAACTAAATTTTGGATTATAAGGGATGTGATCAAACTTTTGATCTTATTCAAGTGACATGATTTTATTTAGATTTTGTGAGTATACCTTGAGTAGAATTAGATATTTGGAAAAACATGTTTTCTTAATGATATTTGAAGTAAAATAGATAACCTAAGAGTGACAATGAATGCCACTAAAGTAATGGAATTGAATCTTCTTACAAAATCCCAATGCAAATTTATGAATGACTGTGTTTGATGGTGCACTTCAATTATTCTTTGACAATGAATTTGGATTACATTATTATTTATTATTAATGCCTAATGCTAGCAATTGAAGATTGATGACTCTAGTTCTTACAAAAGGAGAAGTGTTTTGTGATTTTGATGCTTTTTATTATTCCATCATGTAATAATGTTTTGTTCTCAAATGATGTTTTTATATACATATAAACCTAGCACATAATTCAAAAATTTGGATCTTAGAATATAACCAACCTTGGAAATTAGTAATTTAAAATTTAAAAATATAGAGGATGAAATCATGCCTATAATTTTATTTAGGGAACAAATTTCTAAGTGTCATATAGTCTAAAATACTTGTATGTAGATGAAAATTGGTTAGATAAAAATTAACAAATAGATGTGACATAAATAGAATGCTAGATTAAGTTTTGGTTCAATAAATACACCAAAATAACCTTTAATTATATAACAAGGGTTTCAAGTAGCTTAAGTCAAGCTACTAGAGATGCATTAGTGGTTTGGAGAAGTTGAAGCTCTTCTAATATAATTTACTAAATTTTATCTAAGCAATCAAATTCAAATATTGTTTTCCTTGTATTTGATATACACAATTCATATGTTCATTGTCTCTTGTTTCTTGATTAGAAAATAACAAGTTTGTTGCATGGGATTTAATTTTTTTAGATGTAAGAATTATATAAATACATGTGAAATGTTTGATTAGTAAGATTGACCACTTATAAATAATTTTTATTATGTCTAGAACATCATTTATTTATGCATAGAAAATGAGAGAGAGAAAAAGCATATTCAAATTATTCAAAGTAATAAATATTTATGGCTATCCATGAAGCCATTCTAGTTCTACTCAATGAATGGAGAAGAAAAAATAGATAGCTTGCCTGAAATGGATCATCAATTCTATGACCCGAGTTTAGTTATAAATGTTAAAGAAAATATGAGGGTAAAGTGATATAAGTCATGAGTGATCCTAGCTTCACTTGTGCCATGCGATAATCAATTTATTGTAAATTATTATAAAAGAGTCTCTTGGTGTTGGAGTAATTATTTTTCATTGGAAATAATTCTTCTAAGACTCTTAAATATACAATATTGTTTGCATGCAATTTTTAATCTCTTAAATATACAATATTGTTTACATGCACTTTTTAATCTATAAAATCAAAAAGTAAGCATGTACAATGAAAATTGGCCATTCATTCTACTTCTGGATCTTAATCCATTTAAGAATGTAAGAGATGAAAAATGAAGGTAATGAGCATCTTTGAGCCCTAGTGATTTTATATGGTGGTTTTTTATTCTTCTTTAGCACATGTATTTTTCTAGTTTGATGGATGGAGGATACTTAGAATTTAGGTTTTTTAATTAAAGTTAATAATAGATTCAATAATATCAATCACAAAGGCTATACTTTGGGATCTCTGATCTTTTATTGTGATGAAGCTAACAACTTTATACATAGTGTTTCAAAGAGTGGACCAAGACACTAGATATGGATGCTTAGGTTTTTCTTAAAACAAGAGAGAATGGATTTATTATTGGATTTTTTTGACATTGCTTTCAAATATATAATGTATGTATCCATTGAATTTTGATAAGACAAAATAATTTAATAGTAGAGCTCTAAACTAGATGTAATATTCCATACAATATTTTTACCTTGCTATTGTAGTCATCAATAAATGCCTTGACCATACAAAAACTATCATGAGAAGTTGTACATATATCAAATTCAGAGAAGAAATCAATTTCTATTTTGGATACTATTCAAGACACTAGGAGCACATCTTCTAAAAAATGTTTACTTCTAGTTATACTCACACTTGAAGCACAATAATTTAGTTTATTGAACCTAACATGACCATTTGTCCACAATAGTATCATACAATGAAATTGAGGGTATGGAGAAATAAACACAACCCTTAAATTCCAAAACCAAGTATATGATATCTTAAATGATGCAAAAAATTATAGCTTTGATGTAGGGCTAAATTGGATAGACACAAGTGGACACCATGTAATTATTTTCAACACCTATCACTAAAAAGAGATAACTATAATAATGTAGATTACATTTCCAAGAATTAAAAAAATTGTCTCTTGAAGATAAGCCAACCAAATTCATAAACCATTCAAATGTTGATAAAAAATAAAATAAACCCAATGATACAACAACCACACTTAGATCCTTGTAAATGCAGCTTATCTTATCAAAAACAACCACACTTACCCAATGGACACTATAGCTAGAACCAATCAATTTATCATCAACAAATCATTTAATTTAATAGCCTTGAATTAAAATTATATTAGACACTAAAATTAAATTTTTATTACAATAGTCACTACTATCATGAGTTTCCACATTGTTATGCATATTAAGTAAAGAAAGATTCAACATTTCATTGCAAAGAGTATGAAAATTGTGATTAACATTATTTATGCTCAATTTCAAAACTAAAACCAGCTTGAGCTAAGTAGTCTTGTCTTATCATGTTCTCTTAAGCACATAAAACCCTAACAATGAAAGATCAAGATTCTTAATTAAGTTGTATAAGGGTAGCTAACAATCTTATTTTGCATTGCAAGCATTTTTAACACTTACAAACCACAATTAAACTTTTTTCAAGAGTCTCATATCAAAAAACATATAACATTGTGGTCCAAATTTTTAAATCTTTGAAAAAAAATAAGACCAAACTTGTATAACTATAAATTACAACATTGAAACCCATAAACAAGATTTAAATTACTCACTACGATTATCATTTAAAATATAGAAAATAAAGTTTATTTATACATTACAAATATTCTTTAGAATGAGGGAGACTAATCCAATTTTTTTCCTTCACCTTAAAGAAAAATAAACTAACTTTAAAAAAACATAAAAAATCCAAGGATTAAGAAATATACTTACCTTCCTGTAGAGAAGGGGGATTTTCTACTCACTAGTTCTCTTCATTCAAAGAGCCTCATGGGGCGAACTACCCTAAACTACCTCAAGGAACAACGCGAGAATTCTAGAATTAGAAAGAGCAAGTCACAAAGATTTTCTAGAAAAATTGGCAAGCTCTCGACCAAAGGACAACAACGCGGGTTACAAACGACAGTGTGGCTTGCTGGCATCCCAGAGTTGCACTGGCATCTCATACAAGCCAGAAAGTGAGAATATCACAAAAAATGGCTAAATAACTACTAACAATCCAATTGCTAAGAACTTGCATAATGTAATAGAATTGATATAATAGTGAAATAGACGGTAAAGAGAATGAGAGATAGAAAGGAAATACTTACAACCACACAAGTGATGAAACCACCAACAAAATGAATGTCTTCAAAACCTACATGCATAATATCTGGAGAGAATGTTGGGGTTGTATATGGGTTTGCCTCAATCAAACCCTCATTTTGGTGTTCCCACCTCCATAGATAGCTAGATAGAAAGAGAAAGTGTAACTGAAATAGAAAAAGCGTGTGGTGAAAGCAAAACCCGCTTCAGGAGTAGAACCTGCACCACCAAGTATGAGTGATAAAAGCAATCCCTGCTCAAGGAGGAGAACCTGTATCACGAAGTAAGGATGCAATAGATAAGGGATATGGAATCCCAGGATGCTCACAAGTAGAAGGAAAGGGAGATAGAGCTACAAGGCTTAAGGAATCCAAATGAAGAGAGCAATAGAGCTACAAGATCCAAGAGTGTTGTTGTAATGAGCATGTGAAAGCTTGAGAGTGTTGCAAAAGGTGGTGCCAAGAAGTGGAAGAGGAAGCTAGAAGTTGGAATGAAGCTAGAGTAAAGCTAGAAGCACTTGGAAGAATGAAGCTAGAGAGCTAAATGAATTGAAAAGATAACATTTAAGGAGAGAAAGGAAGCAAAAAGAAGCTTCCTGGGCGGTTACAAGGCATCTTGAGCCGTTACCACCAACCAAAGGAGGTGACAAGTGAAAAACATGCTCAAAGGCGGTCATTTGAACTTTAAAACATCGCAGGATGCTAGCGCAGTGCGCATACATCCGCGCGAAACACTAGTGTCCAGACACGTCACGCTACAAAACGACGCAAAAGGGAAAAGCAAAAAGTTAGACACAAAAGCTAATGCACGAGGATAGTTGCTAAAAATGGGTGTTGAGCATCCTAGAGAAGGGAAAAGGTTGATGCAAGGGCTAAAATGAGCCTGCACAAGATGCTAAGGGAGTGGACACTAAAGCGGATGTAGAGATGTATGTGAAACTGCAAGGGGTACAATTTTACGACATTACATTTTTCCCCCACTTTAGTGGGCATATGAATCTACACTAATATTCACACTAAAGGAAATATACAAAACATAAATAACATCATTATGCCCAAAAGGATATTATAGAGTAAGCAAATAACTCTTCAAACCATGGAAACATTCCCCTAGGCTGAAGACTTGCAAAAAAAATGCATTAGACAAGAAAAACTTGCACCAAACAACAATGTTAGAACATAAAAAACTACAAGATTTGATTCAACAAAGTACAAGAGACCTCAATGTAGAAGGTTGTCTCAGTACTATGTGTTGCCCTCAAATTAAAAATAATAACACATAGAAGAATTCTAAAATGAAGAGAGCAAGAGCATATACTCAGGATGAAGAAGATGCAAATCTTCGATCCAGTATATACAAAAGAGAAGAGAAGAGAAGATAAGAATTTAAGAGGGAGAAGCTAGAAAGAAATGAAAATTCCAAGTGAGACGGCTCCACAGGTCCTCAAACCCAAGGAGAGTTTGAACAAAGTGCACTGAAGGCCCACAAACCAACGACGAAAAAATCCCATAGGATAAAAAGTGTCTCACAAGCACACAAACCTACAAGGAGGCAACCCAAGGATCTCTCACATGAAGGAAGCCCCGTGAAGTATGTGCCTTATAGACTTGCAAACCTGCAAGGAAGGTATCCTCCAAGATCTCTCACATGAAGGATACCTAGAGAAAGCGCCCTACAGACCTGCAAACCTGTTGGAAAGGTGTGCTCCAAGATCTTTCACATGAAGGATACCCAAAAAAGTGCCTTAAAGACTTGCAAACCTGCAAGGAAGGTGTCCCCCAAGATCTCTCACATGAAGGAAACTAAGATGAAAATGCCTTACAGGCCCACAAACCTGCAAGGAGGCGTCCCCCAAGATCTCTCACATGGAGGAAACTAAGATGAAAGTGCTTTACAGGCCCACAGACCTACAAGGAGGCATCCCCCAGTATCTCTCACATGGAGGAAACCAAGATGAAAGCGCCTTATAGGCCAGCAGACCTACAAGGAGGCGTCCCCCAAGATCTATTAATGGAGGAAACCAAGATGAAAGTGCTTTACAAGCCCACAAACCTACAATGAGGTGTCCCCCAAGATATCTCACATGGAGGAAATTCAGAAAAAAAGGACTCCGCAAAGTCTGGAAAGTGGCTTCACAGGCGCACCTGTGAAGCAACATGTTTACCCACAGATAAAACATGCCAAAAAATGCAAAGCGGTCATGCAGGAAAATAAGCGGATAGTCGCGCAAACTATCAATAGGTTGGAAGGATTTCAAAGGGTTCCCTCGAGAACCCTTCAAAAGAAGAGGGGTCCACCCGAGGGATGCTCTGTTTGAAAGTGTATAAAGAGGAGAGAGGTGGTCCTGAAGAAGGAAACACATCTCCAAAATGAGTTATCACTGCCCCCAACATACAAGGGAGGAGAACCATGCAAACATACAGGATAGAGGTAGACCTCAATATCACTTGTCATTTGAAAAGAGGCAGGTGCATCAGCAAATAAATGAGTGATGGCACCTGAATCATGAAGTTGTTGTATTTTATCCTTCAAGGCCTTACATTCACTAGTGGAATGGCCAAGCACTCGATGGTATGCACAAAAATAATGTTTTTCTTTATCATGTTCATGAAATTTCTTACGTGTAGGAGAGTGAAGAGTAATCAAGTAGGCTTTTAAAAGCCTCAACAAAATATGCTCTTTCTCAAATAAAGAATGAGGAGCAAGAAGCAACCCTTTCTCTTGTGGAGAAGGACTCGATTGCTCACAAGAAGAAGGCACAAAGATAGAGGACAATGGAGGATGAATCTTTTCAACAAAACAAGGAGATGAATCCATGTCACTCAACCATGGCTTCCATTTAGATTATTCATTCAAGCAACCAAGCCCCAAATTACACTTGTGAGGTTTGAATTCTATAGGAACCTAAATGCCTTGTTCATTATGCCCACAACCTTTACGCCCATAACCATATTTAGAGGCAAGCCTAAAGGCAGGGCCATAACGTGTTTGCAAATCTTGAGAAGGAGGAGGATCTTCATAGAGAGCATTATTCCAGCAATGGGGATTATTCTCCTCTACGGGATCACCATCATCCTTTTTAACATGACTATCAACATTATCCTCTTTAGTAGAAGCATAATCATCTTCCTCAAAAGGATGAACAACACTAATAACATTACAATTATTACTCACATGACCCCGCGATACAAAAGAATAACCATCTCTGATAGCAGGTGTGGATGATGTTATTGGAAGGTCTGAGTGGATTGGGTCAACTTTATATTCCCCAATGAAGGAGTCTATAAAGTCTAAGGAACACCAATCATCACCAAGACATGCATTCTTTTGAGAGGTAGAAAGAGTAGACTTAAGATTTCTTTCTTCAGAAGGATCTTCTTCAGGGACATCTATCTCAAGAGTATCCTTTGTAGTAGGTACTGCTAGAGTGAACGTTGACACATTAGAAGACATTGAAGGAATAAGAGTAGGCACAATTGAAACCTAACCGACAGCTGCCATTTCACATAAGTGCATAGCCTCAGGATCAGCCTTGATTGTGACTACTTGACTATTATAAATGAACTTAATAGATTTATGCAAGGTAGATGAGACTACACCCATAGTGTGAATCCACAGTCTACCAAGAAGAAGGTTATATGGTCATTTTCTGACATGATGTAAACAAGGGTGGGCACGTTAATGGGTCCCAACCTCAAAGGAAAGACTATAGTGCCTAGGGCTTGTCGACCGACATTGTCAAACCCACGAATGTCAACAAAAGAAGCATTAAGAGAGGATGAATCAATATTAATTTTAGGCAATAGATCAATGCTACATGCATTGAGTGTTGAACCGACATCAACGAGAGTATGTCTAATGCCAATTTTATTAATGTTGACTATAATCATTAGAGGGTCCACTTGCTTCTATACTTCTGGAGATGGGAGATCTTGTGGATAGAACGTAATATTCAGAAATCCGCACGAATATGAGCTATCAACACATCAAAAATTTTTGACCTAGAGGAAGAAGGAAAGAGGATCTTTTGCAAGGCTTCCTGAAGCATACCTTGATAAACTGAAGCAGACTGAAGCAAGTTCCACAGTGAGATCTTAATTGGGGTAACTCGAAGTTTCTCGACATGATCGTAATCACTGGGTGCTTTATTCATAGGTTTAGGAGCTTGAAGAAGGGTTGGTTGTTTATTCTTTCTATTCTCATAAGTATGGGCTACCACTCTATAAGAGGGAGTCTTAGAAAGATCAGGAGAATCACCATCAAGTGGAACACCGTCAATAGAACAAATCCTTTTAGGAGAAGTACTAGCTGGATTCACGTAAATGATTGGTCTCTTAGGCCTTTGAGGGGAAGCATAGACATAGATTATATTTATAGACTCATCACAACTAGTAGAATAATTATTTGAAGACATATTCTCAACATCAATCCAAACAAGATCAAATGTGGAAGGAGATTCATCATTCACCAATGCAACATCTCTAAAAGAAAGTGTATTGGGATGAAATGATTCATCATTCACTAATGCACCATCTCCAAAAGAGAGTGCATTGGAATGAATAGAAGGTAGTGTAATGTTAAGAAAGGTATCAATGATTTCATCTTCTTGCAACAAAATATCCTCTAAAGCGAGAGGACTTTTGTGAGAAGGATCAAAGATATCAAGTGACATGGGTAAAGCCAAGTCACCACCACATGCATGAAATGGAACATCATAAATATTTTGAACAAAATTAGATATTGAACTAATAAAAGAAGATATTAAATTCATTTTGGGGTGATATAACTAAGAAAAACTAAAAATCTAGATTTTCATAATTTTTTCGGTATTTTTTAGGTTCTAGTAATTTATGTTTTCAGAGGTCTTCAGAGCGTAATTTTTGTGTTGGTCCCTAAAATTTGATAGTCAAAGGCATAGTATTTTAGGGACTGAACTAGTTCTCTAGGAGACCTTTCCAATGGTGCAAACGGTTTTGAATTACGAGCATCGAGTCAAAATTTATGACCTTGACAAGTAGGGGCAAATAAATTCCTAGTTTTTTGAAAAATACCCTTCTTCACATCAGGTTCACCAAAATGTAGAGAAGGGGGATTCGCTACTCATGAGTTCTCTTCATTCAGAGAGCCTCACAGGGTGAACTTCCCTAAACTACTTGAAGGAACAACGTGAGAATTCTAGAATCAGAAAGAGCAAGTCACAAAGATTTTTTGGACAAACTGATAGCTCTCAACCAAAGGACAATAGCATGGGTTACAGACAACAATGCAGCGTGCTGGCATCCCAGACCTGTGCATTGGCATCTCATACAAGCCAGAAAGCGAGAATATCACAAAAAATGGCTAAGTAACTGCTAACAATCTGATTGCTAAGAAGTTACATAATGTAATAAAATTGATATAATAGTGAAATTGACGATAAAGAGAATGAGAGAGAAAGGAAATACTTACAACCACACAAGTGATGAAACCTCCAGCAAAATGAATGTCTTCAAAACCTGCATGCGTAATAGCTGGAGAGAATGTTGGGGTTGTAAAGGGGTTTTCCTCATTCAAACCCCATTTTGGTGTTCCCACCTCCATGGATAGCTAGATAGAAAGAGAGAGTGTAACCGAAATGGAAAAAGCATGTGGTGAAAGCAAAACCTGCTGCAAGAGTAGAACCCACACCACCAAGTATGAGTGATAAAAGCAATCCCCGCTCGAGGAGGAGAACCCGTATCACGAAGTAAGGATGCAATAGATAAGGGATATGGAATCCCAGGATGCTCGCAAGCACAAGGCAAGGGAGATAGAGCTGCAAGAGCCAAGAGTGTTATTGTAATGAGATTGTGAAAGCTTGAGAGTGTTGCAAAAGGTGGTGCCAAGAAGTGGAAGAGGAAGCTATAAGTTGGAATGAAGCTAGAGTGAAGCTAGAAGAACTTGGAAGAATGGAGCTAGAGAGCCAAATGAATTGAAAAGATAGCATTTAAGGAGAGAAAGGAAGCAAAAAGAAGCTTCTCGGGTGGTTACAAGGCATCATAAGCTATTACCACCTACCAAAGGAGGTGATAAGTGGAAAACATGCTCAAAGGCGGTCATTTTAATGTTAAAATGTCACAAGACGCTAGTGCGGCGTGCTAGTGTCCGGACATGTCACACTATAAAATGACGCAAACGGGAAAAGCACAAAGTTAGACGCAAAACTGACGCACGAGGATAGTTGTTGAAAAGGGGTGTTGAGCATCCTAAGAAGGGAAAAGGCTGATGCATGGGCTAAAATAAGCCTACACAAGATGATAAAGGAGTGGACACTAAAGCGGATGCAAAGATGTATATAAAATTGTAAGGCGTGCAATTTTACGATATTATCTTATCAAAAACAACCACACTTATCCAATGGACACTATAGCCAAAACTAGTCAATTTATCATCAACAAATCATTTAATTTAATAGCCTTGAATTAAAATTATATTAGTTACTAAAATTATATTTTTATTACAATAGTCACTACTATCATGAGTTTCCACATTGTTATGCATATTAAGTAAAAGAAAGATTCAACATTTCATTGCAAAAAGTATGAAAATTGTGATTAGCATTATTTATGCTCAATTTCAAAACTAAAACCAGCTTGAGCTAAGTAGTCTTGTCTTATCATTTTCTCTTAAGCACGTAAAACCCTAACAATTAAATCTCGAGATTCTTAATTAAGTTGTGTAAACGATGATTTTGGGTTGCCCTCACAATGCTTTGCTCCTCCTAGGGTTTTTCACCTAAAAGGAGAAAGGGGATTGGATGGGGTCCAAAATGAAAGGGTTTACACTCAAAGCCAATGTAAATGAGATGTAGTATGCCTAACTAAGATGTTCTAATACTCTGATCTAAAAATGAAGTGATCTTATGATGCAAAACTTTGAAAATGTAAAGTGTTGGTAAACATAGTGTGATATGCATAAATGTCTAAAAATGCAACTAAATGATGAAATAATAGAACAAAATGAAAGAGGTGCACCTGGAATCTGAAGCTTGATGTTGGGAGATTCTAGAATCCTAAAAATTTGGCTAAAAATGCTGACTGGGACACTTATGCTAGGCTGGGTGACTTAGTCTCAGTTTCGGGAAACTTTGTTGGAATAAGAATCTGCCAAATGGGTATCCAAAAATGTCAAAATCAATTTTCAAGCCCGAAAGTGGGACTAATCTACCACTAGTGGTGACTTAGTCCTTCTACAGATTTTGGGAATCTCGAGACAAAATCCTTTAGTCTTAGGTCTGCACTTTCTTTTCTGATAGTTTTTGCACTTGATTCTGCAAAAAATGGGGTAGAAATCCTCTCCAAGCTTGAACTAGGGTTGTGTTGACTTGATTGACTTTGTAGACTTCTTGATCACTTTTCAACACCTATTGCTTGACAAATCTACATACAAAAGTCTGAAAACACACATGCAAAAGGGGAAAAATGGTTGAGGGTTAGAGAATATGGGTTTGCCTTGGTCAAACCCCACTTTGGTAATCAAACCCTAAACAATGAAATGTGATGAAAGGAGAATGATAAATAGATAACATGCAAATGTCATAAACTTACCACACCTTTGATGTCCAAAATCTGAAAATATGTAATGAAGTGCTCCAATAGATTGACTTGATAATGCTTGATTTGCTTGAATGCTTGTGAGTGACTTGATGAATGCTTGAATGCTTGTGAACTAGGAGAGTGTAGGAGGAGATGTAAAATGAGGGGAAAAACCCTTATTTATACCCAATTTTACCAAATTTCCCTGAAAGTAACACATCACAGGCCAACCTCAAGGGTTAGAGGACAAATTCCAGCTAGAAATTTAAAATTATTTTGAGTTTTGTGCCAAAAGGACTAAGTCGCCCCTACTGGCGACTTAGTCCCACTTAAGAAAATTAAGTGGGTGTTGGGAATTTTTGGGCATTAAAAGTTTTCCAATGGGGATATCCTCAAAAACACACTTGAAAATGGTCGAAAAGTGCATTAAAGGGTCATTTAGACATGAGAAAGGGTTGAATTAGTGAAGACAAGTCTAGAAAAGCATGAAAGTGAGTTACAACACTTCAAAACACTTTAAAATAAGACTTGGTAAGTAATAAAAAGAGGTTATTTAAGTGAATTATGATGAAAGGGTCCTACAAAAGTGTGAAAGTGGGTTACAACACTTCACAAGACTTTTACAAGACAACCTAGAAGTCTTAATGATTCACAAGGGTCCAAGACCTAATGTGAATGTGTTGGCCACATTACAACATTAAATCTAGGAAAAATCAAGCCAAAGTCCACTAGGAAGACTTAAGTGAGCATAAAAATGTCAACTATACATTTTTTGGCGACACAAGTTGTATAAGGATAGCTAACAAGCTTGTTTTGCATTGCAAGCATTTTTAACACATACAAACCATAATTGAAACTTTTTTAAAGAGTCTCATATCAGAAAACATATAACATTGTGGTCCAAATTTTTAATTTTTTTTTTTAAAATAAGACCAAACTTGTATAACTATAAATTACAACATTGAAACCCATAAACAAGATTTAAATTACTCACTACGATTATCATTGAAAATATAGAAAATGGAGTCTATTTATACATTACAAATGAGGAAGATTAATCCAATTTTTTTCCTCCACCTTAAAGAAAAATAAACTAACTTTAAAAAAACATAGAAATCCAAGGATTATGAAATATACTTACCTTCCACATTAAGGAAAATCCCAAACTTTGAGTATGAGCATTATTGTTGATCCAAAAAGTAGACAAAGGACTCCATCTATTGTACCTACTTTATTAGCCAACATAACATAAAATAAAACATCTACAAAAATAAAATGACCATATAATATATTATCTTGAAGCTCAAACTCAATACCATGCACTCCTAAAAGGGGAAGGCCCTAGTGGAAAGGTAGTAGACCAATAGTAGGGTTGAAAAATAAAATGACCATATAATAGGAGAGGAACTTATTTTTATTATTGTACGGTGAAAGTTCAAAGTTTTATCACACTTTTATAAAGGAAATGACTAATACTAATCTAACATTTTAAATTGAATCACAAAAAATATGTTTTGAATTTTGAAATGATGTGAAATAATGAATATAGATTTTTAATTTATTTTATGTTTATATTTTTTACTAAAATTAAATAATTATTTGAATGCAATTATTTTCATATGGCAATTTTTTTTCTATTTTTTTTTCAATATTTGTAACTTGAAATTTTAGTGCATGGATTAGTTTTTCCTCATTTCAATAAAATATATTTTTAAATAAATCTTAAAAATTGCATTCAGTAAAAAGAAAAACCATTTCAATAGGATGTCATTTTTTGTGTTAACTATTTATCCAAAATAGAAATTAGTTTTTGAATTTTAAAATGATATAAAATAATGAAATATAGATGTTTAGTATATTTTATGTTTATATTATTTTAATAAAATTAAAAAATATTTGAATATATATTTTTATAAAATTGACACTATAGTTTAGTTGCTAATAAAATCTTGAAAAATGAGGTTAAGTGGAACATTTCTCTTTATATGGTATTTTTTCCTTCAAAATTTTTATTGTATTTATAACTTGAAACTCTAGTGCATAGATTAGTTTTTTTTCTCATTCAATAAAATGTTATTCTAAATAAATCTTAAAGTTTGCATGTACTAAAAACAAAACCATTTCAATGGGATGTCATTTTTTGTGTTATCTATTTATCCAAAATAAAAATCATTTTTTGTCTTAATTATTTATCTAAAAAAATATATCTCGATATGAAATCTCTTCTCTAATACATCATAATTTATATTTTTTTAAATGAACTTCTAAAGTTTTTCTTGACAAGACAATCAACCTTATATTTTGGTGTTTATACATTTTAGTAATAAATATAAACACTAATTAAATTATTTTAAAAAATATATTTTTAAAAACTACACTTATAGATTTACAAAAGAGTATTTTTAGATTTAAAAAAATATTTACATAAGATAGATTTGTGAGAACATTAAGTTTTTTGAATAATTTTATATTTTTGGTAAATTGACCCCAAAGTGATGCCCCATATGCATTTAGTGGACATTTTCAATTAGAAAAGTTGTGACCTAGATCTAATTTAGCTATAATGAATATAATTAGATCATATGTTCGAGAAAATGACTTTTAGTTGGAAATGCTTAAACTTATTTATGTTGATAAGTTGGTCTGTAGTGTGACACAATTTTGGCATGAAAAACTTTATAAAAGGTGAACCACTTCTCCAAATTAATCAATCACATTGTACAAAATCTTTGTAGCCACCACAAATTATTTGTGAATTATAATAATCAATCACATTATAGCAACTCCTTGTAGCCACTATAAATTCTTCATTATAATATATAATTCTTAGTAAATTGAATCTTGCCTAAAGAAAGAATATTTTTATAGATAAACAAGATAATATTACCCATCTCCAATTTTATTTTCAAATAATCCCTTCTCATAAACACCAAGAAACATTAACAAATTTTTCATATTTTATGGGAATTTTTTTTGAAATCAACTAACCTTTTCACTAAACAAACTAGTTTGTTCTATTGTAGGAGTGAAATAACAATTTTCTTGTTAATATTTAAAAAGTAGATTGTAATTAAGCTATTATCATATATAATTTTGAAATTAAGATCTTATATTAGGGATTTAAAATAAGAGAACTAAGTAGGATGATGACTTAACTTACATCTTGGCATAGTGAGCTTAAGTATCTTGAATAAAATATTATAAAGTGCTTCATTATTCAAGACTATGCAGTCAATAACATTATCCACCAATTGATGCACTAACAATGTAGCATTGTAGGGCTCCATGACTATGTCTAACACCTTCGAAGAGGTAAAGAAAAATAAGGTCAACATTATGTAATTATGATACCTCACTTTAATCTTTCTTTTTTTTATTGATCAAAGCAAGATTACAAAGAATAACACCTACCAACTAGTAGTTGAAAAAGTAAAATAACAATATAAACTAGTAGCAAAATGTAATGATCCAACAAATGGCCATGACCAAACTAAACAAGAGGCTGAAACTTGAACTAAAACACTTTACATAAATTTGTACTACCATTGTTTTGAAGCTATTTAACTTATTCTTGAACTTGTTGAAGTTGGGCCATGACCATTACATTTTTCTTTGACAAACCTTAAGTTGTGAACACAAAAAAGGAACCTAAAAAACTATGTCAAAGTAAAGCATTAGAATACCAGTTTCTTGAAAATAGTTGTTTGAAAATACAAAAGTACATCTGGCCTTCCAAATATGTCTTAAAATAACTTGTCTGACAAAAGAAGCAATCACATCATGTCATGCAATCCAAATCCCAATAGAGCTTCTTTCCAACTCAACTTATGATGAAAAATAACAGAAAAATTATTAAAGATAGTATTCCATTGTTTCTTAGCAAAAGAACAGTCCCAAAAAATATGTTTCATATTCTCAATACGAGGACAAAAGGGATAGTTAACTAGTTGAATCTCAATGCATCTTAGTTTGTCTCCAACCGATAACTTATGATGAAAAACTTTCTAGGCCAACAATTGAGTATTAGCATTAGTTTTAGATTTCCATATTTGTGCACTCATTTTGGTCCACATCTTGGCACTAAATCTGCATTTCCATTTATGATTGAGAGGAGGAATGATCTTCCAATGAGGCAGGGAATACAAATAAATTTTCTTAAGCAAAAGATAATTGAAATGAGAAGAAGATCTAGCCATCTCCAATATTTAAAAAAACTACATTCCCTTGGAGTACAAATTTTCATAGATAACTCAAGAGGAACTAATGATTGCACAAATATCAGAAACTCTTTATATTTGATGTTCAACTCAAACTATTGTTTGATTCTTAACCATGAAGCCCATTCAAAAGTATTAAAATCCCAAATATCTTTAATTTGACTAATACCATTCTTGTACAAATAATAAGCATGTTTAGGAAATAAAATTGCAAGCGATTGATTATGGTAATTAACAAGTTTGTTCCTCTAGATGGACGAAGAAGCAAATCTAAAACCTTGTTGTAGAGAGGATCCATTCCACTAAAGATATAACCCACTGCCCAGCTGTCCAAATGGACTGTAAGGGAAAGGAGGCCCTAATTTTGAAAAAGGGAGACATAATAATTTTATCAAACCAATAAATTGACTGCCATTTTTTATTTGTTGTAGCTTGAAAAAATTAGTTACAAACAAGAATTTTCCAAGGTTCATCCCCTGCAGCTGCTCTAATAATCCATTTTGCAGCCAAACAAAGCCCTTGAGTTTTGGGATCAATGATTCCTAAACCACCCTTGTGCTTTGGCTAAATGCAATAAGACAAAGAAGAAGAAATAAAACTAGCATTGCCATCCCATTTCAACAAGAGAAATTTCCTAATAAGTTTGTTCAATTCTTCATATTTTTCTCAGAATGTATCCAACATGACGAGAAATTAATATGGATGGCAATAAAAATTTTGTTGGCAACTTGAATTTTTCCAGCTAATGAAATTAATTTGTTGCCCTAGTTAAAAAGCTTATTTTTAAGTCTATTAAGGAACCGGTCCCACATGTTAGAAAGAGACACTATACCAAATTGAATGCCAAGATATTTGGTAATCTCCCCATGTTTAATTTTCCTCCATTCCTTAGGAATCCACTTAGGAGTATACCCAAATTGAGACATCAAAAATTTGGTCTTATTGTGAGCTAAATGAGAACCAAAAATGGAACACTATAAATTAAGGATGCCCAAAGTGTTATTCAACTCTTCTTTAGAATTTTGCAAAAACAACATACTATCATCAACAAAGAGAGAGTTAATAACAACTTTATTTTGGGGAATAGAAATCCCTCTTATAAAGTTCATTTGGTTAGATTTTTGAAGCATATATCCCAAGGCATCAACTATAAGCACATATAAAAAGGGTGATAATGAATATCCCTATCTTATTGGCCGCTACAATTCAAATGGTTCTGTTAAAGAGCTATTAATCACAAGTTACACATTGGCATCCTAGAACAACATATGAACACATTTTTGTAGTTTGGGCCTAAACCCCAACCAATGTAGCATCTTGAGAATAAAATTCCAACAAATACTAACACAAGCTTTATCAAAGTATAACTTGATCAATAAAGCATTTTGACTAGTTTGTTGGGCCCATTCAAGAGTCTCCCAAGCTAACATAAGATTTTCCAAAATATATCTTCCTTTGATAAACCCGGTTTTTTCAACTCTAAGAATACTTTGGACATAGGTTTAATCTCGATAGCCAAAGATTTAGCAATAATTTTATAAGAAGTGTTTAGTAATGTGATTGGTCTCCAACCAATAATGGTGTTTTCATTTTTTCCTTTAGGAATTAGCTTGATTAAACCTCTATTAATGTTTGAATCTAAGGAGCCATTATGAAGAGCCTCCAAATAGAGCATATAAAAATCATCCTTAATGTGTTTCCACATGATTTGATAAAATTCAACTGCTAGACCATCAATACCGAGGCTCTTATTAGGTTTCATAGAAAAAAAACTTGTTCAATATCTTCCAATGAAAGGTTGTGATCCAAATAAGCATTGTAACTAGGGTCAATTTTTTTAGGGATAAACTCCCTAACAATGTATTCCAAAGTTTGTTGCACATTTGTCCATTTACTTTCTTCTTTAAACAACTTTTCATAAAAAAATTGAAACGCCATAGTAATTTTAGCATATTAGTATATAATCCATGCTCATCTAATATAGTACTGATTCTTTCTTGTTTATGTTTATAATTTATATATTTGAAGAAAAATTTAGACCCTTTGTTTCCTTCTTTGATCCAATGAAGCTGAGCTCTTATTTTCTCACCTTGGCCCTTGTAATTGTCAAGCTTGTGTAGTTGAGTTTCAATGACAAAATAGAAGTTTGAATCTTTTCATTATTAGGATCAACATTTAGTTGTTTCCTAGCATGTTCAAGCTCCCAATGTAGTGATTTTTCTCTACATTTTCGTTTCGAAGCCATTCTACAACCAAAGGATTGAAGAAAACTAGCACATTGATTCAAGGTATGACACCACCACTCAACCCATTTGAAGAATCTGGAATGTGTGGCTACTTTAATAGGGATTTGTAATTCTATTGCTAAACCTCAAATAACGTCACTTTTTAATCTTTAATATCAACATCATCTCCATTTTAGATCACATGTGTTAACTTTACTTTGTGCCATGGCTATAAGACTCACCCTTACCACGTGTCTTCTTGCTCCCCACTCTGATATTTTTCAATACAAACATTTTATCATCACCTATAAGCTAAAAGCGATGAATAAGACTAAATTAAATTTATAGACACCTAACATGCCATCTATTTATACTACATTCTATTTTATTTTGAAAGCCTTTTAGTTTTTTATTACTAACCTTTGCCCCACTTTTAGGATATGTAACAAAAACAAGCTAATTTAAAAAAAAAAAAAAAGATTTTAATAGCCAACACCATAAAACCAACACATACCTTGCTAATAACTTATAAAAATTAATAGTTATGACTAAAGTGTCAATAAATCTTTCAGTTGTATGATTGCCAATATTATAGGTAGTGGACAATATGTCAAACAATGATTTTTCATTTGATTCAAAAGTTGGTTATTGTAATATTAAAAATTGCATATCCTTTCAAATTTACACTGTTTTATATTCACTTTAGTGTCCATTCCCAAGTAGTATCTCTATAGGCTCATTTTAGTCCCTATATTGACCTTTTCCCTTCTCAAGGTGTTCAAGTATTGTTTCCTATGTTCATTTTTTGTTAACTTTTGTGTTAGCATTGTGCTTTTCTAATGTGTCATAATTTTTGACTTGAAATTATCCAAACTCTAGTGTGACGCTCGAGTGCCTTGTGATGTTTTCTTGTTTGGTGGCTATTTTTGAGCATTTTTCATATGTCACCTACCCATGTCAATGGAATCCACTTACGAAAAATTCAAATGGCTTGCTGACCTCTCCTTCTTACCCCCTCTTCCATTTTTAATCCTAGATTTTACTTTCAACTTCCTCTTGCAACCTTGGCACTTGACAACTTGCTACAATTGTTGTTTGAATTTGATTCCTCCATGTGAATACATCAATGTTGAGCTTTGATTCCTCCATGAGAGCACATCAACCTTCAACAAAACATTACTTGTGGATTACTCTCATTGACTTCTTCAAACCCTCACAAGTGATATTGTTCTTGTTCTCTTTACTTCATTTTATTTTTATTGCATCTTCTTCTCTTATTGTTGAACATACGTTGTCATTGATGTCAAATGTGTAATATCAAGGAGTATCATCCTTGATGTCAAAAGGTGCTCACTGATATCAAAGGTGTAATATTAGTAGAATAGTGGGAATTAATTTTAATCGTACTATTTTATCATAGCATTTTGAGAACAACAAAGAAGTATTGTAGTATGCTTTTAATATCATGTTAGTATCTATTCATGTTGATAGAAGTAATCTAGAAGTCCGATTCAAAATGTTGGAGGTTAGTTACTTAGGCAAAGAGATTTTTTTGGCAACATGTTCATGATTTCTATTCCTTCTTGGATGTGATTTTTGGTCTGTGGTTTAAAAGGAGAGTATGTCTACACTTGTTCTATCTTATTCTAGAGTTTCAAGAAATTATGTTTAGTATGCAAAAAGGTTGAAGTGACAATTCAGTCTCTATGTTGGTTAATTAACCAGTGGTTGTTCTGGAACTGTGTGGCAACGACTTGTAGCGCGTGATGTCTGAAGGTAGCGTGGGAAAGTGAAATAGGTCTTGGTTAAGACCCTTGAAGGAAGCATACAACATCATGTTCTTTTGGAAGAAACAAATTTGATTTTGGACCTACTTGCTACACATTTCATGGAAATTTGAATTTAGGTCCTCTTTAGTCGACTTGGCTAATTGTGGATGGTGTTATGGGACACTTGGCCAACATGAATTAATGTTAATGTAATAATATGTTGAAATGGTGGGAAAGAGGATCCTCAAATGCTCTAAATGTGTTTAGGACCTAAGGATCTCAATAGGTGTCTTTCCCTAAGGGCATTTCATTAGGAAAGAGATCACAAGGTATAACGATTGACTTTCAAACTCAATGGTGAGTCAATCAGACTTGGATATCAGTCCTTAGGACAATAGGTAAGGTTTGTAATTAAATTGAAATGATTTGAAGCAATCAAACTAATTGAACAATAAGACCTACTACATAAAATGAAAATTCCTGAAAGTACAAAAACTAAAATGGTAATTTGCAAGAAGATCTGAGAAGGGTTCAGACACATGTACCTATCACCAAAGGTTGCTTTTGAGATTTACTAAAGGACTGGTTCACCCTTGGGAGAATGGGTCCTAGTTAGGGCTTCGAAAATAACTTTTTACAATCCTTTGGTGTTGGATCTTAGCTTATGTAAATGACACAAGTCCCACTGTCAAAAAGTCATAAATAAAGCTCACAACCTAGTTTTCGTGGCTTGACAACAATGATGACAACTTGTGCAATAATGCAAAATTTCTCCTTTGAGATCTCTTCAATCCTTCTTCAACTTGTAATCTACATACACACAAAGAGGGAAAAAATGTTTTTGTTGAATGGGGTTTTGTCTTAGTCAAACCCTAGTTTGATAATTAAACCTTGATAGAAAGATAAATGACAAAGGAGAAGGAAATGATGAATGAACAATGCTTGCTACAACTCACCATCATTCAATGGATTACCTTAGAGGACTAAAGACAAACACATCTCTCCAAGGAACTAGATCTTGCTTTGCTTGATCGATTTGAACACTTGAAATGCTTGGATGCTTTAGGATCAATAATGCATATTAGCCTTCACAAGATGAAATGAACACACATAAGCTTGAACATGATGTTAGGATCTTGAATGTTGCAACAAATGACTGATAAATCTACTCTTGAATGCTCTTGCAACTTCTTAAGTGTTATATTTCAAATGATAAAAAGACTATGTATTTATAGGTGTTTATCTAATTTCCCAAAAAATAGATTCCAAAATATGACAATTGCAAATTGAATTTGAATCATTAAAAGATCGTCAAAAACATATTTAAAAATGGGTCTTAGGACTTAAAGGGGACCTGTTCACCCATGGGTGAATGGGTCTTGGCCTATAAATCCAAGACACATATTCCATGGTGTTTAAAATATTAAATGCGTTAATTAAATTTGTTGGTTCCCCTTTTGGAAAACAATAAAAATAAGGCTTTGGAATACATAATTGGCAAAATAGAAGCTTAATTAAGTCCAATGAATTAAGGGACCCAAACATAGTGTGAAATTGTAAAGGTATACAATTTCCTACAATGCAGATGTATATAATAATGATAGTTTTGATCTCAATAGAGTGAGTATGTGTGTGTAAGTGAGAGAAATTATGCGAGAAAGTGTAAATCCAAGTGATGTAATGGGAGTTCCATCTCAATAATTATGTGCTATCATCAAAAGATCATAAGTTGTGTGAGAGAGGATCTGAAGAAAGTTCAAATCAAGTGTAAGCTATGTAATCAACATTGAAGCTCCACAAGCTTTATCTTTGTAATCTGGTAGGATTGGTGTCTTACTTATTGAGTTGGTGCTCAAATCTTTGTATTGGGGATTGGTGTCTCTAGTAGGTTGGTTCCTACTTCATGATTATAATATGTTCATTATTTCTATGAGGTTGGATTGGATTGTAGGTCCAAGCAACTCTTCTCACTGTAGTTTTTCCCATTTTGGGTTTCCACATATATCTGGTGTTCGTTGTGTGAATGTGTGCATCTGTGTTTCTTGATTGATAGTAGTTGTTTTGATTCATGATTGGTGATTCATGTTTGGAAATTCATGTTGAATTAAAGAGTTTTAAATAGATTTATGATATATTGATTCACCCTCCTCGTAGTATATTGTGTGCCCTTTAATTGGTATTAGAGCCAAGTTCCTTTAAAGAAGCTTAAAAACTTCAGGTAGATTCGAGATGGCACACTCAGTGGCTCGAGAATGATTGTATTCAAATAAGGAACCACTCTTTTATGGATCCAATTATGTCTTTTTAGAAATTAAGGATGGAGGCTTATCTGATGGCCCTAGGGTTTGAGGTTTGGCAATTAATTGTGGATGGATATGAGATCCCTAAAAGTCCCCCAAGAGATCAAGCCAAAAGGAAGGCTTATGAGAATAATTCCAAAGCAAGGAATGTTATTTTATGTGGTTTATCTAACTTTGAATTTGTAAAGACCATGCATTGCAAGACTATAAAGGAAGTGTGGAGTAAATTACACAATATCTATGAAGGAGATTACAAGGTCAAACAAGCAAAGCTTCAAACTCATTGATGTTAGTTTGAAAATATGAAAATGAAGGAAGAAGAAAATATTGCCACATTCTCGCTTTGGGTTGATGATGTTGTCAATTCTATCAGAGGTCTTGGTGAAGAACTGAAAGAAGGTATGATTGTGAAAAGGGTACTTATTGATGCAAAAGTTTTTGTTGTTGAAGAAGCTAAAGATTTGAATACTCTAACTATGATTGAGTTGCATGGAATTTTGACTGCCTATGAAATGAGAATTGAAAATGACAATTTTGTAAGGAAATAGGTTGTAGTTAAGATGTCCAAGAAGCAAGATGATCTAGATTTAGAAGATGGGTCATATCTAGAAGAAACAAACTTTTTTGGGAAGTTACAAAGAGGTTATGAAAAGTGAAAAGGTAAGTTGCCTTTCAAATTTTTTAATTGTGGTGAAGTAGGACATTTCATAGCTAAGTGTCCATATAAGGAATCTAACAATGATGAAAATAAGTCATTTCAAAAAGGGAAAAAGTTTCCAAAAAATCAGAAAAGTTTCTTTATCAATGAGGAAGGCTACTCATCTGATGATGATGGCCAAGACACTTCCAAGAATGAAGTAGAAAAGGCTCTTTTCAAGGCCATGGAAGCTTCTAAAGAAGATATAGAAATAAGTCTAGAATTGGTGATGATACAAAAGTAGATCTTGTGGAAGAACTACTTTGTGCCAACAAGGAAATCAAAAGGCTGAAGAAAATAATTATAGAAGAAGTGAAAGATAAAGACAAATCATCTCATAATCTTGAGGAAGTAGAGAATATGATAATTGATCTAAAGGTTCAAGTGGAAGAGTCTAAAAGGATTGAAGAAGTTTTGACTAAAAGATTGCTATCAAGAGACAAGGATTGTGAAAAACTTGAAGTAGAGATTGTGTCACTAAGGAAAGATCTTGAAAAATATAATCATCAATTGAAGCTGAAGTTTTGGAAAAAGCATATAGATATTGGATTAGATAATAGAAATTCAAAGATCACCGCATATCAAAATTGGTTTTAGTTTTATAGATGAGCAAAAGAGTAAGGTGACTGAGCATACTTGAAGTCTATTGTTAAGAATCTGAAAAGGAATGACTCTAGAAATTCAAAGTTTGAGAAAGTTGTAGCAATCAATGAAAGAAAGGTGGTGAATGTTAGTTTCATACAAGTACACAGGTAGAATAGAATATCTAGAAGACAAGCTTTAAGAGGACAAGGACACAATATCAAGTTCAATAGTTCTTTTTCCAATTATGTTTCAATTATAATCAATTTGGTCATAAGGTTGTGAATTGTAGGAAGGTTTCAACAAGAAGAAATGATTTTGTTAGCAAAAATGTATTTGCACCATTATACAATTTCAATATTATTTGTCAAAAATGTAAAATTTTTGGACATATTGCTAGAAATTATAGAAGCAATTTTGTGACTGCTACTATACCATATACAAAAGGAGACAAGTTAGAATGTCAGAATAATGAAGCAAATAAATCCTAGAAAAAGAATCCAAAGGGGAAAAGATTGAGTAAATTCATGGTGGCTCAAATTGCATTACATGCCCAAAAGGAAAAGAACTTATGGATCATTAATAGTGGATGCTCAAGTCACATGATCAAGGACAAGAGAAATTTCATGCACTTCAATAAATTTGAAGGAGGATCAGTAACTCTTGGTAACAATTCTATTGATAAGATTATTGGTAAGGGTATTTTGAGTCTTGATGGAAAAAAGATAATTTAAATTCACAATGTTCTATATGTAGAAGGATTGAAGCACAATATTCTGAGTGTAATTCAAATGTGTGATAAAGGTTACAAACTCTCATTCAATGCTAAAGGTCATGAAATGAAAAATAGTACTAGAGAGTTAGTTGTGGAAGGAAGCATGACTGATTGTGATGTATATCATCTCAGTGAGGTAAACAAACATAATTTCTTTGTAATACAAAGAGAAGAGAGTTTTCTATGGCGTATAATATTGAGACACATCAATTTCAATGATCTTGTGAAGATCAATTCAAAAGGAATGGTAAGAGAAATGCCAAAAATAAAGAAACTTCAATTTACTAGTTGCAAACCTTGCCATGAAGGAAAGCAAACAATGACCATATTTCCTACTAAGGAATATTCTACAAAAAATCCATTAGATTTGATTCATATTGATCTATATGGGCCAATGTGAATAAAGAGCATTCAAGGTGATAGGTATTTTATGATGCTTATTGATGATTATTCTAGAATGACTTGGATTAATTTTCTAAAGAATAAATCATAATATTTTGAGAAGTTTAAAGTATTCAAGGTTATGGTTGAGAATGAAACCAAAAGAACTATCAAATGTCTGATATCAAATATAGGTGGAGAATTCACTTCTGATTAGTATGATGAATTATGTGAGTTGCATGGGATCTGGAGACAATTTTCTCCTCCTATAAATCCCTAGTAGAATGGAGTAGCTGAGAGGAAGAACCAGACCATACAGGAGATGGCCAGGACAATGTTAAGCCAAGAAAAGTTGTTAGATATGCATTGGAGAGAAGTAATACAAACCATAATGTATATTTGAATAGAGCCCAAATCAGACCAAGGACTGTTAGAACACCATATGAATTATGGAAAGGAATTATGACTTCAATTAGACATCTCAGGATATTTGGAAGCAAGTGTTATGTATCAAAAGAGATGAAGAACATTTGGGTAAGTTTAACTCTAGATTTGATAAAGGTGTTTTTCTTGGTTATTCTATGATAAGAAAGGCATACAAATGTTATAACAAAAGATTGAGAAGGATTATGGAAAGTGTTAGTGTGAGTATTGATAAAGGAATTTAGTCTATTGATATTCCAGATGAGGAAGATAATGAATATCCAATCTACAATAGTGATGAAGATTCAGAGTTGATTCTGAAAATACAGTTTAAAGACTTCAACTAGGTATGTTTAGAAGAATCATTTTGAAGATCAGATTATAGGTGAAATAAAATGAATAGGTACACTTTACATTATTATAAAAAAATTGAACCAATTTCCTATGCAAAGGCCAACAAAGAGAAAGGTTGGTTGGATGCCATGGAGGAAGAATTAACTCAAATTAGGAAAAATGAAACTTGGGAATTAGTTCCAAGACCCAAAGATAAAAATGTCACTGGTACCAAATGGGTCTTTAGAAATAAGTTGGATGAAGATGAAAAAGTGATCTAGAACAAAGCCAAACTTATACACAAAGGATATGCTTAGGTTGAAGGAATTGATTTTGAAGACACATTTGCTCTAGTAGCAAGGTTGGAAGCAATCAAAATGTTTTTGGCCTTATCAACATTCAATAATTTGAAGGTATATCATATGGATGTGAAGTCTACATTTCTGAACGGATAGTTAGAAGAAGTCTATATTGAGCAACCAAAAGGTTTCCAATGTTTAGACATTTCAGATTTTGTGTACATACTGAAGAAAGCACTTTATGGACTCAAATAGGTTCCTAGAGCATGGTACTCTAGATTGGATAAATATTTGCAACAAGAAGGTTTCTGGAGGTGCAGTGCAAATGGTAATTTATACATAAAAATAGAAGGTGATCAATTGTTGATTGTTGTTTATGTCGATGACATAATATTTGGTGAAAGTAGTGATGTTATGTGTAAAGAGTTCTAGGATGCAATGCAGAGTGAGTTTGAAATGTCAATGTTTGGTGAATTATCTTTCTTTCTTGGTTTAAAAATTTCTCAATCAAACAAAGGTATATTCATTTCTCAAAAGAAGTACATAAAAGAAATGTTGAGCAAGTTTAAGATGTAAGAATTTAAACCATTGAGTACACCTATGGTTATTGGGTGTAAATTGAGTAAGGATGATGAATTTGCTCTAGTAAACCGGACCTTGTATAGGTCAATATTGGTAGCTTGTGGAGGAAAAGAATGGCGGGCGATGATGATCAGGAGGAGAGTGAAATTGCCTAGAAACAAAACAACGATGGAGGCACTAACGTGAAACACGAAGAAGTAGGATTCACTTTCACAGATTGTTGTTCCAAAAATAAAGATTGAATTGTCTAAAATTGTGGACAAAGACGCAGAGAACTTAGAATCAAGGGTAGTTATTGGTCATTTTTTGGGTAAAATATTTACCAAAAAGGAGATTGGTGTATGGGCGATGCAAAACTGGCATCCTGATCCTGTGTTAAACTTTTTTTCCAAGGGTTTCTTTGTAGTAGTGTTTGAATCAGAGGAGATGCATGAGAAAATATTGAGGGCTGATCAATGGAAGCATGGTAACTGCTTTCTCTTCATACAAAAATGGGAAATGAACTTTGATCCTTTACTTTATAATCCAAGACACAGGCCAATCTAGTTGAGATTGCATAATCTCCCTTACGAGTATTGGTCAAGCAGTTTCCTGACAAAGATAGGTGATGCACTTGGCCATACAATTGAGGTTGATTTGAGAGACAGCGAGTCACTAATATATGCTCGGATAAAAATTTTGGCCATAAGAGACTTACCAGACAATATATATCTGATTGTTGGTGAGAAGGAATGGCGTCAATCAATTGAAATTGAAAAGCCAAAATTTGATTGCTTGAAATGTAAATGGAGAAATCACTTTGAAGAGAATTGTAAAAGATTCCCACCAAAATACAAGGACGTTTGGAAGGAAAAGTACCATGTTGAAGGTAAAATTGAGACAATTCAATCGTCCAAAGATGAATTTCTAGAAACAAAAATCCCAAAGAGCACAAAGGAAGAGGTAACATCGGAATGCCCCCAACTTGAAACAACAAATCAAATGGTAGTTGGGTAGGGTGAAGTGGCAGGTGGTGAAGAGATGCCTGAATTAGAAATTGCATTGAACCAACTAGAAAACGCCCAAGATATACTCGGTTCTGGCTCAGAATAAGATGTTGATGCAATTGATATTCTTGAAACCAAAATTGTTAGTCAAAGTGTGGCCAAGATAACTGCTTCTGGTTCAAAGTTAGGAAGAAAGACCAACAAACAAAAGAGGGAAGAGGAGGCTTTAACTGGGGATCAAACATCAATAAAATCCTATTTGCTGCATTCCAAGGGAGGCAACTCCTACCTTGGGGGGAGATAAGGGTCCTCATTTGGAATGTTAGGGGCATCAATGCCCCTAACAAAAAGTGACTAGTTAGACATCAGTTTGGCAGCCAAAACATTGATCTAATTCTTCTATAGGAAACAAAGTTAAAAGGTGACGAAACAATTGCTTTTTGCAAATACTGCAAAGGTTGGGAAGGCACTTTTGTGGATGTTGAGGGTGCTTCAGGTGGTTTGGGTGTGATGTGGCGACCAACACGTTTGAAGATTGATTCTATAATTTCAAATCCAAACTGGATGAAAATAAAGGTACATGTGTTCTCTTCCAATAATGAATACATTGTTTACAATGTTTATGGACTTGTGAAAACAGAAGAAAAAAAGTAGTATGGGATGCTATAACTCAAAACTATTAGTCTACAAGTGGTAAGGTAATTTTAGTGGGGGATTTTAATGCAATTGCATACACAAGTGAGAAATCGAGGTGCACTCGAAGAACCACACAATCACAAAGGGACTTTGCAAGGTTTATTATGGAAAATTATTTGCTTGACATTAGAGCAAGCAATGGCACTTTCACTTGGAACAATAGACGCAAAGGCTTCACCAACATTGCAGAGCGTTTGGACAGATTCTTGATATCAGAAAATTGGCTACAAGAATCTCTATTACCAAAATCCTCAATTTGGACAATTCCGATATCTGATCATTTTCCTATGGAGTTAACAATAAATGAGAACTCAAATCTAGTCAAGGGGAAATTTAGATTTGAAAGTATGTGGTTAAGATGTGAAGAGCTTCCTAATTTGATGAAAACTTGGTGGGAGGAGCCTACCCTTATTGAAGGTACTAAGATGTTCATTTTTTAGAAAAAGCTACAACATATGAAGTGGCAGTTAAAAAGCTGTAATAAAAACTCTTTTAAAAATATTTTTTTTCTGAAAAAGTTTGAATTGAAGAGGATCTTGCTGATCTGGGGGAGTTGGTGCTCAAATCTGGTATGTCAATAACCAAATTTGAGAGGGAGAAGATTCTAATGGACGAATATAACAAAGTCCTTGCTAGGGAAGAAAGTTACTGGAGGTCTAAATCAAGAGACACATGGCTTGATGAAGGGGACCTCAACACAAAATATTTTCATAATTCAACAAAGGTAAAACGAAGCTAGAACAAAATCGTGAATATCAAAGATAGCGAGGGGAATCTGATTTCAGATGAAACATTAATAGCAAAAGAGGGTGTCAAATTCTTCAAATCTCTATTAGGTGGTAGTGGGGAGGCAAAATCATTATTATGTAGCCTAATTGAAGACACACCTCCAATGGTCAATAATGAGCAGAATGAAATGTTGTATGCACCAATATCTTTAGAAGAAGTTAAAACTGCAATATATCAAATGCAACCCAACAAGGCTCTAGGCCCAGACGGGTTTACAACCTTATTTTTCCAAACATGCTGGCCCTTTATTGGTCAAGAAGTGCTTAAAGTTGTAGAGGAGTCAAGGAAGAAGTGTAGGGTCTTGAAGGATTTGAACAACACTAATATCATCCTTATTTCGAAGAAAGAATCAAGTGATTTTTTTTGGATTTTAGACCCATTTCATTATGCAATACAATTTATAAAATTATTGCAAAGGTCATAGCCAATCGATTAAAAAAAATTCTGCCCTGTATCATCTTAGAGGAACAAAGTGACTTTGTGCCAGAAAGGAATATAATGGATGGAATAATAATCGCTCATGAGATAATACACTCTTTGAAGAAGAATAATTCAAAAGGCATGATGCTAAAGGTTGATTTAAGCAAAGCATATGATAGAGTTAGATGGCATTTCCTGATGAAAACTATGGCAAGGTTGGGGTTTGGAGAAAAATGGATGAAATGGGTATATAGTTGTATCTCTACGCCAAGATATTTGGTGGTGATAAATGGTGCACCTCATGGTTTCTTTGAATCAACGAAGGGATTACATCAAGGTGATCCACTATCACCATTCCTCTTCGTCATAATGGCCGATGCTTTCAGCCGACACATAACAAATCTTCAAAACAAAGGTTTATGGAAAGGTATTGTTGTTACTCTCTCACTTCCTCCTATTACACATCAACTTTTTGCAGATGATACGGTTTTGTATGGTGTCCCAAATATGAAAGAAGTAAATATTGTTAAGAAAGCTATAGATTTATTTAGCCAAGAAGTAGGTCAACTAATAAATGCAGAGAAATCAAATCTATAATTCTTCAATACTCCCAAATGAGTGCAAAGGCGAATTGTAAATAAGCTAGGGTTTCAAATTGCAAATCTACCAGTGAAATACTTGGGTGTCCCCCTATTTCAAGGCACAGTAAAAAGTGACCTATGGGAAGAAACAATTAAAAAATGCAATGTGAGAAAAGATTGCTGGAAAGGCAAATGGCTAACTCTTGCAGGTAGGCTGACCATGCTGAAGGCGATCCTTGCAGCCATTCCAATTTACATGCTCTCAGTCATAGAAATTCCAAATAAGGTGGCAAGGAAAATCACAGGCATTCAAAGAAATTTCCTGTGGGAAGGGTCCCACAAGAAAAAGCGCATGCCTCTACTATCCTAGGACAAGGTAAAGAAGAATAAGAATAGCGGTGGGGCTGGTGTAAAGGACCTACAGGTACAAAACTCTACCCTTGGTGCAAAATTTGTTTGGAAGCTCTACAAAAACTTGGAGGATCTTTGGTGTAAAATCATAAGAGCCAAGTATTTGGACTCTCATGAAGCAGATCGCATCCTTACAATAGCTAATCCAACCAAAGGTTCTGTTGTATGGAATTTTATATTAAAGTGCAGATCATTCATTACAGATCACTTAAGTTGGAAAATAAGAGACGGTGAGAGGGCTTCCTTTTGGCATGACTCGTGGAATGGGTATGCCCCCCTCAATCGCTTTCCAGGAATGGTTGAAGCCTTACAAATAACAAGCACTAAATATGGGGAAAAAGTAAGGCACTACATGGTGGACATTAAACAGGAAAATGGTCAAATAGGGTTCAAATGGAAGGAGTTTGAGATGCTCGATGACCAAGTCAGGCTCATTATAAAAAATGAGCTTGACAACAGATAGATCTTAATCTTAGGTGGGAAGGACTCAATCTTTTGGTGTGCAGCGAAATTAGGAGAATACTCTGCTAAGATTGGTTACGAAGTGTCGCAACAGGAAATGACTTCAACAATTTGGCCAAAAAAATTGTGCTGGGGCAAAATGGTACTTCCAAAGGCAGGTTCCTTTGCCTAGATAGCTATACACGAATGTGCTTTAACATGTGACAGACTAAATCGAATTGGGATAATGGGCTTGCATAGGTGTGTGATGTGCTGCAAGGACTTGGAAACTGCTAATCATCTTTTTGTGCACTGTGAAGTTGCACAAAGCTGCTGGAAACATTTCTGCACCAAACTCGACTGACATACCCCCCTCCAGAACAACCTTAAGGACATCTTCATATCGTGGCCTAGGCTTTATAAAGGCTCAACTTTGGAAGGCCTCTAGTGTGAGATGCCTACAATGATAATTTGGCAAATATGGAAAGAAAGGAATGCTCAGATTTTCAAAGAGAAATTGTCTTCTCTAGAATGTTTGCTGCACAAAATAGAGTCTGGCATTAGTGAACACATGAATGTTCACACAAGGAATAAGTGCTACAAGCTCTTTTCATCTTGGGACCAAAAAATGGTGGTTAACTGACCTCTTTTGAAATCTCTAAAGGGTTTCCTATTAAAGAAGAAAGTAGATCGAAGCAAAATAAAGTGGGAACTAGCCCCCATTGGAAGATTGAAACTGAATTTTGACGGGGCCTCAAGAGGCAACCCAAGGAAATCTGGTGTTGGCTTTGTGCTTAGAGATGAAAAGGGCGCTATGGTCTGGGCAGCTTCCATTAAATTATCGTATGACACAAACAATGAAGTTGAGTGCTCTACACTATATGAAGGTATAAAATACTGTGTAGAGTAAAAAAGCTACATAATATCGATTTTGAAGGAGATTTTGAAATTGTATTAAGAGCTGTTATAGCAAGAACCGCCTCAAGTTGGAAATTGAAACAATGGGTTGAGTGGATAATTGCAATGCTCAGTTCAATCCCCAATCACAAGCTCTCACATACCTACAGAGAGGCGAATAGGGTAGCAGATTTCTTGTCCAATAGTGGCATCGATCAGAACGTGGGTGTCTTACAATCAAATCACCCCTCCTCTTGGCAGGGGTTACCATCATATCTTGAGCAAGATCTAGTGCCAACAAACTGAATGGAAGCTCTGGGGGCACTTCCTCAATCCCATGTAACATGGGTTGTAAAGGACAAGCCTTAAGGCGTGTTTCAGTTTGTAGCAACGCATAGGTAAGGCTTCGTCTTCCACTTGTAAGGGCACTGATAGGGTATAATTGTCCAATATAGCGTGCTCAGTGGAAATTCTCTTTGTGCGGAGATGAACCTCATGTATGCAAACAGTGGTAATAATCTCGCAGCAACACCTTTCCAAAATAGTTATCTCAAATGTAATATTCCAACTATATAATTAATAAATAAAGAGAGCTACCCTCATTGGTAGCGGTTCGCCAAAAAAAAAAATTGGTAGCTTGTGTGTATGTGACTGCATCTAGACTAGATATAATGCAAGTTGTTGGGATGACTGCTAGATTTTAGGCAATGCCTAAGGAAACTCACATGCCAAGGCAGTCAAAATAATATAAAAATATTTGAAGGCTACAATGGATTTTGGTTCATGGTATCCTAAGTGTGAAGAATTCACACTAACTGCATACACTAATGCAGAATGGGAAAAAATCATGAATGACCAAAAGAGTACAAGTGGTGGAGCTTTCTTTCTTGGTGGCAGTCTTGGCTAAGCAAGAAGTATGATTCAATATCTCTATCTCTAGCAAAAACAGATTACATTGCAACAATTTCATGTTGCACTTAGGTAAATTATGGATGAAGCAAAACTTGAAGGAGATGAAAATAGAGCTTGATGAATTCATTCGAATTCTTTGTGACAATACGAGTGTCATAAATATTTCAAAGAATTTGGTAATGTACTCAAGGAAAAATCATATTGTAATTAAGTATCATTTTCTAAGAGGGAAGGTTGGAGACAAAGAGGTCAAGTTGGAATGTGTTGAAACTAAGGAGCAAATAGCAGACATCTTCACAAAACCTATTCCTAAGGAGACTTTTGAGTATCTCTGACAGAAGTTGGGAGTTTTTGCTCCCTCCTCTTGAATCCAAAGGATGCATAGTTTGAGGGGGAGTGTTGACTCCCTACCACAATAAGACTTGGCAGTCTTGCAGACTATTTCAGAAGTAGTGTGGTATGTACTTAGGAGGAGTCTATTCAGGAAATAGGTTTCTAGATTGTGCAGTAAGCAATTGACCTTTGCCATTGATGTCAAAGGGGGAGAAATGTACCTCAAAATGCTAAATCATCTAAGGGGAGAAAGAACACAAGTGATGTGGCTGACGCATTAGATTTGTCTTCTTGTGCCAACATAATTTTGTTGTTTTCCATTAATGACAAAGGGGGAGATTGTTGAACATATGTTGTCATTGATTTCAAATGAGTAATATTAAGGAGTATTGTCAAGGAGTATTATCCTTGGTGTCAAAAGGCGCTCATTGATATCAAAGGTGTAATATCAACAAAACAATGAGAATTAGATGTAATCATTCTATTATATTAGATCATTTTGAGAACAACGAAGAAGACTACTATAGTAAGCTTGCAATATCATGCTCGTATCTATTCATGTTGATAGATATAATCTAGAAGTCAGACAAAATATTGGAGGTCAGTTATTTAGGTAGAGATATTTTTCTAATAACATGTTCATGATCTATATTCCTTCTTAGATGCAAGTTTTGGTCTGTGGTTTGAAAGGAGAATATGTCTACACTTGTTTTTATCTTATTCCAAAGTTTCTAAAATTTATATTTAGAATGCAAAAAGGTTGACTTGTGACAGTTGGTTCTCTATGCAGGTTAATTAACCAGTGCATGTTCTAGAAATGTGCGACAACGACTTGTAGAATGTGACTTTCAGAGGCAACATGGGAAAGTGAAATAGGTCCTGGTTAAGACCCTTGAGGGAAGCACATGACATCATATTCTTTTAGAGGCAACAAATTTTATTTTGGACCTACTTGCTACATGTTTCATGTGAATTTGAATTGAGGTCCTCCTTAGTCGACTTGGATAATTACAAATGGTGTTAAGGGACTCCTAGCTAGCATGAATTAATTTTAATGTAATAAGATGCATATAATCATCATAGTTTATATCTCATCAGGGTGAGAGTGTGTGTGTAAGTGAGAGAAATTGTGCAAGCAAGTGTAAATCCAAGTGATGTAATGGGAGTTCCATTTCAATCATTATGTGCAATCATCAGAAGATCATAAGTTGTGTGAGAGAGGATTTGAAGCAAGTTTAGATCAAGTGTAAGTTGTGTGTAATCAACATTGAAGTTATGCAAGCTTTATCTTTGTACACCGGTAGGACTGGTGTCTTACTTATTGAGTTGGTGCTCAGATCTTTGTATTGGGGATTGGTGTCTCTGGTAAGTTGGTGCCTACAAATACTATAGGGGATTGGTGCCTTTGATAGGTTGGTGTGTACTTTATGATTGTAATCTATTTGTTATTTTTGTGAGGCCAAATTTGGATGTAGATCCACACAACTCTTGTCACCATGGTTTTTTCTATTCTAGGTTTCCACATATATCTAGCGTTCATTGTGTGAATGTGTGCATCTATGTTTCTTGATTGATAGTAGTCATTTTTGATTTATGATTAGTGATTCATGTTTGGAAATTCACGTTGAATTAAAGAGTTTTAAATAGATTTGATATACTGATTCACCCTCCCTTACAGTATATTGTGTGCCCTTTAGTTGTGTCCTTAAGCACCTTGGGATCCTTACACCCCTTCTTTTTCATTTTAGTTACACTATTTTCTATATTAATAGCTCTAACCATTCCTTAACAAACTTGGGATAGGAGCATTCACACATTATTTTTCTATCTATCTATCTATTGGTCATTGTGGATGTAGAAATACCAAAGCAAGAGTGATTTGAAGGCAAATCCACAAACAACCCCACATTTTTTTGTTGTTCTTTGCAACTACATATTTTTTTTGGGTAGAGACATTTAGCTACTTGGGAGCTTGGTGATATTTTCCCTTTCATTATCATTTTAATCAATTTATTTCAATAGATTAGTTTCTTATTTTATTATTTTGTTATTGGCAATTTTGTCATATTTTGTAGTTTTATCTTTTTCTATGTGTAGGTTGTATTTTATGGACAAGACAATGTTTCAATTTTTTTGGTCTTATGGGACAACAATGCATCGTGTAAATGTCCATTCAGAGCTCTTGTGTCTAGACCACTAGTCTTTAGATTTTAATGATAATTTTTTATATTATTTATTATATTTGTAAATTCATATTCTAGAATTATAAATTGTATTCTATTAATTTCTCTCATTTGTAACTTAGTTAAAAACTATGTTTTCTACGCTCTAAAATTGTTCTAGATTTTTGATTTTATTTTATTAAATCATAATAAAAAACATGTAATTTAAAACTAATAAATTTTAATGTGGAAGCAATGAAAATGTTTGATTAATATACTTCAACTAAACTCCAAAACTTCTTCTTTTATAATTAGTTAGATATTTTTAATACTACTTTTTTATTATTTGATTTTCGAACAATGAAAATGTTTGATTAATATACTTCAACTAAACTCCAAAATTTCTTCTTTTATAATTAGTTAGATATTTTTAATACTAATTTTTTATTATTTGATTTTCAAGCAATGAAAATGTTTGATTAATATACTTCAACTAAACTTCATAATTTCTTCTTTTATAATTAGTTAGATCTTTTTAATACTAATTTTTTATTGTTTGATTTTTCTAAAATATTTCTTTTACACAAAAATATGTACAAATCTAATTTATTGACTTAAAAAAATCAACCAACTCCACAAACTTTACTTTTCACATTGCTTAATCTCTTTAACAAAAAACCAAACAATTACTTTAGTCTCTAAAATAATAAAGACTATTGAGATTATGCATTAAAAATTAGTCTCTAAAATAATAAAGATTAGTCTCTAAAATCATAAAGACTATTAAGATTATACATTAAAAATTAATCTCTAAATATTAATATTATGTATTAAAAAACTTTATTATTAAGATTATGCATTTAAAAAACATTATTTTACATAAAATTAGATGACTATATAATAAAGTAAGAGATTAGTTTAAAGATTTCATAATTCACATGGCACTCTCAAAGCAAAGAAATAAGACTAAATGATTAAAATAATTTTTCCAAAAACATAGTAATATTAAAACCTCATTGACCTATTATAACAAAAAGGATCACATAAAACCTCCCTTTACCTATTATAACAAAAAGAATCACATACAAAATATTATACTATAGAAAATAAAATAAGACATTAATTATTAAAAAGATGAAAAAATGAGACATCAATTATTAAAAGATGAGAAAATAAAAAAGCTCCATAAAATTAACAATTCAAAAAGAAAAAAAGAAAAGTTCTACATCTTTCTCGTTAAAAATCTAGTATTTTATCCTATTCCACCTGACCGGCCATCTACTCAACCGTCCAACCACATCCACACGGCAAAATCTCCTCTGTTTCTCAAAACTTGTCCAGAAGCTGGTCTGTTGAGACGGACAATACTTTTTATCTTTGCCACCTATCCCACATAAATTCTACATCACGCCGAAGTTGCTCATGTGCTCTTTAATTATATTTCCACGTCAACACGACACCACAAGGACTAGTTCTTAAAGCGTGTAAGAGAAAAGGTCTAAACGGAGCAATTTACAAGAAAATTAAATAAATTCAAACGAAACACTGCGGTCGAATCAAAGAAGAATACAGAATTTCGTAAGAAATTAAGAAAAAAATTAGAATTGTATTCTTTGGGACATCCGCCATTTGCTTTAAAATTGCCACGCAACGTCTACACACCATTTAAAGTGCGGTTGAGGTTGGTGACGAATTAACTGCACTTTCTATTTCTTTTTCTCTCTCTACAATTCTCTCTCTCTCTCTCTCTCTCTCTCTCTACAAAGGAAGACAGGCCCAGTGCATGAGCACGAAACTGCCAAGTTCAGAGACACAGCTTTTCTGTTTTTTCTGATCGCAGGTTCGAAACCCCTCGAAGCATTTTACTGTTCGCGGTTTTAAATCCGAACAAATTCTGAAATAATAGAATGGCAAACCAATTGGAAGCGAATGGGCACACAAACGGTCAGTACTCTGGTAACTCTTCTCCGAATGGAACGACTGTGGACAGCAATGGCGAAGGAGCGCATGCCAAGGCCAGCGTTACAGAGGAGAAGGTAACGAGGCAAAAATTGATCGGTAGTTATTTTATTTTTTTTAATCTTTTTAAAAAGAAAATGTTTCGACTGCGGGATCCTACGTTTTTGGCTTTGATGTCCCGACCGAAGTGTATTTGTACTATAGAAATCACTGAGGGTTTGCGCTTTGCCTCGTGATGCGTTTTGCATTAGAAGCTGTAATTTACTGGCTCTTTCCATTGAGGAGTATCTTAAGCTACTCAAATTTACATGTAATTTACTCAATTTAATACTTAATACGCGTCTTAGGGATTTGAACTTGAATCTTTTTTTCTGGAAGTTTTTTGGTTTATTTCTTGAGTTCATTTGCACTTACTTGTCTATATAGGCATTCTTTTTAGATATTTTCTTGTTTCTATGGGCGTCTAGTCTGAAAATGTTTTGTAACGCCTTTGTGTAATATATGAAAACTGTAAATATCCTGCAAGTGAAACATTTAAGTAGCTGTGCAATTTGGTAGGTATTGATGTAATTTGAAAAAACGTGTGTAATCAGAAAAAATATATTTGTAAATTTGAAAACCATGTATGTAATTTGGAAAACGAATGTGTGGTTCAGAAAATATTTGTGTACCTGTGCCAAGCGGAGTGATTTAAGGCACATGATCTAGGTTAATTCTGTGAATGCCTGATAATAATGTATACAATATCTGTTTACCGGCAGTTTTCAAAGGAAACGCGTTTCAGCATTGGTGGAGAAGCTCCGCAGCTCGCCGTGAAAGGCTATGTGTAGCCGTAATCCGAGTTTGATATTGTAGGTTATATTTTTTATTTTGTAATTATGCTTAATATCATTATATAAGTGCATTATTGGTGGAGGAGCTCTTTTTTTTGCCAGGAAAATTGCCTACGCGATCTACTGAGTTTCGTTGTTTAATTTATTTGCTTTATTGTATAGTTTATTACTGCATATATCTGGGTGATTGCGCCTACTATCACTAGACACTTGAAACTTATAGTTTATAAAGGATCTGTGTTCCGTTACAGGTAGAAAGGTGATTTAAGGCTACAGATAGTAGGTTATATCTGTAAACGTTTGCACGTATGTGTTATTGTTGTATAGCAGTGTTTAAAGGAAATATTATGCATCATTGGTGCAGAAGCTCTGTCCTCTGCCAGAAAGATGGCTAGGTGATCTTCTGAGTTTGATTTTATGGGTTATGACAGTAAATATGTGTACTTGTGCCTGATTTTTTTATGTAGTGGGCAGTTTTAATAGGAAAGAATTTACATTTTGGGTGAAGCAGCTTTGCACTTTGCCAAGAAAATTGCCTGGTGACTTATTGAGTTTGATAGTCTAGATTAGTTGTTTGATTGGTGAGGTTGTGACTACAAATAACTATTTATGTTGGCTAATATCATTACATAATGGGCAGCTTCGAAACATAGATTTTTTTATATAAGTGGAGAAAAGTTGCCTGCCGATGTACTGAGTTTGATTGTATAGGTTAGTTGTCTGACTGGCTAGGCTATGATTGTTGAGATCTGAGTAACTGTGCCTAATAATATCATGTAATGGACAGTATAAAAGAAATTGATTACATTATAATTGGAGGAGCTCTGTCATTTACCAGGAATTTTGCCTGGTGATGTACTGAGTTTGAGTGTCATTTTTCATTACAGTTGGGGGTGCTCCACCCATTGTTGCCTAGTGACTTTACGAGATTGATTGTTTAGGTGATGACCACACATATGTGTAATTATAGTCAATTATATTTTATAGCAGATAGTTTAAAAGGATATATTTTCCATTATTAGTGGAGATTGACCTTTTGCTGCCTGGCTATTTGCTGACTTTATTTGTTTAGGTTATGACAGCAAGTATATAGTGTAATTTTAGCTGAGATATTGTATAGTAGACAGTTTAAAAGGAAATATTTTTCTTTAAACGTGAAGGAATATAGTGGGTAATTTAAAAGGAAATATTTTTTTGTTAAATCCTAAAGGCGAAGGAATTCTGCACTTACATGCCTGGTGTTTTGCTGAACTTGATTGTTTAGATTATTTGTATGATGGTCTAGGTTATGACTACAAATATCTGTGTAATGTGCATAATATCTGTTCTTATTAAACTGATTACAGCTGGAGGAGTTCCGTCGCTTGCTGGGAAAATCTTCTGGTGATGTGCTGAAGATTGTTGGGGTTGGTGCTGGTGCATGGGGCAGTGTGTTTGCAGCCCTCTTGAATGATGCATATGGCTGCTTCCGTGACAAAGTGCAGGTCAGGATATGGCGCAGGGCTGGTCGGACAGTGGATCGAGCCACAGCAGAGCACTTGTTTGAGGTAATTAACTCTCGGGAGGATGTCCTTCGGCGCCTCATTAGGCGTTGTGCATACCTCAAATATGTTGAAGCCAGGCTTGGTGACCGTGTTTTGTATGCCGACGAGATACTGAAGGATGGGTTTTGTCTGAACATGATTGAGACGCCACTCTGCCCACTCAAGGTTGTCACAAATTTACAGGAGGCTGTCTGGGATGCTGACATTGTTATAAATGGACTTCCTTCAACTGAGACAAAGGAGGTTTTTGAGGAAATTAGCAGGTATTGGAAGGAAAGGAGGACCATGCCTATTATAATTTCACTCGCTAAGGGGGTTGAAGCAGCTTTGACACCTGTTCCACACATTATCACTCCCACTCAGATGATTCATCGTGCCAGTAAGCAATTTTTCTTTTCTCTAAATCTGAATGTGCTGCCTCTTTTTGAAATTTTACATAATTCTAAGTTTTTCTCATTTTTTAATTTACATGGGTTTTTTATCTTCGCAATTTCTGTTCATCTGTCAGCTTCCACACGTTTTTTGAAATTTAGAAATCCCTGGAAATCTTGTTTAATACCAAGCTTTTAGTTTCGTAAGTTTAATGATTATATTAATCGCTTTTCTGTTTTCTATGAGATTTTATATATGTTTATATAAAAATTTGGCAAATTTTCCAAGCAAAAGTAATCTATAAAAAGTGAGGCAGATTTCCTAGGATTTCTTGTTCTATCTACAGTTATAATGAAAGTTTGTGCTATACTTTTTCCGTTTTTCTTGATATTGGAGCTATATACATTTGTAGACAATTTACATTTGAATTTTGTTTCCGAGTGAATTATGTTTATCTCCTTGAGGATTTTTTACTTGACAGCTGGAGTACCAATTGAGAACATACTTTACTTGGGAGGACCGAATATAGCATCAGAAATATACAACAAGGAATATGCAAATGCTCGAATATGTGGATCTGACAAATGGAGAAAGGCTTTAGCAGAGTTCCTACGACAGCCTCATTTTATTGTATGGGACAACAATGATCTTGTTACCCATGAGGTTATGGGTGGTTTGAAGAATGTCTATGCCATTGGTGCTGGTAAGTTTCTTATTCCTAATTATTTCTCTGGAAGTCCATTGGGTTAGGTAATGAAGTTGCAAACATAATGGCCTTTTGTTGTGCGCAAATGTTTGGACATCATCTTGGCATGTAAATGCAACTTCTGTAGCAAATATTTGTTCTCTCAGGATTACCAATGTTAAATTTACCATTTGAACTTTAGTAAATAACTGTGAAGACATCATGATTTTTAGTTGTATTTTTTTGCTGTTTCTCAATTAGCAAATGTTGCACGCAAACATAAACAGATTTCTTAGTCCCTCAAATGTCAATGGAAGTAGGCACAAGGAAAATTTTAATGTCTATGATTAATGAACTGGCCGTTGTTATGTGCCAATCAACAAATGAGACTTGCATTAATGGGTGCATAATAAATTCCGTTTTGGATACTGGAAAAGTCCTGAATCTCAGATTTGGACATTATAAAGTAGGAAATACTCACACGGACCTGCTAGTTTTTAAGGGTTACATCCATTGGCTATGAGGTTTTAGAAAAACATAATACTTTTCTAATGTTTAGGGCCTAGGTCATCACTTCAGACCTCTAAAACATGGGGAAAGGTCCAAGAGAAGAATATATACTGCCTATTTTAAAGCCTTATTGTCATCACAAACTGGCTGAAACCTAAACTGCTTTGTCAAAAAGTATAAATCTTGCTTTTTCCTCTATTTTTCTAGATGGAACATTATATCTTATTTTATGTTCCATTTTAATCTTAATAATAAAATGCTTATGATTTCTGAAGATTTTATTTTTCTTTGTATTGAAAAACCTACTTTTCAGGAGCAGGTACATAACTCCATTTTTATGGATTACATATAATGGCAGCATGCCTGCTGGGTTTTGAATGTAGGTTCACTGCAGTGCTAGACCACAGCCTAACGGGCAATTTCCAAATATTCGTTGACACATTGTTCCTATTCTTAAGATTTCCTTAATACTCGCCTTTATTCCTAATCTGATGGGTATTTACATTTTTTTCTCCTTTTATCATCACGTACTATTCCTTTTCGAGCCAGCCAGCATATCAAAGAATTATTAACAAACATGAGGGGTCTTTACAACTAAATCTTCAAGACTATTTCATATATGATTTCTTAATTTTGACTGGGCTGTGGAGTTAGTATCACTTTACGTCAATGCCTAAACAATTGTTAAGGGTGCCTGCTCACTTTTTATGGTTTGGTGGTGCAGACATTCAAGCTCACAATTATTTACTTTCTACATAGTTTAGAAGTAGGTGAGTTATATGCTCGTCTGAGGTCTGGCAGATTTTTGATTTGTGATTTTTTTTTTATGGCAGGCATGGTTGCAGCTTTGACTAATGAAAGTGCAACTAGTAAATCGGTCTATTTTGCCCATTGCACTTCAGAAATGATATTTATAACTCATCTGCTTTCTGAACAACCAGAAAAATTGGCTGGCCCTTTGCTGGCTGATACATATGTTACATTGTTGAAGGGACGTAATGCATGGTATGGGCAGATGTTAGCCAAAGGGGAATTGAGGCCAGATATGGGTGACAGCATCAGAGGCAAGGGAATGATTCAGGTAATGATATTATGGTTCTGCTAGTGATACCCTACACAATATACACTGTTTCTATGTTAAATAATTGATTTTAAGGTTTGTCAGCTGTTGTATGGGTTGAACTAAAATTCCTGTATTTTGAATCTTCACAGGGTGTTTCAGCTGTAGGGGCATTTTATGAGTTGCTTCGTCAACCTAGCTTAAGCCTTATGCTCCCTCATGGAGACAAACCTGTAGCTCCCGTGGAGTTGTGCCCCATTTTGAAGACTCTCTACAGTATATTGATTTCAAGGTGAGCTTTGCTACTTTCTTATGAATTGAAAAAAAAAATGGCATCTGAAAGAGAAATGCAGCCAGGAGAGAAAGCAAAGCAAAAGTTGCGAATGTTCTTAAAAGATCAATGAGCCATTTTAGGCATGTTTTTAAAACTAGAATTCTCTCCATATCTCATGATGTTTAAATCCTTTTTTCCTTGGCTATTTTCTTGGAAGAGCATGCTATGAATATCAGACATCTCGATCTCATTGCAGATTAACCATTGAACAAAGAACATATTGCTTTCCATCTTCACTGAAAAAGTTCTTTCCAATCTAGTGAAAATTAGATACTGAATTTCAGCATAAATTTGAACAGGGAAACAGTCTGTACAGTTGGGTGTAGGATAGCAACTATACCTATAAATCTTGTTGGTATAGTAAGAGAAAGGGTGATGCAGTCAAGGATAGGGAGGCAAATGAATGTTGACTTTGCCCTTGCAGCCAAACGAATCTATTCTAACAACATAAGAACCTAACACATGTTGACTTTGTCCTTGCAGCCACACGAATGTATTCTAACAACACAAGAATCTAACACAAGACTGCACAAGAATCTAACACAAGACTGCTCTACTTATAAGTAAGATTTAACAACACAACCAACACTTGAATATAATCAACATAAGGCTATTAAGAATGAGGATATGCTTTAAATCTGATTTTATTGCTCAACACATGAGTCCTTGATATAACAGGGATTACAATGATCTTTGACATAACAAGGATTACAATGATCATACTAAAGATTTCTTCACATTACATTGGAAAAGAATACACCAAAATTTCTGGGAAAAATCCGGCAGAGTTTCCTCTTGTAAAAACAATCTTTTTGACCTGAAAAACCACACCGTATCCACCTATAACACACCACCACTGAGCTCCTGTGACCTGAAAAGCAAAGAAAATCCCTCACTCATATGACTTACAAAAAACACCTTCTATGGGAGCTAAACTGGTCTTCAATCTTCAATCTGCTATTATCCTTACATCCTCCTCTGACTTGGGTGCCAAAAATGAGAGAACAATCTGCAAATAGTGTAACTCACTTCTCTCCAAATTGAGACCCCCCTCTCCAAGAATGGAGACCAAGTCAATGAGTAACTCCCATTATCAAGATCAAGCATGGAGATCATGTCAAATGTGTAACTCTCACCATCAAGAACAGTTAATCAGCGGTCAAGAATAGACATGTGGGACACCCTCTCCAACATGCATTAACATGCAAAAGGATTTGCAAGATCATTCATCAGCATGAAAACAAGGCACTCCATTTTCCAAGGCTGATTTGGGAAGTCAAAAATGCTTCTTACAAGTAACCCCTTCATCTATGACATGTCACAGATGTTCTTACTAGAGATAATGGTTTTCATAACTAACCTGCTTTTTGAAAGAGGTACCATAACACATCAGAGGCCTCCTTTCAAGTGTCAATAGTGGATCTCAAAGATTTCCTGCCAAGTGGGACATTCCAAAAGACAGGGAAAACACTTGAAATTTGAAAATTTGAGCCTAGGAACCTAAGTTGTGAACAAGAACTGAAAATTAAAACAAAACTACTCTTTCAGTTATGCTGACTATTCGTTTGGTGATGCTGATTACCCAATACCTTGAGATGCTTTTGCATCAGAGGGGCTAGATTGGTGGTCATGTTTTCATCCCATAAGCAAACATTCTAAATGTAGTCACTTATAAATACTATTTCAAATTTCCTAGTGGCAAGGTTTTAGGATAATGGATTCTAGGTCTCAGTGTTTCTTAGTCCATAGTGCATCTATTTTGCACTTTTCCCGAAGCACAATGTGTGTTTTATGCTTCACAGATATTTTTATGCTGGGGCCATGCTTCGGGCAAACCTAGGAAGACCCATAACTCATTGGGCATAAAGAGATTTGTGCTTCACATACTAAAAAATGTGCACCATTGTTTACCATTTGCTCCATAGGCAGTCTAGTCTATGCATGTTAAATGTCTGCCGCTTGCCATATGTGCCATTAAAACTTCATTTTGCGTGCCTTATCACACCATAATCTTGTGGGCATAAAAATATCTGTGCACATATAATATTTCTTCCTGTCCATTTTATTGCCTGGTGTGCTGCATGCACAATGGTCTCTGCACAGTTGAAAGCACTTGCACCCAGAGAAAGCATATCTTTCACAAATAAGTAATCCTCTGGGGCACAATCATTTATCAAAATACAAGCCATCAAAATAGCTCAAATTGAATGTATGAGCAATATGATCAAGGCCAAGGGTGCCTTCAACAGCAGCAGTCAACAAAATAGCAAATATCTATGATAATAAAGAGGCCCGCTGGACATAAAAGATAAAGCAATTAATATAATTATATTAAACTAGATTATATTGTGTTAAATAAAATATTATATTTAAAAATAAATTCCCAACAGAACTAAAGTAAAAGCCTCTTTGTTGAAAATGTCTTTTCTCCTTTAGCAAATGCCGCAGAGAAAACCTCACTTCATTCTATGGCTACTGCAAAGAGCTCAAAAATGTTTCCTTTGGTGGATAAAAAGCTTTCTTCCTTACTCTGCTACTCAAGTTACGAGTCCTACATCTCAGCCTTCTTTTGAGCCTCCTGCCATTGTGAGGGGCGGTTGGTATTATCATCAAAGCAACAAATTGTTGAAACCCCACAAGGAGGGGGACTGTTCTTTGGTTTCCAATCAGAACTTTAGTAGATCTGTGATTATTACTTCTTACATGCTTAGATTTGGCAGTAAAAAGGAGCTTGATATGTTGTGACAATTTTATATCTTTTAAACTTTAGACAGTTCGGGGCTTTTAGACAGTTTTATATCAATCGATTGTATCCAAGGTTGGCTGGCCGGTTATGGCTGTCAGTTGTCACTTGTTATTGTTATGTCACTATAGAAAATGGGAGACGGCCTTTGACAGTATTATATATACATGGCTGTACACAGCCATAACAAACCCAGGAATTTTTTTTTGCCCTACTGACGAATTTAAACCCTCAACCTGTACTGGCAACTTAGGTGTGCATGAAATAACTTTTAAGGTGAGTTTCCTTCCCTGTTGAAGCTTAGTTTTCATTTTATGCATGGTTAAGATGTTACCAATTTTTGAGATTTTGTGATGTAAATGGATTTGTTGGGATGGTTCTGTGAAGACCTCAAAATCAGGGGAGTGAACATGTGTCTTTTACTACCACCTGCTGAGGCTACCGAATTGTTTAAAAATTGGTGCCTTTTTTATACTTCCCCCTTTCATTTCAAAAGGGATTTTGGTTTTATCTAGCTTCTCTGATTTAATTTATCAGCTGAGATTATTAGTTAGTGCTCCCTTGTAGGTATTATACCATTAACTACCAGAGGCAGTTTGACCTTCTTATATTGATAGGTGAATTGAGCCAATATGGGTGCAACTTCAAACCACAGGTGCTTTTGAGAGAATATATCTTAACAATTGATTTTGATGCCTAAGAGATCCTTCCTAACCAAAGTTAAATACACTATGTTTTGCGACTTTCCAAAGTTTTACTTTTACCAATTCTTTTAATCTATATTATTTTGAATGTATGGTCTGGCTTTAGTGAAAGATGCATGTCAAGAATGTCTAGACGAGATTAAACAATGTTGAAACTGTTAAAAGACTAGAAGTAAGCTATCAAGTCAGAGATGCACTTAAGCAAGTGTGATCTAATTAATCCTGATCATTTTTGTGGTTGTGTGTCCTTGTTCTGACATTTCTTCTTTTATCTGGTTTCTTTTGTTGACTTTGTTTCCATTGATCTGGATGTATCTTCTGATTTTTTCCATACACTTTTTTTCCTACGAATTTGATATTCCCCTTAATATTTAGGGATTTTGGATTTTTCCACTCTGCTGCTTCTTTTGAGACTTGTCTGATACCAAACACTTTCCATAAGGCCAAGTGAAAGCTTTCAACTTTCAATTATGCCAAGAACATGAAATGAATTCCAATGAAAATAAAACTTTGTTGGTATGATTGGCTTTATTGGTCAGAGGGTTCATCAGAAGCCTTGTTTCTTCTCTAATCACACTTGATATGGAGTTTTTGCTTTCTCCAGTGGCTTGTGATCCTTTTTAAACGACTCGTTCTTTTCTGCTATAAAACATACAATGAACAGTTTGGTGCTCCTGTTTATTCTTGTTCATCTTCTAGTAAAATTCTCCCACATTCCATAGAACCTTGTGAGCGGGTGGATAATGATGTCCATTACTGGCGAAAGCAAACTCAGCCCTGCAGGTAGCTCTTGGCCTCTATCACTTGCATGCTTAGGGTGATAGTTGGCTAACTCTAGGATATGGCTGAATCACTTTACTTGCAGAGAATGCTCCCTGATTACTATCACGCTGGAGTAGCAATAAGCTTATCTGTGAGTGGGTTATAAGATTTATTGTTCTGGTTATCACCTGGGAAGAAAAAGGACAGTCTATGTCTTATGGGGTATTGCAACTCTCTATGTATCCCCCTGGTAGAGTCCTCAGCTCCACCCTTCATGTGTTGCTATAGAAGTTGGCTCCTGTATCAGACTTGGTTCTAACAAGTGGGGAGTTCTCTATAGCCAGTCAAATAAAAGCCAAAAGTCTAGGTCTAATAGCTGACATATTACTTACTTGGACAGGTTTAACAGCAGGAAGATTAGGAACCACTCTAGTTATATGATTCACCATTTCATGGCGGTACATATGCCTGTGAAATAGGTAGCCTTTGTAAGTTATGTTAAAAGTTGCAAAGATAAACATTTGCAATTAGGCTACAAGAGGGAGACCCTAGAACTTATGAACTGATGTGGCATGACTACAAAGTAAGCTTAAGAACTTTAACAAAGTTTTTGCCTTGCACTCAAGTTCCTATTTGGCTTAAACAAACTAGCTATTAATCACGGAGGCTCAACATGACTCACCTGAATTGAGTAGTTCAAATGACTCCTCTTAAAGCTGTCATTAGTTTAGAGTCTCGAACATGTAAAATCTCATTATTATTTTAGTTAGTTTATAGACAGGCTTCAGCTTTGGAACATACTTAACAAGTCAGTCTAGACTTTGGAAACAGAATTAGACTTTTCTAGTACCATACCCACTAGATCAGCTCATACCCTTTTAATTTAGAATACAAATACATATATCATCCTCTATAAACTGCTTAATAACGGTGATTAAAGGGATGTGTTACTTAGGAGTTATCCATATATTGCATTTCGGTAATATATTGATCTAGATGTGTGTACTAATATCATGGATCTTTCAACAGGTCTCAGAAGGACCAACAAAAGGGTCTAAGAGAGTACAAATGACTCAGATTTCTCTCCAATGTCTGGCCGTAGATATTTTGATTTAATTATTACATATGCATTACAGTTTGTCATACTAGTTGTTTCATGGATATCCATATCAGTAATAAAATTTAAACAAGAAAATGATTTATTTTCATGGTAGAAAGGAGCCCAGCCGTAACTATTTACTGCTACTATAAACTCCTGGTTAGAAGCTAGAAGGTTTTGATTTGGAATAAAAATACAGGGGCTGAGACATGCTCTAGAAATTTATTAAACATTTCCACCTTGATAATCTCTGATTCTCTACCTAAACACCTAGCCTCTTAACTTACATGGATAGTTATCTGTCTGCACCTCCTCTAATCTAAAGGTAATATCCATGTACAGCTCACAAATGACACTTCATATGGTGAAGGTTATGCAAAGTTGCAAACATCTGAAGATATTTCCTCTAAAAAAGAATGCATTCAAAAGGTGATGCAGGAGCATCCTGGGTGCAAGGGCAATCTTGCATCAACAATATTTTTTTTTCAAGTTTTAGTTAAGATTTGTTGTGTTTTCTTTTGTATGCAAGCATCTATAGATACTTCCTCTAAAAAAGAATGCATTCAAAAGGTGATGCATGAACATCTTGGGTGCAAAGGCACTGTTGCGTCAACCCATTTTTTTTTTTAAGTTTTAGAAGTTTTGTTGTGTTTTCTTTGGTTTTGGGTTGTTGCTTCAAGGAATTTTTAGAAGCAATTTGGGCAAATTGAAAGAATCACCTTGTAGAAGAGTTTAATGGGTATTTATAGCTTAGATTTGGTGAAGTTTCGACAAAAATTGATGAAATTATGGCCTTGCGGGTTTTTGGTCTATTATTGGCTTTGCAGAGTTTTAGACTTTTCACTTGTTATTGCACTTGTGGGATTCTTACATGCTACTGCACTTTGGCATCTCTGCAACGATTTAGTTGTTGTAATCACTAGGATCCAAATTGGCCTAAGTTACCGAATCGCTTTGCTGAGGGTGTCGTTTCTAGAGACGAAACGATTCAAATACTGTAACGGGTACAAATCGCTTTGGAATCGCATAGGAATCGGTTTTTCGCTTGTGGGTATGATTTCGGATTTGCAAAAACGGTTCGGGCTGTTTCTGGTAATGATGTGGCGATTCCACCTCGCTTTTTGACCATTTTGAAAATGTGTTTGACCATTTTCATCGAATTTCGCACATTTTAGGTCTAAAATGTTTAACGAAAACATGGATTTCACGTGTTATCAATTGCAAAGTGTTTTGTTTCGTTTTTCACTTTGGCTGCGAGTTTCATTTAACTTTCAGTTTCCAGTTTCCAAGCTTTTACCTTCCCACACCTCGGACTTTGACAAGTTGCACAGAGAAACCTTCAATGCGCGCCTCAAACTTCGACCAGTTGTAGAGAGAAACCTTGACGACAGAGAAAGAAAGAAACACGTGACACAGAAAGAAACGCGCGCGACACAAACTTCTTTAATTTTTTTAAAAAATGAAAAACTTCAACCCAATAATATATATTGTCATTAGATAATATAAATTGTATTTTTAATTTTTATTTTTTAGTTTAAATTTAATTTTTTTAATGTTTTAGTCTTTAGATATTTGATAATGATATTTCGTAATGCTAATACCTAGATAAATAATAATATGTATTATAATTTTGAATATTTTTTACTGTTTATATTATGAATATATTATAATTTTGAATATTAAATATTTCATAATATATATTATATATAATTGTTTACATATTTCATAATATATAAATTTATAATAATTAAATAATAAATTATTAATATATATAACTTTTAAAATATGATTTTAGTATTTAGTATTTAGTATTTTACATATTTAATATTTATGATTTCATAATATTATACGATTTATTATTTTACAATTTTACTTATAGTCTTATATAATTAAATTATTAATAATATATATAATTTTTAAAATATAATATATATATATTTATATATAACTTTTAAAATATGATTTTAGTATTTACTATTTACTATTTTACATATTTAATATTTATGATTTCATAATATTATACAATTTTTTACTTTACAATTTTACTTATAGTCTTATATAATTAAATTATTAATAATATATATAATTTAAAAAATATAATATATATATATATATTTGAATATTTTATTGTATTTTTGTACGAACGTACTTGATTCCGTACCCAACCCCCCAAAATTTTTTGTTGTACCCACGTACTTGTACCCATGCTCGTACCTGCTTCGACAACCTAGGAATTGGCACAACTTCCTAACTGCTCGAAGGATAAAGTGAGATCAATACACACATAGGAAGTCAACCATCAGAGAGGGAGATGGTTCACCATTAGAGAAAAGACGATAGAGACAAAGAGAAAGGCCACAAGGAGAAGGTCAAATTGATAATGTGAGCAAAGATGTGTTTAATGTCTTGAAGTAGAACTTTTGTTTCCAATGAACATGTTGTATTCATTCAGAGAATTAATAAAATCAAATAGATCTCCTCGTTTCGGTTGGCTTCCATTGTGATGAGAGAGTTGTGGGGGTTGTGTGATTGGGCTGCTTGATAGGGTTCCCTGATCCCGACTACATCAAATGGTATAAGAGCTAGTAGTTTGTTGGGAGGTGTGATGAGATGTGTTGCAGAGCATGGTTTGCTCGCTAGGAATGAGTGTGTATGAGAGATTTTGAGGAATGAGAGTGTGTTGGCTGTCCTCCGATAGGGATTGAAGCTAGGTAGAAGATGCAAGATCCTCCATAGTGGAAGTGGGTAGAGGAAGCATAAGAGGTGCATCTTTTATGGTTCCTATTGGGTAGAGGATAAGTGTATGAGAGAGTGAGTTTGTTGTAGGAGTCATGTAATTGTAAAAGAGAGTTGTCCTCCAATAGAGATTGAGGTTGGGTAGTAGGTGCACGGAGTTCCTCCATTGAGAGAGAGTGGGTAGAGGAAGTGAGAGATACGTCTTCTAGAAATCTTTGTTGGGTAGAGGATAGGTGTGAGAGTGAGTTTTTGTTGCGGGTATGAAAGAGGACCTGTAATTGCTGAAAGAGACTTGTGAGTTGGTGTGTACCTGAAGGTGTGTATGTGTAGGTTGCGGGTTGTGTGAGGTTGTGTGTGGTTGAAGATGTTGTGAAGAAAGAGCATGATATTAGTTGTGGGGAAGGCTTTAGAAATTTCATTCCTTGTGTAAAGAGAGAAGAGGTACAAAGTTGAGATTAGCAAGATGCAAAAGAATTTGCAAGTGTTGAGAGAGAGTAGAATGGTAGTGTAGAGGAAAGAAGAGGAGAATATGAGTTTATATACATATAAACCTGTGTGTTCAGAGGAAGGTGAGGGAGGAAGAGCAGAGTGTCATGTTGATGACACTAAAGAAGAAATCTATAAGGATAAAGAAGATGGAAGAGCTGTAGCAGCGTGTCTTAGTGAAGGCATGGAGGTGTTGATGGTAGAGGGTGAGGAGGACATTGTTGCAGAAGCAGTTGAGTGTCCTTTGGAGGACATAAAGATTTTGAGGAGTGAAGAGCAGTAGAGCATAGAGACAATGGTTGTAGATTAGGTGTGATAGAGGATGAGAAGATGAAAGGTGTTGCAACAGAGGATGTTGAAGAAGAGGTATGTGCAGATGGGATAGTGAGGGTGGCAAAAGAGATGATTGAGGAGGTGGTCAGTGTAGAAGAGGTTGCAGTAAAACTTTGGTGGAGGTTGGGTTGTGGTGGACATAGGTCTACAAAGAGGAAGAGGAGTAAAGGGCATATTTGGTGGAGGAGGATAGTATGTGTCACAATTAGATGTTGGAAGAAGAGGAAGAAAACTTTTGATGAACTTGCTTCAGTGATGGAGTTCGTTGCAGCAGGTTGTTACAACTTGGAATGGTAGTTCTACTACCCAACTCCATTACGTGAGCCCAAACTCACAATTTTTTTTACCTCAATTGTCTGATGTAGGAGCATCCTAGGTGCAAGGGCAATCTTGCATCAACCAATTTTCTTAAAGTTTTAGTTTTGTTGTGTTTCCTTTGGTTTTGGGTTGTTGCTTTAGGGAAGTTTTAGAGGCAATTTAGGCAAATTGAAAGCATCACCTTGTAGAAGAGCTTAATGGGTATTTGCAGCTTAGATTTGGTGAAGTTTGGACAAAAATTGATGAAGTTATGGCCTTGCGGGTTTTTGGTCTATTATTGGCTTTGTAGATTTTTAGACTGCTGCCAGTTGTGGGCTTTCGGGCCACAACAGAACTTTAGCGGAGGATTTCAAGTGAATCGAAACTTCGTTTGGTCAAATTGTTTTGCTGGTTCCAATAACTTTTCTTGCACACTGAACCTTCCGTGTAGTAGAAACTATGACGTCATCTGTCTTTGCGGGAATCTCGTGCACATCTGGAGTTTGCGGATTTTTTCGTGGACAAGTGGATTTGTGGAAAGATGCCACTGAACCAGATAAGTGTGCTGATCAAAAGGTTCAGTTCAATAAGCAACTTCCACAAGAAGGACATGTGCGGAGTGCAGGGTTTTTCAAATGATCTGGCTATTTGCGGGAATCTATTAGTGAAACGGTTTACAAAACATTCACTTCCTATTGGTTTGTGGAATTTGGTTGGTTTGTGGGTTTCTCTTGGCCATTTGAACTTTGCGGGTAACATCAAGCACATTGAATATTGGCAAGTTTAATCAACCAGTTTAGATGATTAGTTCTGCTGATGACATCACCATGTATGATTCTGGAGTTTTTTTAGATTACTGAACATGAAGCGAAATTTCCTATTTGATCTCGTCATTTGTGGATTTTACATCTGCATCTGCGTCTATGGACTTTTGGTTTGCTACTACACCTTGCAGAAACCTTGAGGTCATTTGAACCTTGCAGACTGCTCACTTGCTACTGCACTTTGGCGTCTCTGCAACGATTCAATTGCTGTATTCACTAGGATTCAAATTGACACAATTTCCCAACTGTCTGAAGGATAAAGGAAGATCAATACACGCATAGGAAGTCAACCATCAGAGAGGGAGATGGTTCACCATTAGAGAAAAGACCATAGAGACAAAGAGAAAGGCTTATGAGGAGAAGGCCAAATTGATAATGTGAGCAGACATGTGTTTAATGTCTTGAAGCAGAACTTTTGTTTCTGATGAACATATTGTATTCATTCAAAGAATTAAAAAAATCAAATAGATTTTCTTGTTTCGGTTGGCTTCTGTTGTGATGAGAGTTGCAGGGGCTGCATGATTGGGTTGCTTGATAGGGTTTCCTGATCCCGACTGCATCAGAAGGGAACAGTTATTCATTAGTTTGAACAATAAGCATTATTCTAACATTTTGACTCTAGATATAGTTATCAAAGCTTCAGCCAACATTGACCTTTGCAGAAATGAATTCTGAGGGTTTAACTGGTATGCCTTATCATTTCCAGTCAGCTATAATAATAAATGGCTATTATAGAAGGAAGACAACACAGAACCTCGACTTACAGAGGTAGGGCAATGCAAAATACATACAGGGAATGCATAAAAATGCTGGAAATGCAACCCAGGGCCAATATTACCTTCCATAGACAGCCATACCATGAATTAACAATCTAAATCTGGTACACAGACATCACTATCAGCCAACAAAAAATTATTAAATTTATGAGCAGCACCTAAACCAGAAAAAACCTCATAAAATGGCATCCAGAATCAACTCAGCAACAAAAGAATGCTCTCAAATTTGGACAGAGTCATATCAGATTGATCAACTAGTCTTAAATGAGTGAACAACAATACAATAGAAGGGAATCCACTGATTTATCGATCCAGCAACAAAACAATACTGTCAAATTTGGACTCAGTCATATCAGACTGATCAAATAGTCTTAAATAAATGAAAAACAATAAATAGAATGGGAATCTGCTGATTTATCAACCCAGCAACAAAAGAATGCTCTCAAACTTTGATTTAATCATCAAGCAGAAAAGAAACAAACATAAATAAGAGAATGGCAGCAATATAGGAAAGAACTTACTGATATGGTGTTTAGGGTCTGTCCAAGTTCCTGGTAAAATTGCTGCAGTGTCCTTCCTCAGCTCAAACTGTTCGAAAAAGAAAACCTACTGTACTCCTCATGCCTCCCTTCCTTTTCTCAGAGAATGAAAATCTGCCCAAAACCTTGCCATCAATTCAAATTAAATCCTCCTCACGACGTCCTGTGGCATCTAATAAAATATGCATATTTTCTCTAGGCTGGATGCCCTCCTTCAAGGCATATAGGGGCAGATTTATTGCAGGGGTGTGGGTTATTCCATGGGTGGTATGCTGCAGGCTGACCAAGCCTTTAATCTTGACCACCCCTCTTTCATTTCAGCCCAACTCAGTTGAAACTTGCACACATGCTTATCTTTTCCCATTTGACTTAGCCTTATTCTTATATGATCAGTGAATAATGATTTATCAATGGTGATAATATTTATTTATTTTATTTGTGCTTATGTTTATACATATAAATATATTCTATTCTATTATATTTAATATTAAATATTGCTAATGACTAATCAAGGACATTTAAAATTAGTTCGTTATTGTCCCCATGATATAAGTATATTCATAAACAAGGGTGCATTAAAGTAGAACATGCAAACACATTTCCTAGTGTCAAGCATATGCATTTAGGAAAGAACTACAGACTTGACCGATCAACAAATGAAACCATACTGAGTACTATAAATGCATACCAGGTACTTGCTTCAGCCAAACCGAATTATAGTACTGGCATTGATAGAGCTGTTATAACAAAAGCAAAATTGCCAGTAACAGAAAGTGACATTCAGATGAGCCCAAACCTGCAAATATTACATTTCTAGGTAAATAATTGGGCTCAATACAAAGACATATAAACCAAAAAACCAGGTTAATACATCTATTTTGAAATATTCCGAGCCAAATTTTTTCGTTTTTTTCAATTTACAATTAACAACATTACAAAGCAGTGCACCCGTTAAGGTTAGATGAGAAAACCAAAACGTGCAAGAAAGCAACTCTAACCAGAATGGCACCGATGATGGTGAGCATTGGTCAAAGGATCTAAAATAAACTGCTTATGCTGGAAAAGGAACTCGACGCCAAGTATGTGCTACCCAATCCAAAGCGGAGTGAGTGGCGACCATATGACGGAGTGAAAACAAAACGATGCTTGAAAGAAAGATGCTGAGAAATGAAACTACTCAACACCCAGAATGTGCTTGCTAACCCGGGATGGGATAGTAGCGACCATAGGGCGGAGATCTCACTATTACAATAACTTTGAATGGAAATAAGAACACAATCTGATTTAAGCAATAATGAATTAACTGCCAGTACTACTGTCAGTTTTACAAATAAGGAGCCTTTGCCTGCCAATGTCTTATGAATTTAAAGGATCGGCATTACATCATTTGGAATCCAACGTTACGTTGCATAGTAATACAAAAACCAAATGCCTTCAAATATCAAGATACAGATTTCTGATTTCTTTTACAATCTGCTCATTAAATGTTTAGAACAGCAGTCTAAGGAATTGCTAAAATGCTCATATCTTCCACGAATCACCTCCGATTAACTTGAAATCAAATGCATTAACTCTTAACTAAGCACACGCCTAGGATGAGACACTGAAATCAGATCTAAAGCCCATATATTAATTATGCACAAATCCCAATGTTCCTAAATGGTACGGCCCAGCTGAGAAACTCGACTTGGCTTTAAAAATTCAGTTCACAACATTAAAATCTGCAATATGGAGCATAAGGGCGCCTAAGACTAACACATGCAACAAGCTAATACCCACAATGATATTTTTGGTATTTTCTGATTTATGATGCAAACATGCAATCTGCTGTCTTAAAACAATGCAATAAGCTAAAACTAATAAATGATAACTTCGAATCTAACTATGCAATGAACTGATGAACAAAACACACTAAATGCAACTCACAGTACAATGATTCACCACTAGATGTTGTCTTCCAAACACGAAGTGATGGCCAATGCTAGGAGGCCTTCATTCCTCGAAGCAGTCCCAGAGCCAATCCGGCAGCATAACAGTATAATTTTCCAAGATGCCCAAAATGATGCACAAGACTCCTTTTTATAATTTCCGCTTGACTTCACGAAACCCTAAAATCTGCTTTTAGGTCAAAACCTTCATCTCCTCAAGAGGGCGTACTTTCTCTTCAAGGCTTTAAGAATTGACATTTTAATTAAATATCCTCCTTTGAAAAATGCGCCCCTCAAACCATTGCTTTGACTTAGGGAAATATTAAATCATTTCTCAATGAGGGCGCCACCCTCAAAGACCCACCTTTTAAAAACAACATTAAGTCATTAAGTCTAAGCCAAGGGTCAACGTTTAATTATAATAATTAAAACGTGACTTTTTTAATTAAATGACTTAACTTATCCTTTCTCAAAGGCCCTGAAGTCAAAACTGAGCAAAACAACTGACCCACTGAAGCAGGAAGTCAACCGAGCTGAACTCAACTGGAAAGCTGCCAAAAATAGAATTTACTAAAAATAGTAAATTCCAAAAAGTGCTCTGAATGCTGAGACAAACATACCACTGCGAAGCTCTCTGAAAACCCAGAAAGAATCCGCCATTGAATCCACCATCTCAGAGCAATGACCTCCTCAAAATTAGGGAACCTTAATTTAACTTCCGACTAGCCTTCGGGTTCCCAACGAAAGGCCAACGGTCACTGGAAATGTCAGGTTTGAGAAGGGGACATTACAGTCCGCCCTCCCCAAGATTGCTTGTCCCCAAGCAATCGCAAACTAGGATGCTGCAATATCTCATCACTTTCCCAAGTTGTATCCTCCATAGGCAGGTTCTTCCACTTTACCAAACATTCTCTGATAGTTCTATTCCTCAAGGAACGTTCTCTGACATCAAGTATCTCCTCGGGAACCAGAACCAACTGTCCTTCTTCATCCAACGGTGGCAACTGTGAAGAAGCAATTACATTGTGTCCAAGTGCCTTCTTAAGGCGAGACACGTGGAAGACGTTATGTACTCTGCTATCTGATGGTAGCTCTAATTCATAAGCTACTGCCCCAACTTTTCTGATGACCCTAAATGGCCCATAGAAGCGAGGTTTGAGCTTCTCAGCTCCACTCTTCTTGAGAGTTGACTGTCTATAAGGTTGTAAACGGAGATAGACCATATCCCCAACCTCAAAAGAACGCTCTACACGCTTCTGATCAGCATACAACTTCTGCTGATTTTGTGCAATCTGCAAATTATCCTTCAAGGATCTCATTATGTCCTGACTATGCTGCAACAAATCCTTGGCTAATGGTGCTTTGCTGTCACCAAACACCAAATCTGCAAAACTGGGTGCTTCATACCCATAGAGTGCCAAGAAAGGAGACATTTTGATTGACATGTGGAAGGTAGAGTTGTAGCAGTACTCGCCTATATGCAGCCACTTAACCCAAGCTTTCTGCTGTTCTGACACATAATTTCTCAAGTAGCCCTCCAACCACTTGTTCACCACTTCTGTTTGCCCATCAGTTTGGGGGTGATAACTCGTGCTTGGAGTGAGCACAGTACCACTCATTCTGAAAACTTCCTGCCAAAAAGTACTTAGGAACTTGCTGTCCCTATCACTTACAATATTCTTTGGCAACCCATGAAGCCTAAACACTTCTCGAAAAAACAAATCTGCAACTTGAGCTGCAGAAAAAGTGCTGGTAATGGCAAAGAAATGAGCAAACTTGGTTAATCTGTCAACCACCACGTAAATGCAATCCTTCCCTTGGGCCTTGGGCAACCCAGTGATGAAATCCATTGAAATGCTTTCCCATTTTTGATTGGGAATCGGAAGTGGTTGCAGCAACCCGGCTGGCAATGTATGCTCATTTTTATTTGCTTGACAAACAGGACATTCCTGAATGTAGCGTTGAACCTCTCTCTTCAAGCCTTTCCAAGAAAACCTTTCTCGGATCTGCCTATAGGTCTTGAAAAAACCTTGGTGACCAGCAACTGGAATGTCATGAAAATTCAAAAGAATCTTCTTCTTGAGCTTAGAATCAGCCACTAGAAAGATTCTTCCTTTATACTGGATTAATCCCTCAACCACCTGGTACCTTTCATCATGGAAAGTACCTTCCAGAATGCTGGTTGCAAACTGATTTTTGGCATAATCAGCAAGCAACATGTCTCTCCAATCTGTGGTAAGCTCACACAATGAGCTAAGATGAGGCCTTCTAGAGAGAGCATCGGCCACGACATTATTTTTCCCTTTGACATATTCAATGTCAAAGTCGTAAGCTTGAAGCTTACTCACCCATTTCTGTTGCCTCTCATTTAGATCCTTCTGGTGCATAAAATGCTTGAGGCTATTGTGGTCAGTTTTAACCACGAATTTGTTCCCCACCAAGTACTGCCTGAACTTGGCTAATGCGTGCATAATAGCAAGCATTTCTTTGTCATAAATCGAGTATGTCCTTTCAACACCTCGTAATTTCCTGCTCTCAAACACGATAGGGTGTTTGTCTTGCATCAGGACAGCCCCCACTCCTTCACCCGATGCATCACATTGCAGCTCGAATGGCTTGGAGAAATCAGGAATGGCCAAAACTGGGCACGAGCTCATGATCTTCTTAAATTTGTCAAAAACAACTTGAGCCTTTTCTGACCAAACAAAAGCTCCCTTCTTGGTGAGATCAGTAAGGGGAGCCGCATTCTGTGAATACCCCTTAACGAACCTCCGATAGAAACCACAAAGGCCCAAAAAACCTTTCAACTGAGTCAAATTTTCAGGTGGTGGCCAATCAACCACTGCTTTGATCTTCTCCGGATCCACCTTTACTCCCTCAGCACTGATTATGTGGCCAAGGTACAATAACTCCACCATTCCAAATTCACATTTGGAAGCTTTTGCGAACAAACTCTCAGATTCCATGATACTAAGCACTTCCTCCAAGTGCTTGAGGTGATCTTCCCAAGTTTGCTGTAGATCAGAATATCATCAAAAAATATCAGCACAAACCTCTGTAACTATTTGAAAGACACGGTTCATGCAAGACTGAAAGGTAGCGGAGCGTTAGTCAACCCAAATGGCATGACTAAGAATTCAAAATGGCCATAGTGACATCGGAAGGCTGTTTTTTCCACATCTGATCCCCTCATTCGTATCTGATGGTAACCCGATCTCAGATCTATCTTCGAAAAGAACTTAGCCCCATGTAGCTCATCAATGAGCTCATCTATCCTGGGAATGGGGTATCTATTTTTGATGGTGCTTTGGTTCAAAGCACGATAGTCCACGCACATGCGCATGGTACCATCCTTCTTTTTCACAAGAACCACTGCAGAAGCAAATGGGCTCTTGCTTGGGCGTATGAAACCCATCTCCAAAAGTTCCCGAATATTCTTCTCGATCTCATCCTTTTGCCTCTTCGGATACCGATATGGAGTTGTGATCACCGGTTTGGCTCCTTCTTTGAGCTCTATGATGTGTTCTGAACCCCGTTCAGGTGGTGGTCCAGGAGGCAAATCTGCGAAGACTTTGCTCTTCTTCGTGAGTAGTGACTGGATATCAGGAGGTTGGTCATGCTTAGTCTCAACAGGACTAGCAGGAAGTATCATGCATTCGGCAACCCACTCAGCTTGATCGTGACGGATCAGCTTTGCCATTCTTTTGAATGACACTACTCGAGGACCCCCATTGGACATGCCTCTCAAAATTATCTTCTTCCCATCTGATTGGAACTTCAACTCCATAGTCTGCAGATTCAAAGAGATCTCTCCAAGAGATCGCAGCCATTGAATGCCTAGAACGACATCAGTATCCCCAATATGAACTACATAGAAGTCATCCTTGACTTCGTAGTTGCCCAACTGCATGGTCATGTTAGATATTTTCTTGGTGCAAGTAATATGAAAACCATCGGCAACCATGACCTTGAATCCTTCGAACTCCTCTGTTTGCAGCCCCTTCTTGGCTACCACAACTTCGTCAATGAAGTTATGAGTTGCTCCAGTATCGATCAAAGCAACGATTCGCTGCCCTTTGACCATCCCACGAACCTTGAAGGATTCATTTCTTTGAAAACTGGAAAGTTGAGCTAAAACTCCACCACTTCCCTTCTCATCTCCGGACTCTTCTGAAGCTCTATCTTCTTCATTTCCTTCAAAATCAGATTGCTGGTCGGAAAAATCAGAACTACTTTCCCCAGCAGAATAGTACTCAATCTGATTGAACTTGACCCCTTTAGGGCAAACATGGTCTTGAGACCATTTTTCCTGACACCGAAAACACAACCCCTTTCTTCTGAGTTCATTCAAGGTTTCTTGATCCAACCTGGTGACATGGTTGCGATTCTTGAACTCCTTGTTCTGAGGTCTCAAATTATTTTTATACTGAGGCCTTTTTCCTTTATCCCTTTTCTGAAAAGGGGCATTTGACTGAAATTTCGCCTTAGGAGCAGCCCACTCCATGTTTCTTGCCTTTTTCATGGCCTCTTGCAGTGTTGGAGGATCAAAGGCTTTAATCCAGCCTTTGAGGGGTTCTGTCAACCCTTCACTAAAAAGAATCACCAATCTCCTTTCTGTGATTCCAGTCACCATGACTGAGAGTCTCTGAAACTCCGCGATGTAGGCTTCAACTGTGCCATACTGTCTCAATTGAGCAAGCTCTCTGAAATGGATCTCAGGATCTTTTTTCTCAAACCTTTCGATGAGCCTAGTGGTGAACTCATCATATGTTGTGATAGACCGATGGCCTAGAGTGACGAGGCCATGGTACCACCACTCGTGCGCCACCCCATCAAGGTGTAGCGTAGCGAACTTAATCGCTTCATCTTCCGCCATTGGTCTGAGAGCTAGATAATTATCCAGCTTTTGAATCCAAGCTCGGGCTGAACTTGTATCACTCCCATCAAAATGAGGAAGTATAACTTTGTTGACAGCTTGGTACAAGTCTCCTTGATTTGATGGTCTTCTTTGATCAAAGTTCCTTCCTTGCCCTCTGTTCTTCCTCTTATGATCCATGAAATCATTGAAGGACATGTCCATCCTGATGTCGACAGGTAGAGAGTCATACTCAGTACGGCCAACTCTCAACTGCTCCACCCATGAAGCATTCTCTTCAGGTTCGGGCTGATTGACTACAGGAACTAAAAAAGTGGGCTTGAATGGTCTGGAAGAGATGTAAGTGTTGTTTGACATTGTCCGGGCTGCATGCTCATCATGCTGGTTGGAAGCACTATGCTCCCCTCTGTGGCCTGAGTTGTTCTGTGGAACAGTATTCTGCCCCATTCTCCCCATCATGAGAGATACCATGTCCATCAAGGCATCCATCTTTTTCCCAAACTCCTTCCGGGACTCGTAGATCTCTCTCTTCCTTTTCCACTGTCATCTCTGTTGCCAGAATTTCTTTCACCGCCACCAAGAATCCTTTCATTATCCCCCATTGCTGTTTCTGTGAAGGTTCCCAATTTGCCCTCAAAATCCCTGAAGCTGTTTGACCTTCTGGGGCTTGATGCAACTGTGTCTGAACTGTACCTCTCTTGTAAACTCTTGCCAAGTACCTCTGTTCTCTGTCACTCATAGAAATCTGATTTCACAGGGTGGCAGGATGCGTGGCTCTGATACCACTGAAATATTCCGAGCCAAATTTTTTCGTTTTTTTCAATTTACAATTAACAACATTACAAAGCAGTGCACCCGTTAAGGTTAGATGAGAAAACCAAAACGTGCAAGAAAGCAACTCTAACCAGAATGGCACCGATGATGGTGAGCATTGGTCAGAGGATCTAAAATAAACTGCTTATGCTGGAAAAGGAACTTGACGCCAAGTATGTGCTACCCAATCCAAAGCGGAGTGAGGGGCGACCATATGACGGAGTGAAAACAAAACGATGCTTGAAAGAAAGATGCTGAGAAATGAAACTACTCAACACCCAGAATGTGCTTGCTAACTCGGGATGGGATAGTAGCGACCATAGGGCGGAGATCTCACTATTACAATAACTTTGAATGGAAATATGAACACAATCTGATTTAAGCAATAATGAATTAACTGCCAGTACTACTGTCAGTTTTACAAATAAGGAGCCTTTGCCTGCCAATGTCTTATGAATTTAAAGGATCGGCATTACATCATTTGGAATCCAACGTTACGTTGCATAGTAATACAAAAACCAAATGCCTTCAAATATCAAGATATAGATTTCTGATTTCTTTTACAATCTGCTCATTAAATGTTTAGAACAGCAGTCTAAGGAATTGCTAAAATGCTCATATCTTCCACGAATCACCTCCGATTAACTTGAAATCAAATGCATTAACTCTTAACTAAGCACACGCCTAGGATGAGACACTGAAATCAGATCTAAAGCCCATATATTAATTATGCACAAATCCCAATGTTCCTAAATGGTACGGCCCAGCTGAGAAACTCGACTTTGCTTTAAAAATTCAGTTCACAACATTAAAATCTGCAATATGGAGCATAAGGGCGCCTAAGACTAACACATGCAACAAGCTAATACCCACAATGATATTTTTGGTATTTTCTGATTTATGATGCAAACATGCAATCTGCTGTCTTAAAACAATGCAATAAGCTGAAACTAATAAATGATAACTTCGAATCTAACTATGCAATGAACTGATGAACAAAACACACTAAATGCAACTCACAGTACAATGATTCACCACTAGATGTTGTCTTCCAAACACGAAGTGATGCCCAATGCTAGGAGGCCTTCATTCCTCGAAGCAGTCCCAGAGCCAATCCGGCAGCATAACAGTATAATTTTCCAAGATGCCCAAAATGATGCACAAGACTCCTTTTTATAATTTCCGCTTGACTTCACGAAACCCTAAAATCTGCTTTTAGGTCAAAACCTTCATCTCCTCAAGAGGGCGTACTTTCTCTTCAAGGCTTTAAGAATTGACATTTTAATTAAATATCCTCCTTTGAAAAATGCGCCCCTCAAACCATTGCTTTGACTTAGGGAAATATTAAATCATTTCTCAATGAGGGCGCCACCCTCAAAGACCCACCTTTTAAAAACAACATTAAGTCATTAAGTCTAAGCCAAGGGTCAACGTTTAATTATAATAATTAAAACGTGACTTTTTTAATTAAATGACTTAACTTATCCTTTCGCAAAGGCCCTGAAGTCAAAACTGAGCAAAACAACTGACCCACTGAAGCAGGAAGTCAACCGAGCTGAACTCAACTGGAAAGCTGCCAAAAATAGAATTTACTAAAAATAGTAAATTCCAAAAAGTGCTCTGGATGCTGAGACGAACATACCACTGCGAAGCTCTCTGAAAACCCAGAAAGAATCCGCCATTGAATCCACCATCTCAGAGCAATGACCTCCTCAAAATTAGGAAACCCTAATTTAACTTCCGACTAGCCTTCGGGTTCCCAACGAAAGGCCAACGGTCACTGGAAATGTCAGGTTTGAGAAGGGGACATTACATATTTCTGCATGTTATGGAAGTACTAGTGAGCTTTTTTATTATTCCTCCATAGGTCCAGTGTTAGCTGAAGTGTCCACCCTGCTGATGTTCAGATCAAACCCATTGTCTCCTTGTCCTTCGCCCAATTCTGCACCATTTGGGGAATCCGAGATGTCTCTTGCTAATGCCATTGCCCTCTCGCTGATCTGTTTGAGTCGATCCAACGAGTGTAATACCCACCAAACCAAATAGTCATCGGAGTATCAGCGAGACAAGAGACCATGTCTCACCGAACACTCATTGTCCCACCGAAATAGGCTCCTTAAAGTATACCGTCGACCAAGTCCATCACCACATGACACCATGTCGCTTCCCACTGATACAAGCAAGTCCTGCCGATGTCCACTTTACCACTCAAAAGGTTCACCATGTATCGGCATATCAGCGAGACAACAAATTGACTCCTACCGATATGAGCATGTCATAGCGATGAAGTTCACACTGATCAATGTGGTCCCCCTGCCAAATCAGCACCATCTACCGCTCCCCACTTGTCAGCTCGGGTCCCACCATGTATCGGAGTATCGGTGAGACAAGAGACTGTGTCTCACCAAACACTCATCGACCCACCGAAATAGGTTCCTTAAAGTAGACTGTTGACCAAGTCCTTCGCCACATCGGGGGGACACCATGTCGCTTCCACTGATACAAGCAAGTCCTGCCGATGTCCACTTAACCGCTCAAAAGGCTCACCATGTATCAAAATATCAGCGAGATAGCTAATTGACTCCCACTGATAAGAGGATGTCATATTGATGAAGTTCACACCGGTCGATGTGGTCCCCACTGCCAAGTCAGCACCAATTACCTCTCCCCACCTGTCAGCTCGGGTCCCACCATAGTCATCAGACCATCGCCCAGACACAATGGAGAGTCCCACCGATAGTATAGAGTCCCATCAACAAGATAGTGTTATTGTTCTATCGGTGAGACAAAAGCATGCGGTCTCACGGATAGAGCAAACTTACGCCGATAAAGACCATCGGACCATTGATGGGACTATAGACAAGGTCCCATCGACAAGAGTGTGTCCCACCGATGAAAACACATGACAACTAAAGAGTGATATCGGACCATCGAGGGGACAGTGAATAGGGTCCGGCCGATGGAGCACAGTCTGGCCGATCAAAGGAAGAAAAGAACACAATCCTGTAAGATGACCATCTGCCGTAGTAGAATTTTATGATAAACTTTAGAATGCTGAAACAATAAGCTGATTATCCGCCAACCACATGTGTATTAAGATTGCTTGGACTGTACCACGCTTCCCTTTTTGATGACATACTGTATATATGTATATATTTAACAAAATACACCTTTTGTGCCTTTAGACTATTCCAGATTTAAGGCATCTTGGTGTGCAATTTCCTCCAACTAAGGGTGTTCTCTGATTCGACTAATGTCTTGGGCTAGAAAAATCTCCTAATTATTACATCCCATATTTGCTAAGTAATCTGCTAATTTGTTACCTTCACGATATGTGTGAGTGATTTGGTAATTCTGAAAATTTTCTAGCAAAGAATGTAACCTAAACCCCAATTTTGAATGTTTTTTACTTTGCAAGCATTAACAATCAGCGAAGAATCACCTTCAATATGCAACTTTGTAATGCCAAGCTTCAATGCAATCTCCAATCCTATCAAAAGTGCTTTTGATTCTGCAAGATTGTTGGAACCGAATTGGCATGAAATACTTGCAAATGGTTTTGGCACCGAATTGGCATCAAGATCTTTCCCTCTTGTTGAAACTGTAGAATCCACATCACCTTGCACCCTGGTACCCGTAAAACAAAGAATGTTTCTTGCTCGATTCACAAGATAGGGATTAGTCCAGGTTAGTTAGAAATATATTCAAGTATATTTAATTTAATAAGTAACATAAACTAAATATCCAAATTTATTAATGATAATCCTTAATTGTTTGCACATACGTAAAACTTCATACACACCGAGTCAATTAAAACACCACAGTGACAAGTTCCCATCCCCTAGTCCAAATTACAATGAGATTATGGGGGCCTTAGATGTCAGTTTTTACTGGGATGTGAGAAAAGCCTGGGGCGTTGATTGATTAGCCAGGACTTGGAGCATCTTGTGGGAATGAGTATCTCACAAAATGGTTACCTGCCATGGCTTTCCCAACATTATTACTTGATGGATGATGTGAATGGTTAGAACCTCGATTGAGATGAGTCCATCTACATGAATTTTTTAAACTATTGTTTGATATAGAGAATCAGGGATCACTATTTCTGACAGCATCAATGACACATATACAACATAATAAACATGATCCTGAAATGTCATTGCACATAATTCATTTGTAGTGTTTGTGCAAAAGAGCCTTAAAGACATGCCAAGCAAGAAAAACTTGCCAAATGAAAAGTTGAGAAAGAGAGACTCAAGTTCTTGGAACTGCAATTATGTGATGTCTATGTGTCATTTCTATAACATAATTTTTTTCTTTCAGATACCTCATACTCATATAATGTTCATGTATTATATGCATTGGATGAATGAAATGCTTCATCAATTGTCAAAGGATTTTTGCATGATATAGACACAAAAGTTTTGAATGTGGAACTAACATATTACATGCCATGGCCTTGGATGCTACTAGCATAGGACATCTATTTAGAAGATGCTGAGAGATAGCAATCTTGAGGTGCCTATCTAATGTATGTGACAGATCCACTCTAAGGCATTTTGAGACTGATATCTCTTGGCCTTTTTAGATAAATATATTTAAGATACCTATGCTAGTTTTATGTGTGGCAAATGTCTGAATGTGTTGTGGCATTTAATATTTTGTTCTCATTTTATTGGCTAACATTAAGTATAATTATATTTAAGGAAACTGCAAGAGAAATAAACCCTGGGTACATGACATAATATGTCAAACCTTTTGTCTTTGCATCTTGGGTAGCCTTTATGTTTGTATCATCTGTTTTATAATTTAATTACACTATGGTTCATGCATGTTACAATTTGATTCTAGAGTTAGAAATCTAATTCGACTCGTTTGTGTAATCAGGGATGCCTCGCCACATGCAATCCTTCAAGCATTACGTGATGAGACAATGCATGATCCTCGGGATCGTATTGAAATTGCTCAGAGTCGAGCTTTCTACAGGCCTTCCCTCTTAGGGCAACCTCAGTAACATCAAATTGGTGGTGATCAGCACTACATGCAGGCAATGCAATACTAAGAAAAATATCTGCAATGTATGTGATCCTTTCAGCTTCTCTTCACTTTGTGTATAAAGCATGTTCATTTACACATATGGAAGCTCCTTATGGTAGTACCACAGTATGTTTGTGGAGGAATTTTGCAAGATTTCATTAATTATATTATTTCATCATAGTTCAAGGTGTTGCTGATAGGTGGAAAAGGTTGGGAGTTTCACCCGGTTTATTTACAAGGTAGAGAGGAAGTAATGCAGATAGTTCTGCTATAGCCTTGCTAGGAAGCTAAAAGATTGTAGTGCACGATAGTCTATCTATCTTTGTCAGTTGAACAATTGTATATGTATAACTTAATATATTTCAATGTGGCGAAAGGCATTTCATATATCAAAAAGTTTTGGAAGCATTGCTGGCATTGTGTAGTAGACGGAAGTGCTCAATTATCTTAAAATTAGCACGAGTCTTTGTAATGTGTAGTTTAATCATCTTATTGATATTTAAATGATCACAGTACAAGTCTTTGACCATTTTTTATGGCTACACAATATACGTTTGCATTTGATCTGCTAAATGCATTATTTACATGTACAATAGTGCTTATTCCTTTTCTTTACTCTATATCTGTTTATGCCTTCTGAACTTTTGTTTTTACCTTAAAAAATATAGTGCACCAAAAACAATAATACAAACTGTGGTTACTTTTCACACAGCAGAATGGAGTTAAGGAATTTATATGGGACTCGAGGATATGAAGTAGTCTTCAGATCATCTTTATGCTAGCTAGGTTTTTCATTGTAGACAACAGAGTCCATAAAGATCACAATTAAAGGTTCATCTGCCTACATGAAAACCATAATTACAAGAATATGAAGTACAGTCTTCAGATCATCTTCATACTAGTTAGGTTCTTTATTGTAGGCAACCGAGTCCATAAAGATCACAATTAAAGGTTCATCTACCTACATGAAAAGCAAAATTACAAGAAACAGAAGATTGCGCAGCGATTTGAGGCTATGTTGAAAAGGCTTCAAGGAAGTATAATATCAGGTGGAGAAACCATGTTAAATATATTGTCAATTGTTTTCAAGGCGTTAATACCTTTTGCTGAAAATGGTGAAATGTAATCTCTCCATATTGGACAATTGTTCTTGCTAACCATGCACCATAAAGCTCTATTTTGATTTCTTTCTATCCGGTGCTTAGAATGTTGATTTTATCTGATTGGTTTTCGCGACAAAGCGACTATTGTTAAAGTGAAAGTGAAACCAAACCCCCTTAACCCACTTGCAAATGCAAAAGGTATGAAAAATGTTGCCCTCTCCTTGACTGCAGATTGCAGAGTAACGGACCTTGAGTTAGTGATGTGCTTATGCATTGGAGCTCCATTGTTAATCTTTGTAGTTTAATGCTTGTCATTCTCATTTGGCATGGTATTTCCAGAAAATACACTTGCAAATCAAAGTACAGGAAAATGATCACGAATGCTTTCATGAGTTTTAAGTAAAATTCTTGTGGAGGTTATCATTTCGTCTTTCAGTCCAATGACATTTTCCTTACAGTTCCCGGCTGTCTTCTTTTTGGCAATATCTGAAAACTCTTGTATTAAACCAAAACTGCCAAAAGAAGCGGTCCCTTTTACAATAACCTGAAGGTGAACTTGCAGAAAGATCAGTGGATTATCGCCAAAACTAAAACCTTAATGCAAAGAAAAAATGGAGCAGAAGGAAACAAGAAGAAATAAACTGGAATCCCCATATCACATTGAAAGAATTTGGAAGGCTGAGAGCTGCAGAAGTGCGAGCTTGGAGGCCCGCGAACTGTAGCAGGCTGCGGGTGGTCTTGTATTTCCTTCGACGCCTTTTGCATGTTGTGTGTGAATTCCTTTGGCTGTGTTTCTTTGGTGGGGGGTTTTTCTTGCTTGCGGGGTGGTCTCTATTTTCCTTGGTGCCGTTTTTGTTCGGGGTTGGTTTCTTTTGCTTACAAAAGGGTTCTTTTGTTTGGAGGATGGCGGAGCAGCAGGTCTTTTACAGTTTGGTGGTGGCTGATCGTAGTGGGTTTCATAATGGATCCTCATCAGGGTTGAATGCTCAACAGTCTCAATCATTTTATGTGGAGGGCCCTAAATTGAAGAAAGTGAATGGTTGTTTGCCTAGGAGTTAGGATCGTCCGGTCTTGGTTCTTCCTCCAGAATTTGTGGCTGATGATGTCTCTTATTGGAGTAGACATGCTTTAATCTGCAAATTTCTTGGGATTTGGATTCCTCTGTCGGCTTTGGATGCTTGGATTAGCAGTACGTGGCAAGTTGAGGGCGACATGGAGCTAATGCTGGCTGCAAATAGCTTTTTTGTGGTTGTTTTTTCCAATATGGCTGATGGGAATCGGGTTTTTGAAGGAGGACCTTATTTTTATAATCATGTTGGATTATTTATAAAACCTTGGCACATGTGTTTTAATACAACTGAAGAACTGCCATCGAGGGTTCCTGCCTGGGTCTGTTTGCTGAGGCTTCCCCTGGAGTTTTGGAGAGAAGATATTTTACAACAGATTGTGGCTCTTCTTGGTAAGCCTACTATAGTTGCTCAACAAACCCTTGAAAGAAAGGTTACTTTTTTTGCTCGGATTTGTATGGAGGTTGACTTGAACAATCACTTGCCGGATTCTTTGGAAATCTGTCTTGGTTTTTTTGTCTTGGATTCAACAACTTGATTATGAGTCCTTGCCTTTCTGTTGTCGGTTTTGTCTTGAATATGGGCATCTTCAGAAGCAATGTCCTAGGACTAAGAAGGCTCCTCCTTCTAACTCCCCTCCTTCGTCTTCAACTCCAAAAGCTGTTAGGGAGGATAAAGGGAAATCTTTGATGGAGGGTGAACCAAATAAAGATGGCTTTGTGCCAGTTAAACGGGCTAAGGGTCGTGGGCATAAGAGATCGTTCAAGGACATGAAGAATGAAGAGGGCTTTAATCGGTTTGAGGTGTTGAACACCTCAACTTTGGAGGAAGGAATCTCGCTGGATGTGCCTTTTGATGCTGTTGGTATGGGTTGTGCTATGGGATAGGAATCCAGTCAGGATATTCATTTATCACAGAGTGTGCAGGATCATCTGGTAACTCTGAATGATCATATGTAGGATGATGATGATGATATTGTCTTGGTAGATTTGGCAAAGGAGGGGCTAGTTTCTGGCAAGAGCAACAGGTCTTCTCTAGCCTTGGGGGTGCAACAACACACAATTACGAAGGGTTTGTCTGAGCAATCTTCTAAAAGTGGCCGCAAGAAGGATGTTGAGAAGATTAAGCGTACTGGAGATTTATTGGTGGAATTTGGGTCTGTTAAACCCATTGATGTTCACTTTTCTCCATCTCCCCCATGATTGTTCTCTCATGGAATGTAAGGGGGTTGAATAACATCTCCCGTCAAAAGGCTATTCATGATCTGGGTGCTGCTCATTCTCCAGTCATTTTTTGTGTTCAGGAGACTAAACTTTCAGTTGATTTCATGCTTCAGTGTGCTTGTATTTGGTATTTTGGTCAGTGTCAGTGCATTGGTTCTCAAAGGAGTTCTGGGGGTTTGGCTCTTTTTTGGGATCCAAGAAAGATTGCTCCGCTTTGGTGGATTTCCAGTCAATCTTCTATTTCCATGGCTGCCTCTTCCTTGGAAACTGGTGAGACTATTTTGGTTACTAATGTTTATGCCTCAATTGATATACGTGGAAAACTCCGGCTTTGGGCTCATATAAGGTATGTTAGATCTTGTGCTTATTTTCCTTGGATTTTAGCTGGTGATTTTAATTCTGTGTTGAGCTTGGAGGAGAAAAGAGGTGGGCTGCCCTGGCTTGGTCCTGCTTCTGATCTTTTTCGGGAGCATGTGGATTTGCTTGCTCTAATTGATGTCAAACCGTCTAATGGGGTTTTTACTTGGAATAATAGACGAAGTGGAGAGGAAGTGATTTCTGAAAGGTTGGACATATTTCTTGTTTCTTATTTTTGGATGGGAGGTAGGTTGGCTACTGTGTCTGAGATTCTTGATTGGTGGGGCTCTGATCATTGGCCAATTAAACTTTCAATAATATATTTTACAGCTCCCAAGAATCCTCCCTTTAAGTTTCAGCTTATGTGGCTTCGAGAGTCTTTGCATGATCTTATGGCCCAATGGTGGCGTGATGGCAGCCTAGCTTATGGTATTGTTATGTATACCTTTGTTAAGAAACTTCAGTATGTTAAATTTCACCTTAAGAGATGGAATAGGATGAGTTTTGGTAATTTTAGGTTATGAAGAGGAATGCCGAGGCGTGCCTTGATGTGATTACTTGCCAAATTTAGGATTTTGGTTTCTCTGATGCTTTGGGTCAAGCAAAATCCCAGGTTGAGAGAGTTGTGGAGGAGTGGGAGCTTCAGGAGGAGATCTTCTGGAAGCAAAAGGCTCAGATTGATTGGCTTTAGGAAGGGGATAGGAATACTGTTTTCTTCCATCATTCTATGCAGACTTGTCATAATAGAAGTTGTGAGTAAAATATGCGTAAATGAATAACAAACACAATCAATAAGACATTATATTAAGAGATTCAAACAAACAATTAATCTAATTAAAACAAGAAATCTCTCAAAGCCGTCCCATTTCTCTCTAACTCCAAAGATTTATTAAATCACTGTGGCTCTCAGATTGTGTAAGCATTGTGACTGTTAAAATGACAATCTAGAGAATGAGATATTGTAAAATGTAGGAATTTAATCCTATGTAATGATTGCTAAATGATATGGTGATAATATTGTAGCTGAGAATGACATGAAAATGATAAAAGAAACTACTGTAAATTAAGATGCAGCTAAATGAAGAGCCATGATTATGATTGCTATTCTAAAATGATTTGCTATTGCTATTTCTCAAATGCTTAATTGCTCTAATGCTATTTCTTTCCTGTAGAAAGAGGTTGTATTTATAGATTCTCGACAACATATTTGTGATGTGGCAGCAAGGGTTTGGATTTGATTTGAAAGATTGAATGGTGAAGGATGAAGAAATCTGAGAAGATTATGAAGATTGTTCCTCCCCACAAAAAAATTCAGCCAGAGGATAGGAAGAATCAATGGAAGAAGATGAATAAGTTTCCCTATAATTTGCCTCCAAATTTGTCTGTGAAGGCTGAGTTGAATTAATTAGATATAAAATATCTAATTTTGTTGGTGGATATGATGAGTGAAAAGATGAAATCGCTGTAGAAATATGCTTTAATTGAATATTTGGATTTATTCAAATTAACAAAAGATGATATTTAATTTAATAAAACAAACTATAGAAATTTGTTTATTAAATAAACATAGAAGAAATATAGTAATTAAATAAAACAAAGTATGAAACTTGTTTATTTAATTAAAATATAATGATGTGATTAAGATATAATAAATATATAATTATAGAAGAATTCGATAATAATAATTAGATAAAACAAAGTATGTGATTTGTTTATTTAATTAAGATGAAATAATATGATAAAGATAAAAGAATTAAATGTGAACTATATTTATTTATAAGTAGATGAATTAAATGAATCAATTAATCAAATAAATTGTATTTAATTAATTAGATTATTCAGACCATTTTTAGGTGTATACATTTTGCCCCTTTTTGAAGTGGTGGTTATGCATTGCTTCAAAGAAAATTTTGCTGCTGCTGCTGCTGCTGCTAGTACTGGTGAAAATTTTTCAGTATGCCCTAGACGTTGATTTTCAGGTGATGATGGATTATGTCCCCTCAGAAGATAAATCGATGATTTTTTTTGGAATTTTTCAAATTTTTATGATTTTATGATGATTCGACGATTCATCTCCCAATAAAGAATATTGATTCCGCCAGTTGATTAAATGTTGCTATGTTTTGCCTCCTTGTGTTTGATGATTTTCAATCGTGTCAACCTTTGATTTGATATTGATTGATGATCCTGATAGATTAGAAGATTATTGATCTCATGATAGGTGAGATTCAATGAATGATTGATTGATTGATCTCATGATAGGCGAGGATCAATGATAGATTGATGATTAACTTCATGATAGACGAGGTTCATTGATAGATTGGCTTCATGATAGGCGATGATCATTGATAGATTGATTGATTGACCTCATGATAGACGAGGATCAATAATAGATTGATGTTTGACTTCATGATAGGCGAGGATCACTAATAAATTGATTGATTGACCTCATGATAGGCGGGGATCAATGATGGATTGATTGATTGACCTCATAATAGGCGAGGATCAATGATAGATAGATTGATTAACCTCATAATAGGCAAGGATCAATAATAGTCGCTCACAAGATTTGATCAAAGTCTCACCAGAGCCAATTAAATTGATAGGTTGATTTGTTTAAGCTCAAAGTTTATTGCCCCCAACGAGTTTAGGATTTTGCCCCTAAGCTAGGGTGAGACACGACCACATTGCCAGGATATGTAAATGAGGTTCTCTTTTCAATGATAGGCAGAATGATGGCAAAAGTGAACAACCAAGATATATAGATGGAAAAACTAGTTTAAATCACAAGTTGCCTATTTCCAGGTTTTCACTGTGTTTTTATTACACTTTTTCAGATTTTCAGATTTTTTTTTTCTTGATTTTTTTGTATTTCTCTTTTTTTTGTGGATTTTCTAATTTTTGATTTATTTGGATTTTGCAGCTATTTTTTTTTTTTGAATTTTCTAATTTTTTGAGTTTTTTAGATTTTGCAGTTTTTTTGTTTTGTTTTGATTTTTCAGGATATTTAAGATGAAATGAGATGATATGACTGATTGAAGGAACAAGATGCCCCACAATAGGGGTAATGCAACCATGGATAAATGATAGATCAAAATGAAAGATTCACTGCAAAAAATGTCACACAAGCAACATATCTCTTGTCAAAAGATGATAATGGTTGATTGATTAAGATGCCAGGAATTATTGATTCCATAAGGCATGATGATGATAAGTACTTTGGATCACTAATTTCCTCTAAGTATGATAAAATTGATGATTGTTGATGATTGATTGACAAAATATATGAGGATTGGATAATGTTTTGCAGTTAGGCTCAAATATGATTTATATGATAAGATTCAAGGTTGCAAAGGGACATGGTGACATGGATTTTGATAAGCTAGGAGATATGGAATGGAAGAAAGCAAGGATAAAAATAATGAATGGGATGATCAAGATCAACTAGATAAGATACAGACACAAGGCCCAAGTATTTTGCCCTTATTCCTCATCAAGACTGGGGAAATGAAGAAATGATGTATTTAGTAAGAATGATGGAATATGGATAAGATGAAAGATATGGTATGGAAGATATGGATAAAGTGTATAGGATAAGATATATGATGTTCAAAAGGATCCTTAACCTTGTCAAGATCAAAGGTGGAAATGTAAGGAATGAGCATAGAAAGGATAATGACCATGAATGATAAGATGGACGAAACTTATCCCTAAGTGTACAGTGCAAGAGGAATATGGAAGATAGGATATGGATGACAGGGAGATGGAGGAAGGACTTAAGCATAAAGTTTCACAACCAAATATCCCTCTAATAGACCATGGCAATGGGAATTAGACTCCTAAATGTTGGCAGATTAATGATATGATGGAAGAATCTAAGGACTTATGCAAAGGTTTGGATTAAAGGAGAATGATGGGGGATGAATGTTGGATAATGGATAGGAGGTTGGAAGGCCTGTTGATGGATAGATGGAAAGGATGGCAAGATCAATGTTGGCACACACCTTGAAGGGTGGTGGAGTGATGGAGGAAAAATGGATTTGGAAGGTGATAGGTTATTAGATTGAAAATTGGAGGAAGCTTTTGGATTAGCAAATTTGGATGCCAATTTGGATTTTATTGCTTCTATGAGACTTTTAGGAATCCACATGAATTTTGACTTTGATTTTTGCTTTGTGGGCCTTTGTGGCCTTTGACATTTTTCTTTTTGATTTATGGACCTTTGTGGTCTTTGAAAATTGCCTTTTTGCTTTGATGGGCCTTTGTGACCTTTTGAAAATTTCTTTTGATTTATGGACCTTTGAGATTTTTGCTTTGATGGGCCTTTGTGGCCTTCTAGATTTTTCTTTTGATTTTGGATTAAATTTTCTTTTATTTTTGCATGTCTCTTCGAGGAGACATGTTGATCTTTTGATACATGTGGATTTTGATATAGAAGCTTTTGATATTTGGCACCCAAATTGCTTCCAAGAGCAATGGGAGGGGTCGATTGAGATGAATGATATGGAGGTATTATGGATGAGTTAATGTGGGTAGAATTTTGAAAGGGCATCAAAGATGTGTGCCTTTGTTGTTCTTGAGAAATAGGGTATGGACCTAGGATAGATGGAATGTTTGATGAATTAGAATGAGGACCTAGGATAGATGGAAGGTTTGATGAACTAGGACACTTAGGCATATAATCAAGGCTGTGGTGAGATGGGTTTCTTTGAACAGGAAGGGGTTTTAGGATACCTTGTTCATGAAGGCCTAATCCTTTTCCTTTGTAACTCATACTTTGACACATTCGTTTACCAATGGGATATGTATTGTTTGTGAAACAAGATGCGAGTCCATTTTGGGGAGGATATGATATGGATGAGAGGATAGGTGTTGGAAGTAAACCAGAATGGATAAAGGTGGAGGATCCCAATTTATAGGTGTGGGGTTCATGGATAGCTTGAATAGGTGTGATAGGCTCTTGACATGGGGATGATGGGGTGTTTTGATCTTGACTTGGAAAAGGATCATGAGGTGTAGGAGAGGAAGTAGCTTGCCCTTTATTAAGTATGGAATCATTATGAAGTGGTATGAAAGGAATATCTTGATCATGAGAAGGATAAACATCTTCATGGGATGAAAGGGTATCCTTGAATGGAAGCATATCTTGATCTTGATGAGGAGGGGAATCATGAGATTTTGTAGAAAGCATGTCTTGATAATCAGTTGGTAAGACATTATTAGATATGATGGAAGAACTATCATGCTCTTGTGATGCAATAGAATCATGAGATGGTATGGATTGATTAGATGATGTGGAAGAACTTGGAAGGATACTTGTCTCTTGAGATGGAAAGGAATTATTTTGGATGAAAAGTGAAAGGAGGGGATCGTCATAAGATTCTTGAGAAATGGGATCTTGATCAAAGATTGGAAGAATTTGTGGAATTTTGATATCATTGGATGGAGTGGAAAGAATATTTTGATCTTGATGTGTAGGGGAGTCTATACTAGCATGCTTTGGATTGAGAGATTGACACAAATCATTGGATGTTGAAGATATGATAGAAGAGGATGATTGGATGGAATTGTTAACTTGAGTTAAAGAATCTTGAGGTTTATTTTGGCCTATGGTGGATGGAGATAAATGCATGACATGATAGGATTGCTCACTATCATTTGTGTTTAAGGACTTAGATTTGGGCTTATTGAACTTTTGCAAAAAATCAAAGACATTGAATTGGATGATGTAGTTTTTGGTGAAGAAGGTCTCATGTTCATTGTTTGGTTTCTTTCTGTGGTTTTTATTTGTATGTCTTGGAGTTGTTGTTGAAGGTTTTGCATCTGTTGAGTGAAAGCATTCAATTGATCCTCATCTATTTCAACCATGGTGGTTTGAGTTTTAATTTCCTTTTATTGGAATTTTAGTCTTTGTGACCTTGTTAAAATGGACATACGAAATTGTTTTCAATAAACTTTTGATCTTAGTTTGGTATAATGTCAAGGATATTAACTTAAGTCAAATAGAATGATAGATTCTATTGATTAGACTAAGTTGATAAGTTTGATTATACAGTTTTGTTTCTTTGATTTAGGATGACTGATCCTGAAACTTAACTTACTAATCAAATGTGTTTGATTGAGACACTTTTGGATGGTAGATCTTGGTTTGATTTGAGCAAATTCAATTGTAAAGTCTAGTTTATGCAGGTTTAAGACTCTGTTTTGATTTAGGAAAGTTTCTATTCCAAGAAAAATCCAAATTCTGATGATAAAAGTTTGACAAACACTAAAAACAACTCTGGATTTTGATTTTCTAGATGCACTATAACAGTCTTCCGATGCGCTAAAAGACCTGATAGATGCACTAAAAGTTTGTTTTGATGCGCTAAAAGACTGGTTGAATGTGCTGTACTGTTTCGTCTATGCGCTAGAAAATTGGTTGAATGTGTTAGACTATTGCTTCTATGCGCTAGACTGCTACTCTGATGCGCTAAAGTTTGGGTTCAATGCGCTAAAATAGATCTCCAGTGCGCTAAAAGATTCCTAGATGCGTCGTTAAACATATTGTATGCGCCAAAACAGACAGTGAATGCGCTTTTCTGGAAAATGTTTTCTAATTCTGACAGTTTGCCTAGTTTTTCTAGTTTTAATCAATGAATTTGTTATCTCCAGTGTATAAACTTCTGTTTATTGATATGGTAACTGATTTGTTTGTCTAGAAATTATAGGAATTAATTACTTTTGATTTGGATGATTTCGTTTTGAAAAATAACTTCACACACAAAAGCTAGATTGTAAATAGTTGTTCAGATTCTATGCATTAAAAATGTAGTGAGTGTTCTAGAATCAGATCTAATTCTTTCAATTTCCACTAGTTTGACACAAATAAAGAAAGTTCAAGCACTTTTTCTAATTGTCAAGTAGGTCACTTAAGATACCACAACCTACATCTTAAAAATATGTTAGCTCACACAGCCGTGTCACCCCCTAGAGGGCGCTCGTGTTTTTATCTTTTTTGAGTCTTATCCAGAGTCAAATCTCCCACTTTTGGCTAGGGTCTCTGATATTTATATGGTGGGTGTCTTGGGGGTAGATTCTTCCCTCCCCTTGCATTGTGGTATAAAAAGTGTTCGGAAACTAACATAGGTGAGATACTAACTTAAGGTTTGTAGATAGGGTACCCATTTAGAGCGGCAATTGATAAACTCCCTCAGGAGACCTAATCTTTAGAACAAATATTTTGGGGATGGTTATTTTGCACACTTCTATTGAATTCAAACTTTACCTGAATTCGCTGTTGATTATAGTGGGTTGGAAAACCTAGCTTTGGTTGTTCCCACTTTGGTCGCTCCCGTAGGGTGAGTACTTTTTCCTACTATGACAGGCCTTCTAAAGAATTTAATAAAGCATGAAAAGTGAGTAGCATTTTTATCACCCAGTGAAGGGGAGAGTATAGGCCTATCACTTCAACCATAATAGACAAGGGGTTCAATTAATCTTTTTACTTAAGCTAGATGCCTATCTTAAATAATGAGTTCTTTTTAAAACACCAAACTTGAGTGTGAAGTTGTTTGTTCAATTTGAATCCAAATCCAAAAACTAGTGAGTTTCTAATGTTCTTTTTAACCAACTTTGACAAATCTTGTGTAGATGGTTAATTTTAAGCCCAAAATAATGCTAGTTGGTCCTAAAGTATGAATGAAAAATAACATATGATGGGTTATTTTCCCATGAGTGTTTGAAATCACTATTACAATGGATATCAAATGCTTTTTCTTTCACTTCAATGCTCCATGTTCCTCTTAAAACCTGCAATAAATTCTCAAAATTTTAGATGAGATCAAGAAATAAGAAGATATAAGGGTTAGATGAATGATTAAGCATAAAAACCTTAAAACTTAGACCAAGTTACAATGTGATTTGAATTTAAATGTAAAATTGAAAATTTTAACTCTACAAAAATAGATAAATACCCACACCATTGCATAGCTTATAAAATTCTACCCCATTTTAAAAAAAAAGCTTCGAAAAAGACCTCCGTATGACCAAGATATGGCCATTTTAAGTTTGACTATAAACTGCTAAAACAAAGATCTATGCGCTAAAAGAAGTATCCAATGTATGCGCTAGAAGATCATTTAGATGCGCTAAAAGAAGTGTCAGATGCGCCATAGAAGGCTCTGGATGCACCGAAAGAAGCTCTGGATGCACCAGAACAATGCTTGGATGCGCTGAAAGACTTGTCGTATGTGCTATAAAAACACCTGATCGCGCTAAAACAGAAACACATCAAAACCTGTGAACACACTTTTTCAGAAAATTGTTAAAATTGAGGTTTTTGGCCCCACAGTGGGTGCCAATTTATGTGTGAGTAAAATATGCATAAATGAATAACAAACACAATCAATAAGACATTACATTAAGAGATTCAAACAAACAATTAATCTAATTAAAACAAGAAATCTCTCAAAGTCGTCCCATTTCTCTCTAACTCCAAAGATTTATTAAATCACTGTGGCTCTCAGATTGTATAAGCACTGTGATTGTTAAAATGACAATCTAGAGAATGAGATATTGTAAAATGCAGGAATCTAATCCTATGTAATAATTGCTAAATGATATGGTGATGATACTATAGCTGAGAATGACATGAAAATGATAGAATAAATTACTATAAACTAAGATGTAGCTAAATGAAAAGCCATGATTATGATTGCTATATGATTGCTATTCTAAAATGATTTGCTATTGCTATTGCTCAAATGCTGAATAGCTCAAATGATATTTCTGCAGAGTAAGATTGCACAAAGTTGGGATCCATTTCCTGTAGAAAGAGGTTGTATTTATAGATTCCTGACAACATATTTGTGATGTGGCAGCAAGTAAGGGTCTGGATTTGATTTGAAAGATTGAATGGTGAAGGATGAAGAAATCTGAGAAGATTATGGAGATTGTTCCTCCCCACAAAAAAATTCAGCCAAAGGATAGGAAGAATCAATGGAAGAAGATGAAGAAGTTTGCCTGTAATTTGTCTCCAAATTTGTCTGTGAAGGCTGAGTTGAATTAATTAGATATAAAATATTTAATTTTGTTGGTGGATTTGATGAGTGAAAAGATGAAATAGCTGTAGAAATATGCTTTAATTGAATATTTGGATTTATTCAAATTAGCAAAAGAGGATATTTAATTTAATAAAACAAACTATAGAAATCTGTTTATTAAATAAACATAGAAGAAATGTAGTAATTAAATAAAACAAAGTATGGAACTTGTTTATTTAATTAAAATAGAATGATGTGATTAAGATAGAATAAATATATAATTATAGAAGAATTTGATAATAATAATTAAATAAAACAAAGTATGTGATTTGTTTATTTAATTAAGATGAAATAATATGATAAAGATAAAAGAATTAAATGTGAACTATATAAATAAATATTTCTATTTATTTATAAGTAGATAAATTAAATGAGTCAATTAATCAAATAAATTGTATTTAATTAATTAGATTATCCAGACCATTTTTAGGTGTATATAGTTGTATCTCCTCTTTGGTCACTGCGGATGGGATCCACATTTCTTCCTTGTAGGCTTTATCTCGTGAGGCTAGAAGTTTTATTCCGCTATTTTTTCTGAGGATACGCCCCCTATAGAGGATGAGGAGACTTTGATCCTTGCTTGCATTCTTTCCTTGATCTCCAAGGAGTTGAATGATTCCCTCATCTGCTCGATTTCTTTGCCGGAATTGGAAGAGGTTGTTTTTGGGATGAATAAAGGTAAAGCCCCTCGTCCGGATGGTTTTCCTGCTGAATTTTTTTTAGGAGTTTTGGGATATTATAAGTCTGGATTTGCTGGAGGTTGTCCGAGAATCTCTTCACAACAAGCATATGCTTTGTGCTTTGAACTCTACTTTTTTGGTCCCCATCCCTAAAAAGGAAGGTGCTGATCAGCTTGATTTCTTTCAAACTATTGCTCTCTGTAATGTGGTGTATAAAATTATTACTAAATTGATTACTGAAAGGCTCAAATTTTGTCTTCCTTCTATAATTTCTGAGGAGCAAGGTGGCTTTGTGGCTAGTAGACAGATCTTGGATGGGGTGGTAGTTGCCTCTGAAGTCATTCATTCTATGGCGGCTTCTAAGACAAGGATATGTTTATCAAATTGGATATGGTCAAAGCCTATGATAGAGTCAAATGGAATTTTTTGCAGAAAATTCTCTTGGGCTTCGGTTTTAGTCCAGATTGGGTTGATTGGACTATGAGATGTGTTACATCTTCCTCCTTTTCTGTTCTTATGAATGGGGAACCTTCCGAAATTTTTGAGGCTTCTAGGGGCCTTCGTCAAGGAGATCCTCTTTCCCCTTATCTATTTATTATTATGGCTGAGGGCCTAGGCAGATTTCTTAAGTTGTGGGTTGCCCAGTGCAGGATTCGAGGTTGGTGTTGGGGTAATGGGCTATCGTAGCTATCTCATCTTCAGTTTGTGGATGACACTTCTCTTATGGGGAGGGATCGCCTTCAGGAGGCCGTTTCTTTTAGGTGGGCTTTGGATATTTACCTCGTTGCTTTTGATCAGAAAGTCAATGAGCATAAGTCTTCTATCTTCTTTTTTAATACTCAAGCTATTCAACAAAGGATTGCTAATATTTTGAGATTTCATATTGGGTCTCTTCCCTTTGTCTATTTGGGAATACATCTTGTTGTTGGTAGGCAACCTAGGTCTTCTTGGCAAAGATTGCTTGATAAGTTGTGCTGTAAAGTCAATCATTGGACTCACTGTTGGCTTTCTACTGCTATAAGAGTTACTCTTCTGAAGTTGGTAATCCAAACTCTTCCTATTTACAGGTGTTTTGTTCAGATGGCTCCTTTGTATTTCTTAAGGGAATTTATTGCTCTCTCATGAAAATTTCTTTGGAGTGGTAATTTGCAGTTAGCTAAGTGGAGCCTTGTTAAGTGGGATATGGTGTGTAGGCCACAAAAAGAGGGGGGCCTTGGATTGCATTTTGCTATTTTGAATGGGAAAGCTCTTGCTGTCAAGTTATATTGGTGCTGGTGTACTAGTTAGCATCAACTTTGGGCCCACATTCTTACCCAAAAGTATCTTAAAGATGTTAACACTTTTGATTTTCCTCCTTATCCTTTGGAAGGAAGGGGATCTATGATTTGGAATACCCTCAAATTAGGGGCACAGTTGGTCAAGAAAGGGGCTTTTTTGGATTTGTCATATGGGTTCTTAGGCTCTTTTTTGGTGGGATTCTTGGGATGGTCATCCTCCTATTCTTTTTGCTTATCCTCTTCTCTAGTCTCTTTGTGACCATTTTACTGTTGCAGGATGGAACACGGTTGAGCATTATAAGGCTGTTCAAAATATTGGATTGGCTGCTAGCCTTAGTTGGAAGCACTCCTCGAATTAGTCGCCAAGAGGGTCAGAGGGGGATAGGCAAGAGTTGGCTCGACTTCTTGCTTCTTGGGAATGTAATTCCATGGCGGGGCAAGATGTCCTAGCATGGAGTAACAGTGATTTATCTAGTAAGTACTCGGTTTCAATTGGGTATGGTGAGTTTCTTAGGCAGGTGTTTGGGGACATTGAGGTTCCTTGGAGGAAACACGTGTGGAATAAATTTTCTTGGCCCAAGTGCAATTTTTTTTCTGTGGCTGGTGGTCTAGAACAGGTGTCTTACTTGAGATAACTTGTGCAAGAAAGGGTTTCAGGGGCCCTCGATATGTGTTTTGTGTTGGGATAGTGAAGAGAGTGTCTCTCATCTCTTCTTCCAGTGTCCCTTTTCTAGGAGGCTTTGGCACCTTTGGTGGGCTATGTGGAACCAGACTTGTTGGCATGTCTCTTCTTTAGTGGAGTTCTTTGCCCGGTGGGGGAATTCCCTTGTTAAGACTTCTTTTCTTTAAGTTTCTTGGGCTCTGGGATCGACTTTTATCATCAGACATATTTGGTTAGAGAGGAATTGTAGGATTTTTCAAAATGTGAAGTTGTTTGTCCAACATTTGTGGTGGAAGATTCTTCATTATGTGGGAGAAACTATTGCAGCTAAGTGTGACTTGGTTGGGGGTGTGGATCCTGGAGAAGTTGTCTTTTGTACTCATCTCAATCTTCCTCTTTAGCGGGGGGCTGCTCAGATCATGAGAAACAAGTGTCATCATCCCCTTCAAAAGTTAAATAGGGAAGGGCGTTGGTCTCCTCCTCCTCATGGTGTGTTGAAAATCAACACTAATAGTTCTTCTCGTGGGAATCCTGGTCATGCTGGTATTGGAGGTGTTGGGCGGACTAGTTTGGGGACTGTCGAGTTTATCTTTTCTATTTATATGGGTTGGTATACTAACAATGTGATGGAGGCTCTTGCCATTCTTTGTGCTGTGGAGCATGGTTGTGCTCTCGGTGGAGACAGATCATTTGTGAATCTGATTCTCAGGTGGTTGTGACTTTGTTGAAGAGGAAACAATTAGAGGATGTTAGTTGGCATTTGGCTATTATTATTAAACAAATTCTTAATATGTGTGCTTCCTTGAATTCTGTTTCTTTTTGTCATATTCCTTGGGAATGGAATGGGGTTGCAGATTGTTTGGCTAAATGGGCTTCTGATCATTTGCAAGATTGGAATGTTGTTGAAAGGGGTCAATTACCTTTAGATTTGTCTCAAAAGTTGGACCAATTAGTGGAGAGTGACAGGGCTGTGTAATGCCCTTGCTTTGTATTGCTCTTTTTTGATTTGAATAAATTTTTACCCCTCTTTTTGTCAAAAAGAATTTTGCTGTAAAAACTACATTATTCGTAGGCATCCACTTTGGATTATTTTTGTGAGATCCAAAAATTGTACAATAATAAACTACACTCTAGTCACACCAACTACCATTCAAATAACCACTGTAGGATGATGACACGATAGAAGAGCAAACCAAAATGATTGACCTTAGACCGTAGTAGTAGAAATTACCAGAAATTTGGGGATTAATTGTAGAAATTGCAAATTGACAAGTTTTATGTTTTTCCCTGCCAAAAAAATATGATTTTTTAATAAATTGCAGTCAATATTCTTTTAGATTTTTTCTTGCATTATGGAAAAAATGGCAAAAATAGGAATTTTGATCCTTTTTTAGTTGATTTTGATTTAGAGGAGATGATCTAGTAGTTGAGCATCCTAATTTCACACCTTTCAAAATCCTACATGACAATTTCAAATCACTCCCAATTTTTTAGAGTAGCTTGGTAAGTCTCTTGCTTATAACTAAAGTTTAAGGTCCACATCAACATGCTTTTTGTTGAGGTGTGCAAAAAGCCTCCCAAAAAAGTTAGATTGGTAATTGTGTACTAAGTTGTGTTTTATTTGTGTGCTTATGTGGCATCACATGATTTGTTGCGTTATAGATCTAAGGAAATACATTCCATTCAATTATGAATACTCATGATAAACACTAACGACTTTAAAGTCACAACTATTAGTGTTATATTATTAAAAATATTGGGCATTAAATCAATAAATGTTATCACAACTATTGAAATATGCTCAACTATTGGATCCTTTCTCCTAGATAGAGAATTTTTCCCAATTCTAATCCTAGTTTTGGTTTGGGATGGTTTGAGGTTCGCGTAGTGTCCGTCATCTTTTCTTACAGAGTAATCCTTGTGTTGGGTTTCAAAACCGCTACTCCACTTCCTAGAATTAAATCTTATTCAAAAGGCTAGGGTTGTCGTCATGCCACTGAAATTGTAATGCCCAAAATTTTTCACTTAAGAAAACTAACTAAATTATTATTCACCACTAATTGTCTTGTGCATCAACATGCATTGAGGACCCAACCAAGGTTGAGCTATACAAGTCCATGTTACGACATTTCGTCTCATGTGCGAAAGTTAACTCTAAGGGAATATGCCATACGGTCACGACTAGGGTTTACTTGCAAGCATGTCTCTTCATAACCTTCTAGGAGTGACCCAAATACTTAAGTTTGGTTTAACCAAGGTACGTTTATGAGGCTAACACCTAAGACTAAGGGTTTCTCAATGATTATTCGCGTTAAGTATACCCTATGATTAATCGGGTTAGATATAGGTTAGATTCCCATTACGCTTAAGGGTATTAGAGTCTTTAAATCTAACTTTAACTTGGAGATTTAATTTAAGCATAATCTGAGTTGGTATACTATGATCTCATATTCCTAGGAGTTAGGACATTAATGAATTTCATAACTTGTTAACTTAAGCATTAACCCTTATCTCCTTAAGGTTGAAAACTAAGTTGGTTCTATGTTACTCAAGAGGTTAGCTAGCTCTTTTAGCTCAATAATTATTAACTAATGTTAGGACCTATTAGGTTGGGTTTAATAAGAGATAACATCAATTGAATTTCAAATCGATTAATCCATAAGTTAGTCTTGGTCCTACTCATATTATGTAATGTTATTAAACTAAGACAAGTTGACACCACTCTTGAGGTGAAAAGACACATCCTTTGCCCCCGTACCCAATGGTGTAATAACACCAACTTTTATAATCCACATTTGAATAAGGCTACTAGATCATAATCTGATTATATTTGAGGTTAATTCTCCAATTTGAATAATAACTTAGTTACTTGATTTTACTAAGGTTTAAATCTGAATACATCCCAGAAGAGAGTCATAGGCTTTAAATCAACTATGATAATTAATTTATTTGAGTAATCAACTCTCAAATATTAATTAATAATTATTATTACAAGAGAACATAATAAAATTAACTTTTGGAAAGCCCTTTGCTTCAATCCCTAGTTGATATATTACCTTAGTTCATAAAGTTTTACTTTAATTCATATGACCCATTTACACTAGAATGATTTATGAGATGATTAGTTAACTTATGTTTTAATATTACATGGTCACATGGGATTGTTAGCCTCAAGAAAAGTTTTGGATTTTAATTCAAATAAATAGATTTACTTTACTCTCTATGTATTACTTAAATAAATTTATAGTCCTAAAGTTCATATGTGAATATTTTAAAAGTGACTTTAAGTTAAAGGGTTCCTAGCCACATTGTCCCCCACCATGGGATAATTTTCTGCTAAGGTGAGATTAAGAAAAGTAATCATTAGTCAAAGATAATGGAATGTTCAAATAATACCCACCATTCAATGAGATCAATTTCTAATCCATAGATCTTAGGGAATCTAAGTCAAACCCTAGATCATAAGGATGGTCATTTAAGCTTGTTTTCTCTCATTCCATTTCATTTGATATTGTAGGTTGGGAGAAGAAAACTCCATGGAGGAAGGTAGAATTTTTTGTGTTTGCACATTCCCTTTCTCCTATATTTCTCTCTTCCCATTTTTTTTGAATGTATAAATCCTAAATATATATACATATACTCATATATCTCTTTAATTTTGAAGGTTTGCAATCTTATTTACATAAGCTCACCATTGACATCCTTCCACTTACGACTGGGTACTGCCACAATAATGGGTTACACTTTTTTGGACATCCTAATTTTTGCTGAAATCACATATTTTTAGAAAATATAATGATTTAAACATTCAAAGGTTCCATTTAAAAGATTCTAATTGAAGAGGGTTTGATCAAACCCCCATAGATCAAACCCCCTTGGATAGAACCTTGTTAGTTTCAAACCATACCCTATAACAGAGTCTCCTCTACACCTATCAAAATGCTAATAAAAAACCACTTTTTGATTTACCTTTTGGGTTATCAAATGAATTCATTTAAAATTTATATTTTGTAAGTATGTAGTTGCTTCACAAAAAGTTAACTTTAAATATATTTAATTTGATTATTATATTTATTTTTTATTTCTTGTGAATGTAGGTTTTTCACCGAAAATCAAGCTCTTTGTTCTGCACATGTAGAAAAATAGTATATTATAATTTTTTTTTTTGAAAAATATCTAGGTGTCGTATTGATGTCCTTGATCCACCAAAAAAAAAAAGAATTTTAATACATACAAAAAAAATTTGTGAACCAGTACACTATGTCCAAATTGTAATTGGTTTGACTTAAAAATTTAATTAAGAAAAAAAATTCAATAAAACACTATGAAACTAAATGAAGGAGCTAGATATTGTAGTTACAAATCTAAATTCGAAAAAATTAGAATTTTATCCTTCATAGCAAAAAAGTTGTGTTATACAATAAACATCACTCTTTAAAAATGTTGTTTACTGTTAAAAACTAGTTATCGAAGGAGATGAAAAAACAAAAATGCAATTTGATTCCAAAATTATATATATATATATAAAGTCTACAAAAAAAAGTCACAAATCACTAGTTTGCATCATCTTCAACTTCCTCATGGTTTAGCAGCTATAGGTGTCTGAAAGTGAAGATTTAGTTAAAAAACTTTAGTTCAATGTCAAGTTTGGCCAAAAAGTGTAACCCACTATTGTGGCATCACCTGACTGTGTATTCACAGTTTGAGTATATATAAGTATATATAAGAATATCTCAAATTACTCTTGCAAGATTATTTTATTATAACCTTTTGATTTAATGTTTAACCTTGCTGTATATACACACACACATATACTCATATACACTTTACTGTTATACTGATATATATTCACAATCTTATATATATTATATATAAAATTTCATGATATATATTTATAAAAAAAATAGATGAAATGTTTTTAAATGGACATTGAAGGCTTGCTTCAAGGAAAACAAGAATGACCCTTAGAGTGGTTGCCGAACCCAAGGAAACCCACAACTCCCACTAGCAAGCTGCGGCTCCCTTGGGTTGCACCCTTACAAAGGGGGGGACATGACAAGGGGGTAACCCCTATTGTACCCCAACATATGGGGTCATGGTAGGGGTTACTCCCTATAACGTCCCAATATATGGGGTCGCAACAGGGAGTAAGCCCCTCTAAAATTTTATTTACCTTCTTCTTTTATTTAAAGGAAAACACATGTTTCGTCATATATATATATATATATACACACTAGTGTATATAACTATATATATGTGTTTTGATTTGTATGGATATACCCCTTATATATATATTTAAAGTGACCTCAATTTTTGATATATAAAAGAATAGATAGGTATTCTTTAGTTGACACACACACACAAACACATATATATTTTCTTGTATGGAGGTATATATCCTTGTATATATATAGTTTTAATTTGATAGATACCATATGAATATATTTACATATGATTTGATTTCACTTAATGAGAAGATATAACCATGTCTAAAGGATTGTGGTTGGATTATTTTAAAGATACTCTATATAAGAGGGGTTTAACATAGGGATAGACAATTGGGTCTATCATATGATTTTCTACATCTACTTTTACAACTCCATTAATATATTAATCTTTTGTGTTGAAAACCCTTAGCATGATTAATGAAAGTGAAACCTTTATAGATAATATAGATTGTTTTTTTAAAATTTCCTATTTAACCAATATTGATGGAAGAGAGCAAACATACAACAATTACTTATTCATTTCTTTCAATACATATAGAAATGAGTATACCATTTAATTTATCTCATTATTATTAAACAAGAATCTTCACATATAAACAATGATTACAATGCCCTTTCAAGATCATTATCTACACGTTTATCCTGCTCTAATACAATAATCAAATGGAGGTAACCATTTCCACAATTTAGTTTGTACCTTCCCAATCTTCCATACCTACACATGAGATAAACCATTCCATTGGCCATGGGGTGCTCACCTCCCAACCGTTGACCTACTCATAGGTCACCCTCAAGTTAGGAGATCTCCCTAAGAACTGGGTTACACACATACAACTATTTGCAAAATAATTTCAATAATAAAATGAAAACAATTATCCCTTAATCGATTTTCTCATCACAAATCAAAACAAATTCTCATCAAACACATAACCCAAAAAACCCACTTTTCTCATACACATAAACTAGGAATCCTTTGCCAACAAGGGAGAGTTTATCCCTAGCTCCCATCTCACACATGTAACATAAAATACAAGAACACATAATACCAAAAATAAAACTCAACACACCACTTTAAATCACCTTCATATACCTTGAACAAAATAACGAGGAAGCCAAGAAGCCTACCTCTTTGAGTTATTCAAACAATGAAGAGGATGAGTTGAGAAAATCTTCAACTCCAAATCCATATTCCAATCCCTCCCCAAGACAAACAAAGAACTCATTTTTCTCTAAACTAACAAGTAAAAAATTTCCAAAAGAAAACAAAAGAAAAAGAATGATCTCCCTCCAAAATCTCCCCTTTTCTCATTCTCAAATGGGAGTAAAATATGAAACCCTAATTTGATTTCTATGAATGAGGGAGTGATACTTGTCACTCTCCCATTCCTCCCTCAAACACACTCTCCCACAAGTGCTCACACATGTGTGAGACATTTTTGGGAGATGATGAGTGTACTTGGACACTCTTCCCATGATCCCTTACAAAGGAGGCTCACACATGTGAGTCATTTGTGGGCTTCCCCAAGTTCATTAATGAACCTAGGGGAATGCGAATGAGACAAGTCATTTTTTCCTCATACCAAGGCTTGATTTTTGTCTCTTCTCTTAATGGACCATAAAAAAGGGGTCAAATCAAGGCCCTTGACCAAGTTTGGGGTGTAAATGAACCTCATACCCTTAGGTACTTACCCTAGAGCACCAAAAACTAAGAAATCAATTGAAAATAAGCGTTTAAAGATCCCCAAAAATCTCATAAAAGAAGGCATCCGAAATTTTCCACCTAGGATGCCAACTCACATCCTAGGATCACATGAAATTAAATAAAAATCACAAACACACATTCACAATTAACATTACAAAATAAATCACATCACAAATGAGACTATAGTCCCTCCGTATGGACTATGGTCATGGTTTCATGGTTTAATCACATTGGGTTCCTAAGAGATCTTCGATTCCATAGGCCATGGAATTATACCTATGCACTCAATGCCACATGCCAATATGTTCAATAATCATCATAAACAAAGCAACATAATTAAACAACCACATGTACATATATTCACAACTCAATTCTAATAACAAACTATTCATGATATTACCATTTATCAATCTATCTTATTTCCAATTAAACCTAATTTTCAAGATTCATAGCTTCTTGATTTCACAAGGCATATTTGTTGAATGCACAAGACAAATAAGAGGGAGGGGGGTGAATCAGTTGTGCAGTAAAACATCAAAACTCTTATTAACATCCAGATCTGCATTAATCCTTAAATCCTTAACAACCTTTAAACCCTTATCATGCATTAGCAAAATATACACATGAGAAATAGTGATGCAAACACATCCATACACATGAGAACACAAGATTTACATGGATACTCCAAGAAGGGAAAAACCACGGTGAGGATTAGCTCATAATATAAAGTAATAGCAACACCGAATACAATAGGCTCACTACTAGAGGGCTCACTGCCCAAAAGAAAAAAGGGCTCATTGACAAATTAGAAAGAAGAAGAAAGAAGATTGTTACAATGAAAAATCCATCTCAGAGCAACAAAAAATACCCACCACTACAATTCTGCACCATCAGTAACCTCTAGCTCACTACTATCAGAAACTTCAGGTACTTTGCAAAATGTAGACCCTTCTGCTGACTGCATCAGATTCATAGGCATTAAGCTCGGACTTCAAATGTCTGCATCTAATTAAATTTGCATCTCAACACATCCTCAAATCTACAAACACTTCAACAATTCACCTTGCCTTTATACCATTCACAACCTTAGAAACATCTTTCAAGGTCAAATATGCACCTCAAATGTGGGTTGGAACCAAAAAATTCTTGTGGTGGAGAGAAATGAAGGCGGAACACATAACACCTTAACTCAGACCTAAATCTACATATACATGCCACAACATGCTTCCACAAACACTAAAGCATATATGTAATTAGTGTAAAAACCCAAGGTCGATCGAACCTATGTTAACACCATTAAAATTTTAAGTACACACTTCCTCAAATCTAAAGAAAACTCATACCACACAACAATTAAAAAAAATTGGAATATTCCATTAACACCCTGAAATCCAATAAATCCTTCACAACAACAAACATTTGAAGAACATAATCATTTTGTACACCCAGTTAACCTTCCACACACTATAACACATGAATCCAACCTTGTGGAGCACCAAAAATCAAACAACTGAAACTAAAGTTAGATATGAATAATATAAGCACACTTCCAAATCCTCAAAACTAGAAACCACAACGTAGAGAAATGTAGAGCAAAACCATTTCTCCCAAACAACATTGCATCACAATTCACACACTAGTGAATGCAATTTCTTTTGCTGAATGATCTAAAATATGAAACTCTGGATATAAAAACTTTGAACACCTATGATCAACATATCCAAACCACACAAGAAGATCTTCAACCATGAAGAAATGTGGAGAAAAACACTGAACACCACTCTGCTACACTAAAATCTCATTTAATCAAATTTTCTCAAAAGCACTTGGAAACTAAGCACCACAAACACCATCTCAACATCTACAACACCTTTTCAACATCTTAACCACACAAGAGGTTGAACATCCACAAACATATGCTCATCAAAGCAACACTAGAGGTTGACATCAGTGAGACTACTAATGAAAACATAATGCAACCAATCAAAGCATGTCCATAAGTTTGACACCAATGCAACAAAAAAGGTCTGCTGACATCAATGAAAACACAAAATTCCAACAATATTTCCTTTAATTCATATAAGAGGAATACAAATAGCATTACTTAATTCCAAGTAATCATATAATTATTCTATATTATCATTTCATTTCACTTTATCTAATATTGCATTCTCAATTTTACTCTTTTGCATATAAAAATGTTCAAGCATATAATGATAAAGCATATCTAACAACCTTACTATATAGCCCAAATTAGAATCCAATAATAAGTCATATTTATCAACCTTCATAATAAAGAAAAACATCATGAGACACATTTCCTTTAATCATCCTAATATAAAACATCAATTAATCCAATTAATCATCTAAATATTCTAGGTTATCATTTCATTACAAATTCATCTTTGATCACTTTATCAATTTTACTAGGAAAATATTCAAATCCTCTACTCCTATCATACAATCATGATCAATATTGTTTATTAATAAAGCATATCAATTATCTCAATCATGTGAAAAATAATCAAGTATCAAGTCAATTGAATTCAACTAATGTTAATTTTAGGTTGATACCATAGGGTCTTCATACTTGTTTTTAGATCCACCATCCATTTTATTATGATGTGTATAAACTTTAGTTAAGCTAGTTAGCTATTATTCCACCTTTCAAACTGCATACTTGTTTATCTTGAGTTCACAAGATACTTTGGGGTGTTTATGGATTCTTCACACTATCCTTTAAGCTAAGTGACCATCCTAGACTACAAAATGTGCACTATGATATAAGATTTATCAATTCTCCTATTTATGTCAATCCTTGTATATCACTAAACTCCTTTGTTACTTGATCATATCCATGTCTCAAAATTTAGATAAAGAGGGCTAATTTCCCTAGGGTTTACCTGTATTTCCCATTGTTACTTTATTTATCAATTTTTTTCTACCTAACCATCAATTAATATATTTCACCTTATTTCACCTTAGAGATAAGGGTTATATTAGTTGCACACAAGGTAGGGCCTTACAAAAATCAACTCATCAATAGATTGTGGAGGGTTAAAGGACAACTCTATAAAAGTGGATTTCATCCTCTATTCTTCGAGTTCAACTTTGACTTGGGAGGGTGTTCTCAGGAGTTTAACATGCATTAAAATAAAAAAAATAAACTAAAAATATCGACAACCAAAACCAACTTGTTGACTTGGCCCCAAAGATTGTCATTGAACCAAGTACAACTGGCTGAATCAAAACTCCTATATACCCGATGTGATTGTGCAAGCATAACCCACATGAAATATGCCTATTGAATGTTTACTCAAGAATGATTACCTAGTTATATTGATGGTTATGCATGTACATGAAGAATCTTATTCCTAAACTATTTATTTATGCTTTGATTTGTTTGAATGATTTGAGATTGGTCAGATGGACCAAATATTGGTGCCTATTTGATTGGGATACAAAGTCATAGATAGTGTTGGTGACCTAGGCTATAGGCCCAAATCCCTATGTTTTTATAATCTTCCAGGTGCTAGGTGTGTCAAACCTGGGAAAATTACCACAAACCTATCTTCAGGTTGGGTAGCTAAGGACCAATGGTTTAGGTGGGTAAGACCTCCTTCACTTCTGGCTCTACAAGACTAAGGTTTACCTAAGATGCTGACTTGATGATTGAAGCACTAAATAATACCTTACAACAAACTATATCAACTGCATAATGTATCCCAATACTGGTTTCACAATATACCTATGTGCTAGCTTGGAAAAGTAAGGTTGATAAGAATGAGTTTGTTATACAACCTTGTATTTCTGTATTCATTTAGACATGACAATAAAACACACAAAAATAAAAACTTTTTAGTTGATGTGGTTGGAGTGTGTTGAAGATGATAAGAGAAATCAAATCACAAACCAGTTCCTTTATCCATTGGGCAACAAAGTCTCTAGATTTTACCAAATATGCAATAACTAAAAATAAGGCAATGCCTTAATCAAGTCACTACAAAGGACTATGCCTTTCTAAATGCACATGAAAGCTAAGCTCTACACGTTAACTCAAATAGATAATAGATAGTTAAAAAATATTAAGAGAGGATACTTAGTAATTCTTAAGCATACCCACACATTTCCTTTATTGTATTGAAAAGATACTATGCAAAAGCTTTGCATAGATTTTATAGACTTCTGGCTAAAAAACTAATCAATTATACATTTGGAAATACATACCATACATAAGTAGACACTCTACTAAGGTTGATTCTACCTTTAATCACTCAATCTTCAGGCTTACAAATGCTATGAAAAATTTGGGAACAAACCCCATATCATTACAACAGAAAAATATCTAAACCCAAAACTGGATATTGAAACCTAGGGTTTCTTGTGAATATCTTTCTTCTATTGGCTCTACAACCTCTTCTCTCTTCTATTGAAAAAATGTTATCCTCCCTCTCTCTCTCTCTTCTCTTGACCAAAACTTTTATATCTTTTTGCATCATTAGGAAACCCTATGAGAAAGAGCCATGAGTGTGAGAGAGTGTACTTGGGCTCCCATGTATGCTTGTGTCATATTCACATGGTTGCACACGTTGAAGCCATGCCATAACATTGATGAGAACATGATTGAGGAAGAAAACCCTTGCCAAATCCGAAACAAATCTTTTCCAAAGATCAATTTCTGACAAAAAAGATGTCCTCGAGCCACAAAGAAGAATGGGTGCCATTTTCCCCTACTTGCATTGTTGAAAAATGCATTAAACATCACTCCTGCAGCCCTATAGATCAAATTTGGTAGTTGAGAGGGTAGCTACAACATTAATGGTGTTTAGGATTGAAAACACATCAATTGGGAGCATTACCAAAGTTTTAAGCCCGAGTCATTACTTAGTTGAATCATTAAAATTTTCACATCTGCGAAACCATCTTCATCATACATCAGGAATTGGGTTTGGAAAAGATTGCTTGTGAAGAGGACAAGGAAAAGAATGCTACGATTCCCAAGATCTAAAGAGAAACCCCATTAGACATTGGGATTCGAGTCTACCGCTTGTTGGAAGAATAGGAAGATGAAGGGAAAAAAGGAAATATTTAAAGGAGCACAAAAGGGAAGAAAATGTTAGGAGTCAGGAGTCGAGAGGAGGAATTACATCTTCCCACGTAATGTGATAAAGGGTAAGATGAAAGTCTGACATCTGAAAGGACGAAGACTCATAACATTGGGACCAAGGATTGGGAGTTGGGTTGAAGGAATTCATCTTATCGGTAAGATAAGATAGAAGATCAACAAGATACCCGATCTTTGAAAGCTAAAGGAAAGCATCAAACATCAAGTGTTAGGAACAAGGTTTACACCTTATGATGAAAATGTTGTAAGAGGTAAGGAGGAAGGGCGATCCTCAAAGTTTGAAACATTGAAACTTAATCAATTTTTAAAGGATTTATTAGAACTTCGGTGATCAAGGGGAAGAGCTTTGGTTTAGGACAGGAAGGTGACAAAGGATAAGGGTTAAAGGCTGATGGTCGAAACCCAAAAAATTTAGGAAATCAATGGAAAGAAGGGAAAGGAGGAACAAGATTGAGAGAGATAGAGAAGGTATACGAGTATGCAAACAACCAAAAGTCTGAAAGATTGAAATGCTCAACACTTAGCCAATTTTGGACTTTTTCAAATGGGCCTTTTGACTACAACTTGGAAAAGTTTAGATGCAACTAAAAGAGGGACTTGCATGATACACTATTAATATTTATTAGATCATTTATAATTGATGGGTATATTTATAGGTGACAACATTGGCTCTAGTTGTGGATGTGTGTCTCTTGTAGGCACAATAAGAATCCAAATCTTTGGGAAGCAGACCAAAATGAAGGGAACAATAAAGACCAGGACTAACATACACAATATCATGATACAACATGGTCATGTCTGCACACAAGAACATAACAAAAAGATCTATGGTGACCTATGATACAACAGTTCAAATAATTTCACATTTAGGAGAAATTGTACTTGAGATGTTGACCATGAATTGGCATTTCCATGAAATTTCCATCAAGGCTCCTTAGGTGGAATGTTCCTTGACCACAATATTCAACAATTTGATAGGGCCCAACCCATAAGGTATCAAATTTTCCATGTTTTCCTTTGTATTTTATCTTAGAATTTTACACGAGTACAAGATCTCCAATCTGAAACTTCCTTTTAACAACCCTCTTATTAAAGAGGAATTTTACCTTTTTTTGTCTCAAAAAATTTATTTCATGGTCATTCGTTTTGGTTTCTTCTTCACTAAACTCATGCATCCTTTGTGAGATATCACTTTATTCTTGTCCTTAAATTTTCTGCAACTACTTATAGATTGGTAATTCAAGGCTAATTGAAAATTTGGCTTCAACCCCATATACTAGTTCAAATGGACTCTTCCCAATAGCCTTCTTCTAGGTTACCATATTTTCCCATACAGTAAACTTTAACTTATCATCCCATCTTTTCTTGTTGGCATCCAAAGTTTTTTTGATGATATTCATGATGCACTTGTTGCTTGATTCAAGCTATCTATTTCCCTATGGATGATAAGGTGATATATGTGTTGAAAAATTTCCATACTATGAAAACATGTCCATAAAATATTTGGATTTGAAACAAATTGATTATTCAACAATAACTCTTGATGGCATCCAAACTTGGTGATTATGTTATTTAGCAGAAATTCAATTTGTTATATGCACATGAAAATTGGTGCAGGGGAACCCTTGGTTTCAGGTGCACCTTGGATCATTTGATGCATTTTTGGTTTTTGTCATGTTGGTGCTGGTTTCATGCAAATAAGGGATTTTTAGGCCATTTCATGTCCTTTGGAATCAAGTTTGGGTCTTTAGGTGCAAGGTAGGCAAAAAGTGTAAAAGTTGTCAAGCAACTTTTGCAAGATTTGTGAAAATGATGTTTTGTTAACTCCTTAACCAAAATATGGTTGGAGGTAGTTGAAAATGGTTGTACAAAATTAAATTGGTCTTGTGTCTCGGATTGGGAGGTTGGATGAAAATTTTGAAGAAGTTTCATTTTGCATGTGTATTTTCCTATGTTTTCCAACATTTCTTTAACTTTTGTTATGTGGTATGGATTTCTGGTGCACTGCACAGTATAAAGATTGATTGTAACATGTGAAGGGTACTCTTAACTTTAATATTATTTTTGTTTGACAAAGATTCATTGAGGTTGAAGAAAGATATCATCGTTTTAGTGAAACTTGGAAAAAACACTACCTAGGGTTCCAGTGGAGAGTAAAAATGTGATTTCTTGAGTTTCCTCCATGAACAAACCAAGAAACCTAGTAGTAAATTTTTTCCTTGATGTCTTCAACCTCCTTACACGATTTTTGGTTTGGGTTTGCACATATGAAAGAGAATAAGAAGACAATTTGCTACCTCTTGGCCTTAACTACAGTCTAAAACCCTCTTGATGATTGTTTGTTCAAAGTTTTAATGCTGCATCATTAGATTGTGATGGATGCACATTGTGAAAGTTGATAAGTTGATGTTTACACCCTTGAAAGCATTTGGATTTCAATTTCTATAATTGGTTAAAGTTTGCACCTTTTTCACATATGACAATTGACTGTTCGATTGAATGCTGCCACCATTGATTTTTTCACATATGTTTTGAAGTTGTCAAACCCTTTTGAAAAGGTCTGAAACATCATTTTTCTTATGTTGTTCCATATTATTGAAAGGTTTGCCTCCCTTGAAGGTCTAAGAGGCCTAATTATCAAAAAAGTCATTGTGTAGGAATCTACCCCATTTCTCATGAAAACCTTTAGAGGGATATGAACCCATTGTTGTGAAATATGATATCAATCATATAACTTATACCCCTACTCTGCATCATTTTGGTATTAGAGCCAAACCAAAAGAATAATTGAATTGAATATTAGTTGAAATGCCTCCAAGGGTGAAAATAGATAGGATAGTTAGAGAGGTGAGAGACTTTATTGCACCAAAATTTAGGGCCATAAGGGAAAGCCTTGATGCAAGACTCACAACTATTGAAACCAACCAAGGAAGAGGAGCGGTCACGGGGGATTTGAGTGACTAAGAAGATGAAGAAGAAGTGGGTGAAGAGACACCACAAGGAGAAGATGATGAGGAAAGAGATGTTGAAGAAAAGAGGTTAGAGGGGTTGCTTAAGGCAGTAAAGAATGATGGTTCCAAGATCAAAATGGAACTCCTTGTTTATGCAGGAAGTATGAATGGAGAAGAACTCCTAGATTGAATAGGCAAACTTGACAAGTATTTTGAGTATGAAGAGATACCTGAGGGGCAACAATTGAAATTGACAAGGACAAAAATAAAAGGACATGCATCCCTATGGTGGGACTATGTACAAGAAGAGAGGAAGAAAAAGGGAAAGGCAAAGATTTCATCTTGGGATAGGATGGTTGCAAAATTGAAGGGTAAGTTCTTACCTAGTGATTATGCCATTCAGTTGTATAGAAGGTTGCAAAATTTAAAGTAGAAGTATATGAATGTGAAGAAATATACAGAAGATTTCTATAAACTAAGCATTAGATCAGGACACATGGAAGAGGATGTTGACAAAGTTACAAGGTACTTGAATGGGTTAAAGTATAGCCTTGAAGATGAGTTAAGTCTCAGAAGCCCAAGGACAGTGGAAGAATGTGACTAGTTGGCCATAAAGGCTGAAGATAAGTTGAAGAGGAGACAGGAAAAGAAAAGAAAGGGTAGATGAAAGAGTTTCAAAGGAAGAGGGACATTTTCTGGTAGAGGGCAGTCCCAAAGATCACAAGGTGAAACAAGCAGCAGATTCAAGAGGCAGATTTAGAGGAAGAAGACCTAACTCTAGAGGAAGATTTGGCAATAGAGGAGGCTCAAATGAATTCACTAGGAAGTGCTATAAATACAATAAATTTATAGGCCATCAAGCATGAAAATGCATTGAGGAGCAGCCATCTACCTCTTTCAGAGGTGAGAGGAGAAATCATATTGCACAAGGTGGTGATAAGGCTAAAAGTGTCAATTCACCATCACAAAATGTAGAACTAGAAGTTGGAGAGTCCTTATTGATGAGAAGGACCTTGATCAAATTTCCTATGGAGAAGGAACCACCACAGAGAAAGTCACTCTTTAGGACTACATGTAAGTGCCGAGGTAAATGTTGTAGGGTTGTTATTGATTGTGGTAGTACTGACATTTTGGTTTTTGTTGAAATGGTAGAAAAGCTAAAGTTGAAAAGGATTTCTCATGCCACTCCATACATAGTCTCTTGGCTAAACAAAGGGAAACAAGTAGTAGTGAATGAACAAAGTTGGGTAGAATTCCACATAGGGGGTTACAAGGATAAGGTCTTGTGTGTCATAATTCTAATGGATGTTTACCATATACTCCTTAGTAGGCCTTGGTAGTATGATAGAAAGAAAATCCATGATGGTAGGAAAAACACATATGCCATAGAAAAAGATGAGAAGGAGTTCCTAAAGACCATGGAAGAGGAGAATATGGGTTTTTCCATCATAGTCAAGCCTAGGTCTGTCATGACAACATAAAAGAAAGAGGAGTTTCCTTTGGAGATAAAAACCTTGCTAAAAGAATATGTTGCTATAGTAGTGGATGAGATCCCCAATACCTTGCCACCCATGAGGGATATTAGTCACCACATTGATCTTATACTAGGGGCTAGTTTTCCTAACAAAGCTGCTTATAAGATGGTACCACAACAAAATAAGGATATTAAGAGGCAAGTGTAGGAATTACTTGACAAGGGATTGATTAGAGAGAATTTAAGCCCTTGTGCGGTTCCCATAGTCCTATCACCAAAGAAGGGAGGTGAGTGGAGGATGTGCACTAATTCCAGGGCCATCAATAAGATCACAATAAGGTATAAATTCCCCATTCCACGACTTGAAGACTTGATGGACTGTTTAGGTGGAGCATGCTACTTTTCTAAAATTGATCTCAAGAGTGGGTATCATCAAATTAGGATCAGACTAGGTGATGAATGGAAGACAACATTTAAGAAAAATGAAGGGTTGTATGAATGGCTTGTGATGCCCTTTGGTCTATCAAATGCACCCAATACCTTCATGAGGTTGATGAATGAAGTGCTCAAACCTTTTATTGGTAAGTTTGTTGTGGTTTACCTTGATGATATACTTGTTTTTAGTAAAACTAAGGAAGAGCATTTGTACCATTTGGATTTGGTTTTGAGAAGATTGCATGAAGAGAAACTAATGATCAATTTGAAGAAATGCGAGTTTATGAAAATAGAGTTGGTGTATCTTGGTTTTGTGGTTACAAATGGCACCTTGAAGGTGGATCCAAGTAAGGTTGAAGCTATTCTAAATTGGCCTCCACCCAAATCAGTTGCTAAGGTAAGGAGCTTCCATGGTTTGGCCATTTTTTATAGAAAGCTTATTAAAGGTTTCAGTCATGTTTGTGCTCCAATGATTGATACTATAAAGGGTGATAAGAGAAAAAAGTTTGTTTGGTCTAGTGAGGATGAAAGGAGTTTTGAATATTTGAAAAAGAGGGTAGCTAAGCAGCCTATATTGGATTTGCCTAATTTTGATAAGGTCTTTACAATTGAATGTGATGATAGTGGCCATGCCATGTTAGAATTCAACATGCTATGATACCATGTTGAGATTATGGATACACAGGGTCCCTGAAGCTGCAGTCTTCAATGGAGGACCTTTTCCAAGAAAGATAATCAACCACATAGAAAGTGTTGCAAATAGGCATGCACAATAGAGATTCTATTGATCTACACTATGAGATGAGATGATTACAAATGTACAAAATGCCTTGAATATATAGGCATGAGAGAGATGCAAGATGCAAGATGATGTTGCCATGTGATGAATTTTTATTTTGCCAAACATGAGATGAAAATAAGCCCAATTTTTTTGAAAAAAAATGCCTGGGACTAATTTTTTTTTGCCTCAGAGGACAACTGACCAGGGTGATTTTTTTTATTACAAATTGTATGAATAGTACGATTGATTTTGCAAACCCTAAAATACCTATGATGGCTCTTGGGTTGATGTATCTGATTTTGATGATTGGATAGGTGATCCTAGGGTTTTGAGGCCTTTTGAAGACAATGACGAGCTCAGATATGACTCTATCTACTTCAGAAATTAGCTTGGTCCCTGGGTAGAGTCAAGTAGCCTTTAATGGAAACCTTCAGGATTGAAAAGAATCTCACACACCAACTTTCTTGATCGAGGGTTGACGTTTCACTGGACAAGCTCTGATACCATGTTAGAATTCAACATGCTTTGATACCATTTGAGATTATGGATACACAGGGTCCTTGAAGCTGCAGTCTTCAATGGAGGACCTTTGCCTGGAAAGATAATCAACCACACAGAAAGTGTTGCAACTAGGCATGCACAATAGAGATTCTATTGATCTACACTATGAGATGAGATGATTACAAATGTACAAAATGCCTTGAATATATAGGCATGAGAGAGATGCAAGATGCAAGATGATGTTGCCATGTGTCATGATCTAACAACATGTGACAATGTGAACCTTATCTAGAAAATTATTAAATGTTGAGATAAGTTCTAGAAGGACAACTCATCTTCTAAAAGGAATCTTATCCCTACAAACATGGAAGGGGACATTACCCCATTATTAAATGATTTATTAAAAATGAAACCTAGGACTAAATTATGCAAGACCTAAGTTAACTTATGCTAGTGTAATAAATAATTAATTACACTAACATGCCATAGGTGTTGTGTTAAGTCAAGAAAATATGCCTCTTTCCTTCTTTAGTGAGAAATTGAATGAAGCCAAAAAGAAGTACTCTTCCTTTGACCTTGAGATGTATGCAATGGTGCAAGCATTAAAGAAATGGAGATATTATATACTTCCTAAAGAGTTCATAGTGTATACTGATAACTGATGTTGAAACAATATCCAAAGATGATGATGTGATGGATATGATGGAGACTTGATAGCCCCCCCCGAATGAAGTGTCCTCAAAACCATTGAAAGAATTTTGAAGCAACAAATGTGTTCAAACCACAAGTCTCCCACTAGGAATAAACAAATCCAATGGTGGATGATGAAGAAACCTCAAATCCTAAATGGAATGATAGGGAAGAAGTCTCATACATAAAATATCTGAAGAGAAACCAAGTTCCTCCAAGATAGTCTTTGGATTCCTAATCAAGGTCGAGACAAAGGGATGAGGAGACTCAAGAAAACTCTCCAAAGTGTGATATGAATAGAGGAGTGATATCCCCTCAAGAACCTCCTCCAAACTTGTAGAAGTAGCCAAGTCAGTGATACTTGAAACAAAGCCATCATGTGATGCCAAGTCTGAAAAATTGAAGTTGTCTTGATGAGTGATGATGATGGAAGCCTCAATCAATGAATCTGGACAAGTAATCACTGATTATGAAGGGATACCAACTGTCTTTGATGGAGAAAAAACATCTGAGGGATCCTTGTCAACCTCTTCGGAAGATTCAAGGCAATCAAATTCTTGCACAACAATATCATCATGGGGTACTTGATCTGAGGAATGACATTCTGAATCTTGACCATCGGGGAATGGTGGAGTATCTAAATCTCCATATATCTCCCAAAGCTTAGTCCAAAGGATGTGAGGACAATCACAATGGTCAATAGATCTCAAAACATCGCAATCAACTTCCATAAAAATGATCTCCAAGACAGTGTATCTGCTGCAATTCCAAGCAAGTTCATGAATACCTTCACTAAGATGAGGAACTATACCATACAAATGTGGCAATAAATCAAGTGATTGGAGATGGTGGATGATCCCATCCCGCCATTGCTTATAGTTTCCCTTGTGCAACATAGTCAAAGGAGTATATGCAAGCCCCATAGTGAAATTTTTCCAAAAAACACAAAGACAAATGACCTTCAACATCAAATAGAAGCTTCCAAAGATGTGCAACCGAAGTGATGCTACCTGGATCAAAAAATTCTTTTCCCAAGCTTTAGGATGTCCAGGTTATTGAACAAATGAACCAAACTAAAAAAATCAATGCAAGAGTACCTGGAGCTGAAACTGATGAAAAAAGCTCTGAAAATACTTCCCGATGCTGTTGGAATCACCGAATTCGATGAACGGTTGTGAAGTTATGAGCCTTTGTGTCCAGATTAGGGTTTTGTCTTCATTTGGATGTAGAATTTTTTGTGATAAAATTTTTAGAGAACTGATGCCACCACTGGAAAGTGCTCAAAATTCACTTTTCGACGGTATCTCGTTTGTCGATTTTCGTTACCCTGGTGAAAATTTATGATAAAATGAAAAATGCCTAGATTAGGCACTTTGCAGGCTAATTAGGTGCAAAATTTAGCACCAAGGGTGCTAGCACTTGGTCTCTGATGTGACTATGGCGGAAATGTTGGCAAAAAAAATGCCCCTAGATTTGGCAGGTCCCTTGGTCGTTGATGGGACCAAGGTATTCAGCGGTGGAGTAGGTAGAACATGGGCTAACAGACGCTAGTGACAAACTACCGATAGTGAGGATGCTTTGGCGGTCGTTGGTAGGGATAGGATGTATGGCCGGGCATTAGCGAGAAGTACTCCGGTGGTCAGTGAATTTACACCCGATGCCGTTGGTGAAGAAGAACGGGCTGATGGATGAGAAGATCAGCCAAAACTTGCACGAAGCGGCCGATGAAGTTAGCACATAGTCGACAGTGAGAATCCAATGAACTAGGAGTGAATAGCCAACAAAAATGGCAGCGAAGGCCCGCCATATGGATGTGACAGTAGGGCAACATGCCGAAAAGTGTTAGTGGACGGATAGTCAACGACAACCCACCATTGTACCTACCCCTACAACCTTGAATGCAACGACCCCAAATATTTTCTGCAGACTTGTAAGATATAGGAGCCGACAAAGAAAATAATGTATTTGATTTTTTATGTTGCCAAAAGGCAATAAAAAATAAAAAGATATATGCCGACCAAATGATAAAATATATGCAGAAAATAATCCTGAATGCCGATGATTTTAATAAATCAAACCCAATTATAATATGCCGATGAAAATATAATAGTCTGCAGGGATTAAAAAACATTTGATGCCGATGGGTAATATTAATATGCAGTCGGTCAAATATTTCTCTGCAAACTATATCAAATTGCCCAATTTTTTTTTGCCAAACATGAGATGAAGATAAGCCCGATTTTTTTGATAAAAAAAGTGCCTGGGACTAAATTTTTTTTGCCTTAGAGGACAACTGACCAGGGTGATTTCTTTACTGCAAATTGTACAATTAGTACGATTGATTTTGCAAACCCTAAAATACCTTTGATGGCTCCCGGGTTGATGTATCCGATTTTGATGATTGGGCACAAATTTGCAAATAATGCATATGAGGTTGAACTACCACAAGGAGTTGGCATATCTCTCATCTTCAATGTTGCTAACTTACATCCATATAAGGGGGAACTCATTGATGGTCCAGGAGCAGGTTCACAAGCAGGTTCATATGTTGAGTAGGTCAAGGACCTTCCACCAAGCAAACCTCTAGAGTTGGAGTGTATCCTAGACACCAAAGCACTCAAGAAGACAAGGAATGAAGCCTATTTTTAGTATTTAGTCAAATTGAAGGGTCTGCCTAATGAAGATGCTACTTGGATGTTTGAGGATGATATTATCAGGCATGGATATACTGTTGCAAGTCTTAACTCAAGTGGGACTTGAGTTCTTTTTCTCCTCTGGGGAGTATGTTGCAGGGGCACCCTTGGTTTCAGGTGCACCTTGGATCATTTGATGCATTTTTTGTTTTTTTCATGTTGGTGTTGGTTTCATGCTAATAAGGTATTTTTAGGCCATTTCAAGTCCTTTGGAGTCAAGTTTGGGTCTTTAGGTGCAAGGTAGGCAAAAAGTGTAAAATTTGTTAAGCAACTTTTGCAAGATTTGTGTAAATGATGTTTTGTTAACTCCTTAACAAAAATATGGTTGGAGGCAGTTGAAAAATGGTTGTACAAAATTACATTGGCCTTGTGTCCTCAGATTGAGAGGTTGGATGAAAATTTTGAAGGAGAAGTTTCATTTTGCACGTGTATTTTCTTGTGTTTTCCAACATTTCTTTAACTTCTGTTACATGGTATGGACTTCTGGTGCATTGTACGATCTGGAGATTGATTGTATCATGTGAAGGACACTCTTAAATTTAATAGGATTTTTGTTTGAAAAAGATTCATTGAGTGTGAAGAAATATATTGCTTTAGTGAAACTTGTCAAAAACCCTACCTAGGGTTCCAGTGGAGAGTAAAAATGTGATTTCTTGAGTTTCCTCCATGAACAGACCAAGAAGCCTGGTAGTAAAATTCTGCCTTGATGTCTTCAACCTCCTTGCCTGATTTGGGGTTTGGGTTTGCACATATGAAAGAGAATGAGAAGACAATTTGCTGCCTCTTGGCCTTAACTATAGTCTAAAACCCTCTTGATGATTGTTTGTTCAAAGTTTTAATGTTCTATCATTGGATTGTGATGGATGCATGTTGTGACAATTTAGAAGTTGATGTTTACACCCTTGGAAGCCTTTGGATTGTAATTTCTATCATTGGATAAAGTTTTCACCTTGTTCACATATGACAGTTGACTGTTCCATTGAATTTTTCCACCATTGATTTGTTCACATATGTTTTGAAGTTGTCAAACCCTTTTGAAAAGGTCTGAAACATCATTGTTCCACATTGTTCTTATGCCATTCCATATTATTGAAAGGTCTGCCACCCTTGAAGGTCTAAGAGGTCTAATGATCAAAAGAGTCATTGTGTAGGAATCTGCCCCATTGCTCATGAAAACCTTTAGAGGGATATGAACCCATTGTTGTGAAATATGATATCAATCATATAACTTATACCTCTTCTTTGCATAAAAAATTGAGAGGGAGAGGTGGGTTAATCAATTGTATACTTTAAAACACAAAAAAAACTTCATTAACATTCAGATCGCATTAGCCCTTAAACCCTTAAGAACCATTAAACCCTTATCGTGCATTAATAGAATATAATCATATGAAAAAGTAATACAAACACATCCAAACACATATGAACACTATATTTATGTGGAAATCCCAAGAAGGGAAAAACCACAGTGAGGATTAGCTGACTAATATATGAATTGCAACACTGAATGTATAATAAGTCTCACATCCAAGGGTACACTTCCTAGAAAGATAAAGAAAGGCTCACTACTAAAGGAATCACTGTCTAGAAGAAATAAGAATAGAAGGAGTGGCTCACTTCCAATTTGAATTTCTAATAATGCATCTCTCATATGCTGAAGGTACAGTTCCACTAAAGCACAAACAACTCATCAAACATACTTGAATGTAGACACCTTCTGCTCACTGTACTTGGAGGTCATAGGCCTTAAGGCTCTCACTTAGATCATTACACTTGATCACATTCACATATTTCACACCACACACTTTTCTCTCAATCCACACAACAATTCTCCTTGCATTTATACCCTCTGCGACCTAGGACAATCTCAATTAGGTCAACCTTAAGGAAATGTATGTGCCTCAACCATGCAACACCAAATAGGTCAACATCAAACACTTCCACAATATAAATAGGTGAAGCAAAACCATGCCACAACTTAATTGTGACCCAAATCTACATCATCATGCTTCTCAACACTTCCTCAAACAATAATCGTCCTTTGTAATTGGTGCTAGTACACCAAGTCAACCAAACTTGCACTAACACTAACAAGTGACTCCAAACACATCTCTCAAGATCCATAAACATATCACACACCACAGAACAACATTCCAAAACATCTTAGAATATTTCACATCATCAAAATATTTTGCACAACTACTGCAACCACCTGAAACTCAAGAACACCTTCATTTTGTGCAACTAGACATACTGGAAAAAACATCCAACACACCATATAACTTTTCAAAACAACACAATACCTAAAACTTCAAGGTAATGTAGATACAAATGATATAAGCACATTACTAGATCCACAACATAAGAACCTTCACTACAGAGAAATATGGAGGAATCTCATTTCTTCCAAACAACTATTTCACTAGACAGAGATACTGTTAAACACATCTTCCACTGCAATACAATAAAAAACCTAAAAAACTAGATATGACACCTTTTAACACCTTTGATCATCACGTCCAAACCACATGGGAATATCTTCAACCATGAAGAAATACAAAGTAGAACATTGAAGACCACTATGTCACACTAAACTCTCTTTTATTCAAATTTTCTCAAAAGAACTTGGAAACCAAGTGAACCGAACACATCTATAACATTAATTATCACATACATCAAATGATAATATTGATGAAAATACAACATAGTGCAATGCTCTCCAACATAAAAAATCTCCCCAACACAAGTCACACCAACAACTTTTACAACTATACTGAAGAAGGACATCAGTGACAACACCAACATGTGTTGACATCAATACCAACAATTTTAGACACATTATCAATCCTAGTAGCATTCAAAAAATCTATTTATAGAAGGGGTTGACATTAGTTTCAACACCCAAGCATATCACAAACAACTCAAGCTTCCAACATCTCCAAACTTCCAACAATTTTTCCCTTTGTCATTGATGGCAACACCTGCTTTTTGAAAAATCATCAAAAACAAAAGCAACCAACAACAATACTGCAATAAGTAGTACCCCCCTGACTAGGAAAAATATTTAATCTTCATCCTTTCTCTTCATTGACTTCTTCTCATGCAACACCAACAACACCTACATTCTAGACAATACTCTCCATACACAACACTAACTCTGTTCATGTTTTTTAGATTCTTTCTCCCCCTAAGGTCTTCAGACCATATTCACTTCTACACTATGGTTTTTCAACCAATTCTCTCCCCCTTTGATATCAATGGAAAAGGGCCATAAAATCATCCAACTCTCTTGCTCTCCCCCTTTGACAATATTCAAAGGGAAACACTTGCATACACCACTTGCAACACCAACAAGAAACTGCACTCACTCTTTTGCACTTTCTTTTCTGTATTGAACTCTTTTACTTTCCTCTACACTCACTTTCTTGTACATTCCCCTTTAGGGGCACATAATATGCTCCATGTGACTACACCATCCAACAACCACTACTATGTACTCCCATTGAGAGGTAGTCTTCAACATTAGTCTTGGACCAAGAATGTATCTTGAAATGCTTCTCAAAAAAATGCACATACTTATGCATCTAGTTGAAAGGAGGGAAAATAACCCCTAACTTTTTCCGAAGATACTTCAAAGTATCTTTTGGAAGAGCCTTTGTGAAAATATCAACAACTTGATCCGTAGTAGGCACATACTCTAACTTTACCTCATTCTTTGCAACTTTATCTCTCAAGAAGTGATACCGGATTGAGATACGTTTTTTTCTTGAATGCATTATAGTATTCTTTGAAATATTGATTGCACTTGTATTTGTTGATGTGCTTTTTATGCACTTCTCAACACAGGTAATGCATAGGTGCATCACCTCTCTTGAAAGACAATCTTCCACAATCAGATTACAGAACATTATCCCAAGGTCTCTAATGTCAGGTTTTGACAGTGCTTGGAATATCTCAGTTGATTCATGTGATTTTTTGGAATCACGAGGCGGACTTACGAATGAGTTACAAAGCGGGGAAGTTGGATCTACAAATGGAGTTCTTAATATGGGAGAGTTGTTGTGCGCTTGTTGCAAGTTCAAACAACAATCTTGAACTCCATTTCATCATTGGATTTGGCTTTACAATGTGCAATGAACTTTAGCATAGGTCACCTATTAAAAAAAAGGAAAAAGGGCAGGGAAGAGAGGAAGTTATTGGATCTGAAACTATGAATGAACAGTGATCATGGAGGTTGCTACAATAGAAAAACTCTCTATACTGGGTTTTGCTTGGCCAAGAGGATCCTACAGTAACACAAAACTAGTGCAATCTTCTAAGGACTGCAGATTTTTAGATTACACACACATCATGCATATGCAATCGAACTAAGTTGCAGCAATAAAGGAAGGAAGCTTAGGCTAGCTTTACAAAGTAGTTCATCATCAATAAACCACAAAAAAACATGAGCTATAAATTCATCAAATACTGAAACAACAATCATCATCACCACTTCCATTCAAGAAACTAACAACTAAACTAAAAGGGAAGTAGAACCATGCATGCAAGATAAGAAAAATCAAAGAGAACACCCATAAAATCATGCAATGTTGTCTTCTATTTCTGCAAATTCTTTTACATCAGCTCTCCAACCATTTACAAATGAGGGGGGGACCCCTATTTATAGTTTTCCAAAGCCCAAATGAATGGCTATGATAGAATTACATTGTGTGGCTCAGATTTGATTGCACTAGGGCTTCACCTACCCCACAATATTGAACAATTTAAAATACATCTTTTGTCTTTTCCCTATTTTGTCTTGTAGTGGCTAGTCACTGTAGCAATTTTGTCTTCTAGCTGATTTCCCTTTTGTTGTAGCTGAAATTGTTCAAAAGCTGCCTTCTTGTTGGTGCATCTGTAGTATCCTTCAACCAATCAAGTACATCTTGTTTGCAGATTTTCATTGTTGTTAAATGGATCAGATGATCTGATGAGACAACTCCTAATGGTTTGTGATCGTTTGTTTGAAGGGAGGAAACAACCGCTCCCTCCCACCACCTTCAAGGTCACCCTTTGTGGTTTGTTACTGAATTCCTTGACATAGGCCTACTTCTAATGCCAACTTTGTTGATGGGTGTTAAGGGGATAGGTGAGCATAAAATGAATGGTGACAGGAGCTATGTGCTTTCCTTGTTGAACTTTCTCAATGGGTCTCCCTGATGGACCTGCGATAGGTTTCTTGAATCCTACATACATGAAGTGCCATAAGTGCATTCATACACAAATAAGGGAAAACGTTAGTCAAACCTTGCAAACTCCTTGTTAGATCCATCCATGCATCATCATAAGATCATAATATTCATATTTGGAGCTCATTTGGACCACAAGCATAAATATGGGCACAGGGGTGTGGGCGCAAGGGCGAGAGGATGACAAAAGGTAGAAGGAAGGCGAATAGCAAATGGCAGACAACATTCCACAACAGCGGACCCACAAGGAGCGACGAAAGATAGATGAAGGAAGGAAGGAAAATGATCACTGAGGGACGGTGGCCCAAAAAATGGCCACAAAGGGATGGAGTCCCGGAAACAGCCACGGAGGGACAAAGGTCCGGAAGGAAAGTTCTTGAACAGCCACGAAGGGACATAGGCCCAGAAGGAAAGTTCTTAGATGACCACGGAGGGATGGCGACCCAGAAGGAAAGTTCCCGGACGATGATGAAGGGATGGAAACTTGGAAGGAAAGTTCTTGGACGCCCACAGAGGAATGGCGAACTAGAAGGAAAGTTCCTAGACGACAACAAAGGGATGGCGGCCCGAAAGGAAAGTTCTCAGAAGACGACAGAGGGACGACGACCCAAAAGGAAATTTCCACGACTTCCCAAAACTTAACGAAACCTTAGAAGTTCACTTAGGCACCAAAAAAACATCCCAAATCCATAGGAAACTTGTCCCTAAAGTCAAAAATGAAGGAAAAGCAAATCGAGCGGGTAGGGACCAAATTAGTAGGAACAAGGCAAAGAGCAGAAAATGAAAGGGGGGACTTTGCTTCTCTCCAGATTTGAATGCCCCAAGTAAAGTGAAGGGTCGGGAGCAATGTTTATAGGCCAATTTCCATTAATGGTGTGCATTGATTTATTCGTATGGTGGACCCAGGTTAGATGAGATGATTTAAAAATAGCCATGGGATCGTCGGGGTTCGATAGCTGGGAAGACGTCGACGAATAGCTGTTTCATAAGTTCTGAGAGAAATCGACGGCAAGAGAAGCTCTGGGACCAGAAAGATGGAAGTCCACCATTGAACGACTGTTAGAATCAACAAATGAGTAACAAAAACCCAGAATAGGAGATCTGGCGAGCTGGGACCAATGGGCCCCATAGACAAAAGTTTTGAGACATTAAGGAAAACAACAGCTAGGGACTCGCCAAGACTAAAGACCTTGAAATTTGAGGGGGAAAAGAACATGGCCAAATTTTAGATGACTCTTTTGAGGTTCGTTGACCATTTTGAACACCAACATGGGGGCATGAAAAATGAGGCAAATCCAAAAGTGACCCGTCGAGAGCAAAAATAGGGGGTCCCTGCCTACGACGGGGTGTGTGTGCAAAACATGCACAACAGTATTGTCACACATGATAGAAATAGGTTCATCATATGAAACTTTGATATCTTTCAATGTTTGCTTCATCCACAACACCTGTGTACAACATGATGCTACTGCAATATATTTTACTTCTACAATAGATAATGACATTGAATCTCGCTTCTTACTTAGCCATGAAACTAACTTGCTTCCAAGAAAGAAAGCACCACCAATTATACTTTTCCTATCATTTGCACATCCAACCCAATCTACATCTTTATATGCACTCAAGGAGAAGTCAGTATCCTTAGGATACCACAAACCATAATCCAGAGTACCCTTCAAATATCCGAATATCCTTTTTACTATTGCAACATGAGATTCCCTAGGATCTTCTTGAAATCTATCCACAAGACAAACTGAATGCATGATATCTAGTCTAGTAATAGTAAGGTGCAAAAATCCACCAATCATTGATCTATACTTGCTATGATTTGTCATAGGAGATTCAACATTCTTGCTCAACTTATAACTCATAATCATAGGAGTACATACCAGTTTAGAGTCATCCTTTCTAAACTTTTTTTTAATAATTTCATGACATACTTAGATTGTGATATGAATATACCTTTCTTTGATTGATTGATCTGCAAACAAAGGAGGAAATTCATCTCCCCACACATTGACATCTCAAATTATTTCTATATTTCTTCTTCAAACCTTTTATACATACCTTCATTTCCTCTAAAGATTATGTCATCAATATATTCTACTATAATTAAGATTTGTTCACCTTCAACTTTGAAATACAGATTGCTATCTATAACACCTTTTCTGAATCCTTGCTGCAACAAGTACTTATCTAACCTTGCATACCAAGCTTTGGGAGCTTGCTTCAGTCCATACAATTTTTTTCTTCAACTTGCAGACCATATTTGAATCTTCTGAGAATCAAAAACCTTCTAGTTGTTCAATGTATATCTCTTCTTGTAATTCACCATTCAAGAATGTAGACTTCACAACCATATGATATACTTAATTATGTGCTGCAAAATATAAAAATATTATGATTGCTTCCATTCTTGCAATGAAGCAAAAGTTTCCTCAAAATCTATACCTTCAACTTGTGAGTAACCCTTACACACAAGTCTCACCTTGTTCGTGACAAATTTTCCATAGATCTTAGCAAATGTATCATTATCAAACTTAACAAGACCACCATCATACTTTTCAAGCTTAACAATCTTACTCTTATCACCTATCATATGATTTGAGCACCTACTGTCAATGATCCAGTAATTATTCTCTTATCTAGCATAAAAAGTAGACAACATAGTTCATCTAATGTTATGACCTATTTTTGGAGCACTTTCCTTCACACATCTTTCAAGATCAGTAGAATTAGTTCCAAGATTTAAATCCATGAAGAAGCATTCATCACTTCATCTGAATAATCTAATTCTTCATCATCAGATACACCACTGTTCTTTTCAACATAATAACTCTTTTTGAAAAATTTACCCTTATGATCCTTTTGTTTGTCATTAGTAACTTTAATTGGAAATTTAGATGCATAATGACCTATCAAGATCATTTGGATTTGATCCATCATCCTTTTCCACTTTGTAGACTTAAAATTAGTTTCTTTGTTTGTAGCATCTTGACCAAACTCTCTCATTTCAAAAGAATTTAAAGCACCAAACATCTAATCTCTAGAATAATTATCCAAAATTATAAGCTTCCTCAATGGCAAAAACTTTAGAACTATAAGCTTTAGGTAGAGTTCTTAATACCTTTTTCACAACTTCACTTTCATCTAACTTTCCACCAAGACCATTGATGACATTGAAAAATTCATCAACTCTGAGCATATAGGCAGTAATATCTTCATCTTCAGACATCCTTAGGGTTTTAAATTTGTCTTTGTAGTTCTACATCTTTTCTTGTTTTACCTTGTCATCTCCTTCACAGATGCCTTCCAAATTTGTCCAAATATCTTTAGTAGACTTCAAACTTATCACATTTCCAAGTTCAGAATCAAAAAGACCACTCAAGATTGCATTCCTTGATTTTCCATTGTCTTCATAATCCTTGATCTCATCATCACTTGTTAGACCATTTGTAGGCATAGTATAACCCTTTTCAATAGACTGCAAAACACCAAATCCAAATGAAACCATAAAGGACTCCATTCTATCTTTCCAATAGGTAAAATTTGATCCATCAAATAAGGGAGCTTTGACACCTTTCCTGTATGCCATCTGGATCTACCTCAAGCAGTTAAGGTTCCTCCTGGGAATTGCATCTCTTATACCAATTGTTAGATACATAGGACAATTGAGGGGGGGTGAATTAGTTGTATACTTTAAAACATAAAAAAAATTCATTAACATTCAGATCTACATTAGCCCTTAAACCCTTAACATTAAACCCTTATCATGCATTAGTAGAATTTAAACATATGAAAAAGTAATGCAAACACATCCAAACACATAAGAACACTAGATTTATGTGGAAAAACCAAGAGGGGAAAAACCATGGTGAGGATTAGCTCACTAATATATGAATTGCAACATTGAATACAATAAGGCTCATAGCCAAGGGCACACTGCCCAGAAAGATAAATAAAGATTCACTGCTAGTGGCTCACTGCAAAAGGACTCACTATCCAAAAGAAAGAAGAATAGAAGAAGGGGTAGCTTAAAGTACTAATTTGAATTGCTAATAATGCATCTCTCATATTTTGAAGGTATAGTTCCACTAAAGCACAACCAACTCATAAAATAGACTAAAATGTAGAAACCTTCTACTCACTGCATCTGAAAGTCTAGGAATTAAGGCTCACATTCAGATCATTACACTTGATCACATTCACATATTACAAATCACACCCTCTAATCTTAATCTACACAACAATTCTCCTTACATTTATACCCTTTATGACCTAAAACAATCTCAATTAGGTCAGCCTTAAGGAAACATATGCACCTCAACCATGCAACACCAAATAGGTCGGCACCAAACACTTCCATAATATAAATAGGTGAAGAAAAACCATGCTAGTAATTAATTGGGACCCAAATCTACACTAAAACTCTTCCTAACACTTCCTCAAACAACAATTATCCTCCATAATTAGCGCTAGCACACCAAGTCAGCCAAACCTGCACTAACACTAATAAGTAACTCCAAACATACCACTCAAGGTATAGAAACATATCATGGACCACAAAACAACATTGCACATCTCAGAATATTCCACATAATTAGAATATTCTACATAGCTACTGCAAACACCTAAATCTCAAGAACACCATCATTCTATGCAACTATACATACTAGCACAAACATCCAAAAAACTAGACAACATTGCAAAATAAATCAACACCTAAAACTCCAAGGGAAGGTAGATACAAATGATATAAGCATGTTCCCAAATCTGTAACACTAGATGGAGAAATGTAGAGAAATCTCATTTCTCCCAGACGCCCTATTTCACCAGACAAACATACTGTCTGTAGTGTAATAAAATGCATTCCTTTACATTTTCACACTATGTTTGCATCCCATTAATTAATTGTACTTAATTAAGCTTTTAATTACCTAAATAATGCATTCCAAAGCCTTATTAGTCTTATTTTTTTGAAATGGAAACTTATATTAAATAATTTCTATCATTAATTTAAACACCTTGGAAATTGTGTGTCCTTGATTTAGGTCCTAGGACCCATTCACCCAAGGGAGAAAGGGTCCTCCTTAATTGCTAGGATCCAATTTTTAATATGTTTTTGGCTACATTTTAGTGATTCAAATTCAAGTTTCAAATGTTAGTTTGTGGAATCTAATTTTTGGGAAATTAGATAAACACCTATAAATACAGTCTTTTTATCAATTCAAATCTAACACACTTTTTGAAGAGTTCACAAGAGAAAATATTATTGTCAAGAGAATTGAAGAGAAAATTTATTAAGCATCTACAACAACATTCAAGATCATATTGTCATATCAATATTCAAGTGTGTTCATATTATGTTTTGGAGCTAACATTGTGATGAAGGTTTCAAATAATCAAGCAAACATTCAAGCATCAAATCAAACAATCATTCAAGCCAATTATGTTGGGAAAATGTTTCTTAACCTTGCAATTACATAAGGTATTGTTAATATATAAATTATTGTTGATATGTCCATGACGAGGGGCATGGGGGGGGTTTCCCCCTGTGAAGGGTCCAGGGGGATCATATCCCTGGCTAGGGTTAGTGCCCCTGAAAGGAAAATTTTATTTATACTTTATTATTGGAAGTATAGACCATTCATTATTAGGTCTTAGATTTTATGGTTGATATTTTATTAGCTTGGGTTGCCCTAGAAGGAAACCCTATTTTATGAGGGCATTGTATTACGACTGGGTATTGTGATGTATTCTAAGAATTTGATAACGACCATGTTGCCTCTGGATCTCTGGTTGGTGATAATTTTGAAAGAAGATTGCTCTGCAAGTATATTGTAATATTTGTGATTTGTGAATAATATATTGGGTGGATTTTGGAGTGGGGTTTTTCTCCTGAAAAGGTTTTCCCCACACAAAACACTGTGTTGCAGTATGCATGATATTTATGTTTATTTTTATTTAATTATTTGTAACTATTAAAGATCTGTAAAAGTTTTGTATTATTATCCTCTCAAGATTAGTGTAGGAAGTTGTTCCACTACCTTAGCTTCCTTACAAGTGGTATCAAAGCCATATCACTTTGGTTTCTGTTGTGGGTTGTTGGGTTTTTTGAACTAATCTAGATTTGAGTGGGAGCTTGTGTAGAAGATACTTTGTGATCTTGTTGGAGAAATTTTAAGATGACTAGTTCATCATGGAGAATAGACGTGGATAATTTTTTTGGAAATAATTTTGAAATGTGGAATTTGAAGATGGAGGATCTGTTGATAGATAGAGATTTGTGGGATGCTATTGATGAGAATGTTTCAAGGCCTGAATATCCTACTTAGGCTGCTCAATATGATGTTATGGACTATAAAGCCAAGGGTCTAATCATATTGTGCTTGACAAACATTTTTTTAATCAATGTCCATGAAGAGACCTCTATACAAAAACTATGGAAGAAGCTTGGTGAGATGTATCAAGCCAAATATTTAGTGAACAATTTTCTTGAGGAAGAAATTGTATTTCTTGAGAATGGAAGAGGGTGGACGAATTACATACCACTTCAAAGAATTCAATATGTTGGTGGATTAGTTGGCATCAGTTGGTGTCAAAATGGATGAGGAGGAGAAATGTCAGATCTTGCTTTGTTCTTTTCGTAATTCATGGGATTCTCTTGTTATGGCTATTTAGAGTTCTTCTGTTATATTAAAGATTGAAGATGTGGTGGGTTCTTTGTTTTTTGAAGAGATGAGGAGGAAGGTAGCCATTTTTTCCAAGGAATCTCTAAATGTTCATTGAAGACTTAAGGAAAAATGCAAGAAGAATGAGAAGCGTGATAAAGACAAGTCCAAGGGGAGATCTAAATCTCTTGAAAATTCCAAAGTTACTTGTTGGAACTGCGGTAAGCCTAAACATATTCGTAAGGACTGCAAAGAAGAAAAGAAGAAGAAAAATAAGAGATTTGATTATGAGAAGGAAGATGGTGATGCATTCATTGTAGCTTTGGCAACTCATGCATGTAATGATACATGGTTAATTGAATTAGGTGCATCTTTTCATATGTCCTTTAATAGAGATTGGTTTTCTAAATATGAAGAATTTGATGGAGGTAAGGTGTACTTGGGTGATGATTCTTAATTAAACATTGTTGACCATGGTAAAGTTAAAATCAAGTTTCCTGATGGTAGAAAAAAAGGATTAATGGTGTGTTGCATATCCCTAGTTTAGCATGAAATTTTTTATCTATGAGAAAACTAATAGATGCTGGTGTGTAGGTAGTATTTTCTGATGCAGTATGTAAGATGGTTAGAGGTGTTATGGTGATTGCTAGACGTGTCAGGCATGACACATCATATAAGCTTGATGCATTCACTGTTGAGTGCAATAGTACTTTTGTGAAAATCAAGTCTATGGAAGAAGTGAGGATTTCACCTTCAGTAGATGGTCATGGCTTTTGGGTACCCAAGGGTGCTCTTTCTTTTGAATCAAAGTTACCTATAGAGAAAAATATATTAACACTAGAGACTTTGCCACATTGGTGGAAAGGGTCTAAGGACCTTGAAAAATAAAAAACCTTATTGAATGTTTGTCTTATTGTAATCTTGAATTTTATTTTTGTGAGCATTGCATTTAAGGAAAATAAAATAGTGTTTAGTTTTACTCGAGTTCTCATAAATATTGTGGTGTATTATATCTTATTTATTCTGAAGTGTTTGGTCTTGTAGATGTTCCTTTAATTGGAAAATACACATATTATGTTTCATTTATTGATGATTATAGTAGGACATGGGTATATTTTCTAAAGAGTAAATTTGAAGTTTTCATTTGATTTATAGAATTTAAAACAATGGTTGAGTTGCAAACTAGAAAAAAAAAATGTTTGAGGATTGATAATGGTGATGAATTTTGCTCTAATAATTTTGATAAATTCTATAAATATTTTGGTATTCATAGAAAAAAGACAACTCCATATTCTCTATATCATAATGGAGTTGTAGAAAGAATGAATAGGACATTGATGGAGAAGGCTAGGAGTATGTTGAGTGGTGATAGTCTAGAACAAAGGTTTTGGGATGAAGCTATTACCATTGCTTGTTACCTGATTAACAGGTCTCCTACATTAGCTCTTGTTGATATGATGCCTATAAAGGCATGGTTGAGCCACAATCCTTCATTAAGACATCTTGTAGTTTTTGGTTGTTAGGCATATGCACATGTGCCAAAGGAGAAGTGAAAAAAGTTGGAGAACAAGGTTGTGAAATGTATCTTCATCAAATACAGTTATGGTGAGAAAGGATACAAGCTTTGGGATCATGTTGCACAAAAGGTAATACATTGTAGAAGTGTTATTTTTAGAGAGACTAAGCCTTATTTTGTTACATTGCAGCCATAACAAAGTAAACGAGAAGATGTGATTCAATTTCCTTCTACACCTGAGAAAGTTGAATCGAGGCCCATGGATAGACAAGAAGTTGAGGATAGCTCATCTAGCTTTGAATCTTCAGAAGAGGAGGAAGAACATCCAACTCAGCTTGTTTATAGGTCTACAAGGCATAAACACCCACTTGAAAGGTATTCACTTGATGATTGGAGATGTATTTTTTCTTTGAATACTAACATGGATGAACCCAGATCAATAGAAGATGCATTAGGTATGAATGATGCATAATCCTGGAAGATTGCTATGGATGAAGAAATGACAGAAAAAAAGAATGATACATGGGATCTTGTACCATTTCCCAAAGGAAGAAAACCCATTGGTTGTAAATGGGTGTTCAAGAAAAAGATTGGTTTAGATGGAGGTATTGAGAAGTACAAAGAAAGGTTGGTTGCAAAAGGTTACTCTCAAGTTGAGGGTGTTGATTATGGTGATATATTTTATCTTGTTACAAAAATGACATCCATTAGATTTTTGCTTTCTATTGCTGCTACTTATGATTAAGAGGTTGAGAAAATGGATGTGAAAACTTCTTTCCTTCATGGTGACTTGGAGGAGGATATCTATATGACACATCTAGAGCACTACATGGTGAAAGGTAAAAGTAAATTGGTTTGCAAATTGAAGAAATATTTGTATGGCTTAAAACACAGTACTAGGATGTTGTACCATAAATTTGATACATATGTGTTGAGTTTGGAATTTGAGCATTCTAAATTAGATCATTGTGTTTATTATAAACTGATGGCGATCATTTCCTATTTATTGCATTATATGTTGATAATATGTTATTTATAGGTAAAGGGAAAGGTATGATTTCAAAATTGAAATATCAACTTGTTACTAAATTTGAAATGAAAGATCTTGGTGTAGCTAAAAAAATTATTGAGATAGAAATTAGAACAGTTAGAGTGAACCAGAAAGATATGGCTTGGCCAAAGTATGTTAATTCAATTTTAGAGAGGTTTGATATGCAATATTGTAGACCATTGTATGTTCCTGTTTTAGTTGGAACAAAGTTATCTATTTTAGATTGTCCAACATCTCCATTAGAGATGGAAGACATGAGCAAAGTGCCTTACCAGGGTGAAGTTGGAATTTTGATGTATGTTATGGTTTGTACTAGACAAGACATTGCCCAAGCAGTAGGAGTTTTTTCCAGATATATGTCTAACCTTGGAATAGTTCATTTGGATGCGGTTAAAAGAGTTTTTAGATATTCATACGTCACCTCAAATTATTCCTTGTGTTATCATAGTAATATGACTGAAGATGAGATTTCCCTTGATATTCATGGTTATATGGATTCAGACCGGGTATGTGATATTGATAATAGACAATCCACCAGTGCTTATGTGTTTACATTATTTGGTGGTGCAATAAGTTGGATGAGTAAGCAATAGGTAGTGGTTGCTTTGTCCACTACTAAAGCAGAGTATAAGAGAAATACTCATGCTTTTAAAGAATCCATTTGGCTTAAGAGACTGTGATAAGATATTAGAATTAAATAGGGTACAGTGACAATTTATTGTGATAGTCAGAGTGCGATATGTCTAGCCAAGAACCATACATTTCATGCCAAGACCAAGCATATTGATGTACAATATCATTTTGTTAGAGATATGGTCAAAGATGGAAGGGTGAAGTTGGTTAAGGTAGAGACTTTGATGAATGTTGTTGATTCCTTGACTAAGCCTATAAGCATAGAGAAGTTCAGATGGTGTTCATGGAATATGGGTCGTTCGGCCCCTAGTAATTAAGAAATGATGTTTATACACCCCCATATTGCTTTTGCAAGGTGTTCAACAAGTGGGGGATTTGTTGGGAAAATGCGTCTCAACCTTATAATTACATAAAGTACTATTGATACGTCCACGACGGGGGGGCATGGGGGGGTGTTCGATAAGTACTATTGTTGATATTATTCTTGCAACAATATCTCCCTTTATTGTTGAAGGCAACACAAGTTGTGAAAAACCATCAAAGACAACATACGCAACATTCCTGCAATCTCTCTATCTCTCCCCCTTTCAACTTTTTCTCTTTCACATAGAATTTTTCACATGAATTTTTCTCTCTCCCCCTTTGAAATCAATGGAAAAGGATAAAATATTTTGCATTATTCTTCCCCTTTGAAATAGAACCGAGATACTTGCTACTGCACTAAATATTCCCCCTTAGAAGTATACATCAACCAAATCAACAACCACTTATTGCAAGAATGCCACTACCTACTCCCCTTGAAAGGTATGCACCAACATAAGTCTAGCCAAAGAATTAATCCATAAATCCATTGGACTGATGTATCTCCATATGCATCTAATTCAAAGAGGGAGGGGCAATAACGCCCAACTTCTCCTAGAGATACTCAAAAGTATCTTTAGGAAGAGCCTTAGTAAATATGTAAACAATTTGTTCCTTTGTAGGTACATATTCAAGCTTCAATTCATTCAATACAAACTTCTCTCTTAGAAAGTGATATCTGATTGAAATATTCTTTGTCCTTATATGCATCACAAGGTTCTTTGAAATATTGATTGCATTTGTATTATCAAAAAATATAGAAATAGGCTCATCATACACCATTTTGATATCTTTCAATGTTTGCCTCATCAACAATACTTGTGTGCAACAAGATGCTGCTGCAATATACTTAGCCTCTGTAGTAGATAAAGAAATAGAATCTTGTTTCTTACTTAGCCATGATACCAATCTACATCTAAGAAAGAATACACCACCACTTGTACTTTTACTATCATCCACACAACCAAACCAATTTAGATATGTGTAAGCACTTAATGTGAAATCATTATCCTTAGGATGCCAAAAGCCATAATCCAGAGTGCCCTTTAAATATTTGAATACTATTGCAACATGTGTCTCTTTAGGATTTTCTTGAAATAAAGCCACAAGACAAATTACATGCATGATATCTGGTCTAGTAGTAGTTAGGTATAGAAGTCCACCAATCATAGATCTATACTTTCTCTGATCAGCCTTAGGGGATTCATCATCCTTACTCAGTTTTCAACCAGTAACCATAGGAGTACATACCGGTTTGGAGTATTCCATTCCAAACTTCTTCAAAAATTCTTTAACGTACTTTGATTGTGAAATGAATATGAGTTTATATGTTTGATTGATTTGTAGCCCAAGAAATAAATTCATCTCCCAAACATAGACATCTCAAACTCTTTCGACATCTCTTCTATAAAATTCCTGCACATAGCTTCATTGCCTCCAAAAATTATGTCATCAACATACACAACAATTATCAAGGTTCAATCTTTCTCAACCTTAAAGTAAATATTACTATCTATGATGCCTTTATTGAATCCTTTCTATATCAAATATTTGTCCAACCTTGCATACCAAGCTCTAGGAGTTTGCTTCAATCCATACAATGTATTCTTCAATTTGTAGACCATATTAGGTTTATCTGACAACTAAAATCCTTCTAGTTGTTCCATGTAAACTTATTCTTCTAGCTCTCCATTCAAGAAAGAAAACTTCACATCCATATGATAAAATTTAAAGTCCTTATGTGTTGCAAAAGCCAAAAACATCTTGATCACTTCCATTCTAGCCACCGAAGCAAATTTCTACTCGAAGTCTATTCCTTCAACTTGTGCATATCCCTTACAAACAAGCCTTGCCTTGTTTCTTACCACTTCTTCATTCTCATTCAGGTTGTTTCTGAATACTCACTTAGTACCAATAATGTTTTTGTTTTATATTCTAGGAACAAGTTCCAAGTCCGATTCTTCTCAATCTGCGTAAGTTCTTCTTCCATTTCCTTCATCCAATGCTCATGTTTGTATGCCTCACTCACTATTTTAGGTTCAACTTTAGAAAGTAAACACAAATTTGATTATGCTTCAACAACTCTTCTTCTTGTCAACAAACCTTTTATTTTGTCTCCAATGATCTATTCTTTAGAATGATTTCTCTACAAACACTTAGGAGTCTTAGGGGTCTTTTCTAGAGCTTCTTCCTCTTCATTCTGCACTTCTTTTTCTTTAGCTTTTTCTTCTTCTTTTCCACAAGCAGGTTCATCTTATTCATATCCATCTATCACCATTGAATTCTTCAATTCTTCATCAATATTTACACTTGCACTTTCACCAATCCTCCTTAGCCTCTTGTTGTAACATCTATAAGCTTTGCTTTTAGTAGAATATCCAAGGAAGATACCTTCATCAGATATTGCATCAAACTTTCCTAAGTTTTCACCATCTCTTTTGATATAGCATTTTCTTCCAAACAATCTAAAGTATTTGATAGTAGGAATCCTTCCATACCACAACTCATAGGAAATATTTGTGTTGTTATCTATTTCTTGAACTCTTTTAAGTATGTAAAAAGTAGTTTGAATTGCTTCTCTCTAGTAGAATTCTAGTAGGTTAGCTTCTTTCATCATAGTCCTTGCAACTTCTTGAACAGTCCTATTTTTCCTTTCAACCACTCCATTTTTCTGAGGAGTCCTAGGGGCAGAAAAGTGCCTTTTTATGCCATGATTCTCACAAAACATGTTAAATTCATTGGAGGTGAACTCTCCACCTTTGTTAGAGCTCAAAAATTTGATCTTCAAATCCATTTCATTCTTAACCATAACTTTAAATGCTTTAAATCTATTTGGAGCTTCGAATTTCTCTCTAAGAAAAGTAACCCATGTCATTATAGAATAATCATCAATCAAAAACATGAAATACCTATCACATTGAAGAATTCTCACTCTTTTATGACCACAAAGGTCTATATGCACCAATTCCAACATTCCGGTAGAAGATTGTTCTTTTCCCTTGAAACTACTTCTTGTTTGTTTTCCAAATTGACAATCTCTGCAAACAACATTGATAGGTTTTGTAATCCTCGATAGATCTCTCACCTATTGAATTGAAATGATTCTAACAAGTTATCAAAATTGATGTGCCACATCCTCTTGTGCCATAACCAACTATCATTAATCTGATTCATAAAATAGTGACGATCAACACTCTTGAGCTGATAGATATTTCCATCTATCCTCTTTCCAGTAGCAATCACAGTTCCAGACCCTTTTCTAATCTCACATCCATCATCATAAAACAAAATATTGTATCCTTTGCTACACATTTTTCCAAAACTCAAGAGGTTATTCCTTAAACTTTTAACATAGTAAAAATCTTCAATATTATGCTTGCCATCAAAACTGATTGCACCTATTCCACAAATCTTAACACCTAAATCATCTTCAAATTAAACAAGTCCTCCATCACATTTTTCAAGTTTAAAAAACTTACTCTTGTCTCTGGTCATATGATTTGAGCAACCAATATCAATAACCCAATATTTCTTATCCTGTCTAACATGAAAAGTAGATACCAAAGTGCCTCCAGTCTTATCCTTTTTCTCCAGAACACTTTCCTTCACACAACTTTCAAAGTTAGCAGAACCATATTCATCTTTTAAAGCCAAGAACAAAAATTCATTATCATCAACATCTCCATAATCAGATTCATCATCATAAATACCAACATTTTCTCTAACATAATAACTTTTCTTGATCATTTTCCCTTTGTTTTCCTTGTTCTTATTGTTCACAACTCTGTTTGTAGATCTCGAAGCATAGTGAACTTTATTTCCATAATTGAAATAGTTGAAGGGTAATTTAATTTTGTACTTATCGATGCCATTTTTAATCCTTCTTACAAAGTTACCTTCCACATCATCAAGATCATCTCCATCTGAGTCTTCAATTTTTTCTGATTTTCTAGTCTTGAAAGTAGTCTCCACTTTTGCACCCTTTTTCAGACCATTTTTTCTCATTTCAAATGTAGTTAGTGTGCCATACAAGTGATCTCTAGTGTAAGTATTAAATTTGTAACTTATTCAATAGCAAAAACCTTTTCACCATAAGAATAAGGAAGAGTTCTAATAATTTTCTTTACCACTTTAGATTCTTTGACTTTTGCACCAAGACCTCTCATTGCACTGACAAGCTCAACAACCCTCTACATGTAAATTGTAATTGTTTCATCTTCACCCATTCACAAGGTCTCAAATTGTGTCTTCAAATTTTTCATCTTAGCTTGTTTAACCTTATCATCTCCTTCATAAATACTTTCTCGCTTATCCCAAAATTCTTTAGCAGTTTTCAGATCCATAACTTTCACTATTTCAGAATTTTCAAGACAACTCAAAAGATCAAACCTTTCCTTACCATCTATTTCATAGGACTTGATCTCATCACTTGTGCTTGGTCCACTTTTAGGTATGTTATATACAATCTTCACTGCTTTAGCGACTTCAAATCCAAGGTAAACCAGATAGCCTTCCATCTTCACTTTCCAAAATGCATAGTTTGTGCCATCAAACATAGGGATCTCCTTCTTGCTCACCATCCCAGATCTACCTCAAGTGGTTAATATTTTCTCCAAGGAACCTCACTTTGATACCAATTGTTGAATGAGAAAGACATATGAGAGGGAGGGTGAATTATTTGTACCAAATTAAAACATCAAAACCCTCAATAGTAATTAGATCCATAAGCATTCATTAAACCCTTAATTTGTTATAATGTTTAAACATGAAAATCAAATAACATAAACTGAAACAACCAACACCATACATAAGAGAACACTATATTTATGTGGAAAACACTAAAAGGAAAAAATCATGGTGAGGATTAGCTCAAATATAAGTAATTGCAAAACTTGTACAAGGAGGTTCACTACTAGAATAGGATGCACTATCCAAAAAGGTTCTTAGCCAAGGATCACTACTAGAATATAAAGAAGAAAAAAGATAGAATGTTACACAGAGAACACAATCTCAATGCAATAGAGAATCCACCACAATAGCTCCAACAACACTCACAGCCTTCAAAAGATCAAGATACCTCAGCTTACTGCATTCAACAATGTTGCATTATACCTCACACTACATTTCACACTTTTTCACTTAATTTTGCATCACAAAACTCAATTCTATTCCACACCTCATCTCACATCAATTCACCTTGCATTTATACCATCCAAAACTTGAAAATCATCTTCAAGTCGACTACACACACCTTTCATTTTACAAATTTGTTAGTGAACATATTTGTCCTTTATAAAAATGAACATAATTGACTCTATAACACCCGAGAAGGAAAAAAAAACTCACAATAGTTGGAGAGACTATCATTGGATTGACAATCAAGTCCTTTGAATTTTGGTTGAGGTAAAACTCCCTCTTCTGATATAATTTTTTATTTTTTAAATATATAAACTTGGGGTATGATTTTTACCAGAAAGGAGGAAAGGAAAACTAACACCTGTTCATAGCTATGACACAAGTGTGAAAGCAATGCTTAAACTAACTACTATTGAAATGAAAGGATTGACAAATGATCTGTATCATGACTCACATATCAAACTATTAACACTTGTTGACTTGACTCAGTACAATTCCAACCATCTACTATAATTAAATGAACTAAATGCCACTAAACATCGCATTCTCATAGGAAAGGTATATTCAAATGATTGTCAAAGCTCACAAAATTTCTCACAAACATTAGCATTTAATTCAAATTGCTACACAAAGACAATAAAATTCATAGAAAATGAATTGAAACTACAAAATTTGATCCTTTATTAAGATTGATTCTTACTCATGCATCACAGTGCAAGGGGGATCAAAATTTTGGACCCTTGCAATGTCAAAATACAACATATTTATAGTTTTCAAAATATAACTATCACCAAAGTCTTGCGAAACAACTAAAAATAACTAATTCTTGGAAAGAATCAAAATAATGAAGTTCATAATGTTTAAAGACAAAATTTAGGAAACTTAAATTCTCCTAATACCGAGATGGCTAGACATGCAAAGAGGCAAGCGCTTCTTCCTCAAACAACTTCCATTGTGCAGTTTCCACACGTATCTGATAATTCTCCAGGGCTAACAAGACTTCAACAATTTTTGTTTGCTACGAAATGGTCACATTTCTCATCCTTAACTACCAGGTTTCCTTGGTAATTCGAATCGGCTCCATATTTCATGTGATAAGTATGGGAGAATCTTCATGCCATGATAATGTTGAATCAATCTTGGCTAACTTATTTAGTGCCTCTTTTTTGAAATCAATAAAGTTTTTAATGAAGTTATTAGTCAGGTGACCACATTCCTTTAGCAATTTCATTTGTTCTGTGAAGTTTGATTTGATGAATTCTAACTTCCAGGATATACTAGTTTTCCAGACAAGAACCTGATTATCATCTTTTAAAGGAATAATTTTCTTAGCAGTAGCCTTTTCTAGGCCCATAGCAACAAGGTATTTAAGTTCACGATCAATTTGTAGCCAATGTGTCTCTTCCTATTTGTAGATGAATAAATCAGTTTTGATTGCATTTCTTAAGACTATGAACTCATCATAAAATTTCCTCAAGTTTTCAATTATGGGGGCTCCATTTTCTTTGATTTTAGAAAACCAACTTTGCACAACCTTACTATAATAAATATGTTGCAATATGGTGTGTCCCTTGGTCTCCTTGGTGCAGCGTGGTGCTTGGGTTCGTGACATGGTTTAATCACCTCCCGTGGACTTGTATAAATATGGCGGTTGTATCAGGCATTAATAGGTTGATCTTTTGGTGCAATGACAACCACCAATGTAACAATTGGTATCAGATCCGAGGTCATGGGTTCAAAACCCTCACTTGCATTGGGGATGGTTGTTGCAAGATGGTGTGTCCCTTGGTCTCCTTGGTTCAATGCAGTGCTTGGGTTCGTGACATGGTTTAACTGCCTCCTATGGATCTTTTACAAATTTGGTGGTTGTATTAGGCATTAATAGGTCAATATTTTGGTGCAACGATAACCACCAATGTAACAAACTATCCTTCTAGATTTTTCTCATCATAGCCTTCCTAGCAACTGATTTGGGATCAAAGGTAGGACTGGCCTAACATAGAGGTTGAAGTGTGGGATCTATTAAGGTTATGAGACAATTTGAAAGGAGTTCCATAGATCTTTTCAATTTATCTTTATCTCGCTTATCCTTTTTAGATCTCACCACTATCCTAGAGGTAGTACTTGAAAATTATGAACATCACCATCTCTACTAGGGGGACCCAAATCCACTTGGGTTATATTGTAATTTGGAACATTGACTTGATCTTGGTATTTATGGACAAAAGGTTGGGCGATTTCCATAACAAAATGCCCAAAAGATTCATCCTCAAGAAGCCTAGCAATTGTTTTCAATTTATTCACTTTAGGAGTTCTTTGTAGAAGTTTTCCCATAATGTCCTCCTCTGATAGCACAATAGGAACTAATTTTATTTTCTTGGAGAGAGAATTCTCTAGCCAAGATGGTGAAGGTTCAGGTGCATTAGGATCTTGAGAAGTCCTCGGTGTAGAGAAAAAAAGAGCTTTGTTAATCAAAGGAGATTTTACCATATTGTGGACATTTGAAGGAGAGGGCATCAAGTATTCATCTCATTGTACACTGACCTCTATTTTATCCTAAGGATGCTAGTTATCAATTTCCAAATCCTCCAAATCAACTTCATTTCCTTGATTATCCTCACTTGATTATTTTTCAACATCAACATTACTTTGTTCTTCAACTACAACATTAGGAAGGGGACATCTACCACATGTCCACTCGTGTCCTTTCCATTTCTTAGGAGGATCATAACCTTTTCCACCACCACCTGATAACGATGATGTAACATGTAAAAATGATATTGGTGTAGAAGACCTTGTACCTATATGACTAGTACTCACCTGATCATGAGTTTCCTTCTTTTCTTTTGGAGGGGCCTTAGCAATTTCTCCTTTCTTCTTAGCCAACCAAACCTATGTTCTCCTCAAGATTTCTAAGGTTCTGATATGAATGTATTAGTTCTCCTCACTATTCCAATCCATTGGTGATAGAGGAAAATTCTATGTCCATTGGGTGTATGTTGAATCAACTAAATCAGATTCTTCATCTTGTACTCCCCTTATATTACACCCCAATTTGAAATTAAGATTTGTGACAAAGTGAGTCTCGCCCAATTTCTCCTTCTTACCTCATAGTCATCTACACAATAAGCCCGAAATTCTTCACGATGAGGTATATGATAATAGCCAGGACCAAGCTGGAGATTATCCCTTACATAGTTTTTACTGTAAAATGAAAATCTCCTCTCATACATATCAAAAGAAAATTTTACAATTTCCTTCCTTAAATTAAGAGCATTTGATTGTGACTTACATTCATAATATCCCAGAGAAATTGGAAATGGAATCCTAGCCTTTATCCTATTTCCACACCTCTTATTTACTTCTGAGACTTGATGAAAAAATTCCATCAAAATGAACTTTTCTTCTACATATCTAGGAAGTTTTAAAGGAAAATCATAAAATCCACCCACTCGTAAGTAGGTTAAAGTCTGGAACTATATAAATAGGCTACCATACTTAGTGATTAATTGGAAAACCTTAGAAGATACTCTCTGACCTAGGTCACCCTGTAATTCTCTAGCTAATTTCATGGTGAACACATCATTTATCTGAAAAGGAACCTTGGGACAGAGTAAAATTTAAATGGGAATAAAATTCCCTTTCTAGTAATCTATAACACCCACTTATTGTGGCTCTATCTAAAGTTATCAGGAGATTATTGTCCTTTGTGCATATCTCCCTCATCACCGAGTTGTAATGGGCTATGCATTCCAATACTAATTTAGTGCATTGTACTGCTACGATAAATGAAATAGCTTCCAAGAGGCCACTCTCTATTACCCTCTGAGTGATTGGGTTCCTATCTGACATACAAATTCTTGCCCAAAATTCATCTAAATTGATATGCCCTAAACCTTGTGTCGCCAATTTTGGGCAAAGAACTATCAAGACCAACTAAATTTTCATAACCCAAATACTTGTATCTCATTGTATCAAGAAATTCAACCACATAAAATGATGAGTGCATGAAATGAAACTTTAATTAATCCTTTTTATGTTTTCAAAGACTTTATTATATATTAATTAACTATGCTGGTAGTAGACTATATGCTTGATTTTTCCTTATATTTAACTAATTGTAGTATATATGAGAAATGATATTTTCATTAAATGTCTTGCTTTTTAATGATGATTAATGATGAAATGGTTATGCAAGTTGAGATCTTTTGTTGTCTTGATTGCATCATATCTTTGAGTATTTTGTTGAGTTGATTAAGTGTTGACTTCATGAGGTGGACGTGTTAAACTCCCTATTTGACAAACATGAAATCTCTCTTGCTCCTAATTGCTCCAGTTGGCTCTTGATGAATGTATCTAAATTGACTTCTTCAGTCAATTTGAGAACTTCGTGTTCAACTATTATCATGTGGCATATTTCTTTATGGCACTTTCGGTTCTGTTTAAGTTTAGTTTTTTCTGCTTTGCATCTTGGCAGGCTGCGCTAGTTTTTGTATTCAAATAAGTGGATATTCTTATAAATATCCATCCTTAGTTTTAGTTTGGGAGTTAGTTAATATTTCACTTTAGCATTGTAATGTTGATTACCCACACTTTTGTACTACTCACCTATTTTGGCCAATTGGAATGAAAATAAGGATTTGATTTGAATCTCAGTGTTCAAGTCCCACCAGAGGAAGAGCAAGGCCCACTCAACTAAAGGAGGTGACTTTTGTTATGTTCTTTGATTCAGTTGATTTTTGCATTTTTCATCTCAATTGGAAAGTAGGAATATTGATCTATGTTTAATCATTGTTAGTGAATGTGAATGCTTATATTCTTAGATTAAATTCATTGCGTTTTTAGAATAATTCATTATGCTTTACTGTAGATTTATATTCACTCATTTACTGTAGATTTAATTACTTTTCATAGAATTAGACTCATTGGTTATTTTAAAATGCATGTAGTTTTAATGGGAAAGACAATGATAACTTATGGAAAGATGAAACTAAAGCTTGTTTGGAATTTATTCATGGAATTTAGTATTATTTCTTTCTAGATTAATGTGTATTTTCTAGAAACATAATTTTTTTTAGACTGCAGGAATCGGGTAGCTATAAACTTGCAAACTTTTTAACGTAATTAGATAGAACTTCCTTACTCCAACCGAGCTAGGGCCCCCGCCCCTCTAGAAACATAATTAGACCCTCTTTTGCAAACGTAATTAGATTTCCTTTCCAAGACATTTCAATTTTGAATTTTAGATTAAAAATAGATCCAATTTTTAGCTTAATTCTTCCATGGATAAATTGCAATTAAGTCAAGTGAAGTATGAACTGAGTTATTAAAGTATGAACAATTGTTAGTTAAGAGATAAATTAGGATTAAGTCTTTAGAATTAGTTAGGAACCTGTTGTTAAGTCGGCTCCTGAGAGCTCCTAAAGGCTCTTGACAGCTCCTGATGGAGCTAAACTGTGACCAAAAGTCACTGTTTACAATGGAAAACCCCCCAATTCATGGAAACACCCTTATTGCATACAACTCTAAGACACACTTGGTTTGATAATTAATAAATTAAATGTTGCAATGACATCAATGACCTTGCCCATCATTTTTGGCATCATTGTTGGGGAAATAAAAGATCTGGCTATTTAAGTTTGAAGCCTTAGTGTTGATAAGGAAGATAGTTGAGATTGTGGATGAGACGATCTAGAGACCATCCAGGAAGATTCCTTCCACGAAATATTAATTTTGATCAAGAACAAGAAGTTCAGCAATATCAGATTGAAAATCAAGTAAATCAGGAACAACATCAAGAAGAAATGGGTGATCAACCGAGTAATGATCCTCCACCAAACATTTGAGGATCTTGACCAGTTTGTCTTTGAGTTTAAGGTTTTATGTCAGACCTATGACTATACAGCTGATAACCAAAAGTTAAAACTATTTCCTTCTACATTGAAATAATTAGCTTTATGTTGGTTCATGGGTTTAGGTGTAGGAACAATCTCAACTTGGTAGGAAATGGAAACTAATTTTTTGGATAAATATCAAGATTACTGTCGAGTAAGAGATAGGAAAGGGGAATTGTTTCAAATGAGACAATTGGAAGATGAAAGCCTGGAAGATTATGCTAATAGATTTCAGTTTGTGCATAACAAGTGTGGTAATGGTTTAGATAATGAGATTAGTAAAAAAAATTTCTGAAATAAATTGATGATGAATCTAGATAATATTTGAATCTTATGGGGAAAGGAGACATCAATAAACTTTCCTTGGAAGAAATTATTGAGATTTGTAGAAACTACTCTAGGACTAGAGTAACGCGACTAGAAACGGCCGAAGAAACAAAGTTCTTATTCCTAATGTATCTCAAGTCATGGAAGAATTGCAAATTTTAAAACTGATTTACTCCATCTTAACATGCAAGGAGATAAAAATACTACCGAGCCCTTATCCATTTATTGTTCCAAATGTAGAGGTAAACATCTTTTGAGAGATTGTCTATTAAATCAAGTTGATCTCTGTGAAATATGTGAAAAGTGTCATGCAACAAGTTCTTGTAACCTCCTGCTAGGAATTAAGAATCATTTGAAGAAACAACCTAAAGTAAAGGAAGAACTTAACTATGTTGAACAAAGACCCCAAAATACAAGATATAATGCTAATAAAGGGCAATATGGTCCTAGAGCTAATTGGAATCAAAATCCTTGGCCAAATTCAAACTAATGGACTCCTCCTTACCAAGCACAACCACCACCTACATTTTGGGGTCAACCTGAATGGATGAATCCTTAGTGGAATCAATCACAATGGCAACCAAATCAGTCTCAGTGGCAGCCAAACCAACCTCAGTGGCAGCAAAATCAAATGCAATTTCAACCATGGAAAAATTAGGGACCAAGGAGTCCTTGGCGACAATCACCTCCATTAGTCATTGGTCCTAATCCTCCTAATGAACAAGTAAACCAACCTCAATTACCAACACAACCTATTTCAAACCCGAAAAACAATCGTAATGATGCCAATCCTCCTACTCTGAATGTGATAGATGCTAATGATTTTCAGTTGATGAATCAAAATGTTCCATTCATAGCAAACATTAGAGATCAGGAAAGTGAGAAAGAAAACAAGTATTCAAAAGAAGATCAAAACACTAATGATGAACAAAATGTTAGGCAAGCATCATATCCTAAATGTTTAAAAATAGAACAAGTAGTTCCCTACAAATCTCAACCAAACTATATGAATGTGGTAGATTCTCAACTTCTCCGTGAACTGAAAAAGATCAATATTGAGATACCATTAATGTAGAACATTAAAGACATACCCAAAATAAATTAGTTGGTTAAATGCCTTTGTATGAAAATGCCAAGTAGGAAGAAGAAATTGCCTCCTACAATTCAGATAGGGACTAAACTTACTAATGTTTTATCAAGAAGATTACTACCTTAGAAGTATAATGATCCTGGTATTCCTATGATAACCTTAAGTATTGGAGGGATTGAGATAACAAATGCACTAATTGATTTAGGAACAACTATCAATGTTATCACATCAGACACTGTTGAATTATTGGGTATGACAACTGTTCAACCCACAACAACTATTTTACAGTTGGCAGATCAATCTACTGCTAAACCTGAAGGTGTTACTAAAGATATTATGGTTACTATTGATACATGGGATTATCTAGTTGAATTTTTAGTTCTCAAAGCTAGAAAGAAATTTTTTGGTTATCCAATCATCTTAGGTAGACCATGGTTAGCTACTGCAACAACATTGATAGACCACAAATTGGGAAGTATGATCATTTCTAATGGTCAAAAACAAAAGGAATTATCACTTTTTCCTCCTGCTCAACCATCATTTCAGCTGAATACTCAACTTTGGGTTGATGAGGATATGGATTAAGAAGGAGATGGTGTTGTAGAATTAGCTATGGTTACTTTGGTAGAACATATTGAAGAATATGAGGAACAAGATCCTAATTCTGAAAAGATCTGTCAAGGAAAAGAGAAACTATCAAGTACATCAACAAAATTCACACACTTGTCCCTTAAATACACTTGTTGGAGATCCATCTAATTCTAAGAATAATACCAAAGAAATAACAGTAGTAGGGGATAAACCTCTTTTCATTAATTCATCCTTGTCTTCTTCCCAAGAAAAGGAATTGAGGAAAACTTTGAAAAATCATTCTAAAGAATTTTCTTGGGAATATAAATACATGAGAGGAATTCACCCTTCTATTTGTACTCATCATATTTATACTGAAGATGTTAAACCAGTAAGACAAGGTCAAAGAAGGATTAATCCTGCTCTACGGGATATTATGAAACAAGAGATAGAAAAACTGTTGAAAGTAGGGTTTATTTATCCAATATCTGATAGTCAATGGGTTTCCCCATTGGTTATTGTTCCTAAGAAAAATGGAAAATGGCATGTACGTATGGACTACAGAGAATTAAACAAAGCCACTGAAAAAGATCATTTTCCTTTGCCATTTATTGATCAAGTACTAGATAACCTAGCTGGCAGTAGTTATTTCTCTTTCTTAAATGGCTTTAGTGGTTATAATCAGATTCAAGTGGCTCCTAAAGACCAAGATAATACTACGTTTACATGTCCTTGGGGAACATATGCTTATACAATATTACCATTTGTACTGTGCAATGCACCAACAACTTTTCAAAGGGTTGTCTTGGCAATTTTTGCATATTTGACTACCTCATGTGTAGAAGTTTATATGGATGACTTCACGGTTCATGTACACACATTTGAGGAAGCACTTGAGGGCTTGAATAAAGTGTTGCAAAGATGTAAAGATCTTAGGTTTTCTTTGAATCATGAAAAGATTTCCCTCATGATGACAGAAGGGATTGTTTTGGGACATCATATTTCAAAAGAGGGGATAAAAGTTGACCCCAAGAAAATTGAAATCATTCAAAAGATTGGGATCCCTACAAGTCAAACTAAAGTTCGTAGTTTTCTTGGGCATGCTGGTTACTATAGAAGATTTATTTAAGGATTTAGTAAAATTGTTGAACCTTTATTTACATTGCTCAAGAAAGATGTAGAATTTCTTTGGACAAGTGATTGTCAAAAATCGTTTGAAATAATTAAACATGCCTTAAACACTGCTCCAATTATCAAAGGACCTATTTGGGGAGTTCCATTTCATATACATGTTGATGCATCTAACTTTGCTATTGGTGCAGTATTGGGACAAAAAGATGAAAATGAAGCAATGCATGTTATCTATTATATGAGTAAAAAATTGAATCTTGTTGAAAGGAACTACACAACAACTGAGAAAGAGTTCTTAGCAATAATATATGCAATCAATAAATTTAGGAATTATATTACTGGTTACAAGGTATTTATTCACACAAACCATGCTGCTATTAAATATTTGATGCTGCTATTAAATATTTGATGAATAAAGCTATAGTATGCGGATGAATCATAAGATGGCTATTGTTGTTGCAGGAATTTGATGTAACAATTGTAGATAAGTGTGGTAAAGATAATGTTGTTGTTGATTTCCTTTCTAGAATTTTTTTGCAGGGTAATCAAGAGCCATCAGATGACACATTTCCAAATGAACATTTATTTGCAATATCAATTCATCCACCATGGTTTGCTGATCTTGAGAATTATCTTGTAATAGGGAAGTGTCCAAATTATTTCAATCCTAAACAAAAAAAGAAGATTAATTCATGAAAGTTCTAGGTTCCAATGGATAAATGGATTATTATTTTAAATTTTTCCTAACCATGTTCTTCGTAGATGTGTTGCTGAAATAGACATTTATGATGTCATACATGCTTGCCATCATGAGCCAGAAGGAGGACATTATTCAGTAATCAGAACTATTCATAAGATCTTAGGAGATGGTTATTTTGACCATCTATGACAAAGGATGTTTCATTCTTTGTTAAGCATTGTGATGAATGTCAGTGCATGGGAAGACCTACACCAACAATGGAGATGCCATTACAACCTCAAATAGCTTTGGAACCATTTGAAAAATGGGGAATTGATTTTGTGGGACCTGTTGATCCACCTTCCAGAGGACAACAATATATCTTAGTTTGCATAGACTATGTCACAAAATAGGCTGAAGTGAAAGCTTTACCAACAACAAGAGAAGACAAAGTAGCTGATTTTTTGTACAAGCATATTTTGTAGAGATTTGGTGCACCAAGAGAGATAGTTTTAGACCAAGGGCCACAATTTGTGTTGAATATGATGTAAGAATTTATACAAAGATACTAGATGAAACACAACAAATCAACGCCATATCATCCTTAGGTGAATGGACAAGTGGAGGCTACTAACTGAGAATTGGAGAATATCTTAATAAAGACTATTTCATCGAGGAAGATAGACTAGGAAGAAAGGTTAGATGAAGCAGTCTGGGCATACAATACAACCTGGAAGACAACTACTAGATTCTCTCCATATGAATTAGCGTTTGGAAAAACTCCAATAATGCTTATTGAATTTGAATTACAAACATTGAAAACAACATTGGAGGTTGGTATTGACTTGCCTGAAGCAAAAAAGAATAGAATTCTACAGTTGAACCGATTAAATGAGATGAGAATGTAAGCTCTTCAACATACTAAAATAATTCAAGAGCAGAGAAAGGAGTGGCATGATAAAAATATTTTGACAAGACAATTTAAGAAGGGAGATTGGGCACTGTTATTTGACTCCAGATTTCAAGAGTTCAGAGGAAAATTTCATACAAAATGGCTGGGACCCTATGGAATTGATGAAGTTTTTCAAAATGGAGTTGTTCAATTGATACCAATAGATGGAGAAAGAAGGATCATGCTGGTTAACGATCATCGTTTGAAGATGTATCACAAACCTACATCAAAAGAGGAATTTGTAGCAAAATTGTAGAATATAGTTGAACATTTTCTGATAGAAGATATTCCTTCCATAGAATATATTCCTAGATAATCTTTTGAAAAGGTGAATAAAGGAGGTAAATTGAAAACCAAAGATGGTGGTTTACCTTTTGAATAAAGGAGATAGATTGAAAACTAGAAATGGCGATTTATCTCTTGGAAAAAAAAGAAAAAAATTAAAAAAAAAGAAAAAAAGAAAAAAAAGGATGGCTAAAAACAAGAAATGGCGGTCTCCTGATGACTCCTGATTGCTCTTGATGACTCTTGATGACTTATGATGCTCCCAAGGTTCTTTGTAATAAATGCTCTTGTTAATTTCGAGCCCTTTTTGATTAACTCGTTGGAATTTTTTCTAGATGAGTTAATTCACATGCTCCGATTGACTCTTACATTTAATGAAAAGGTATGCATTTATTGTGGATGTCATTTTTAAAATATTACTTTATGATTTAGTTAATATGATGTGAGATTAAATAAATATTTTGAGCATAGATATCTCAGCTGTAGTTATTAATGTTATAATAAATAAGTGTTAATCATTTCAAAATCTGGCGGAGACATAAGGATTTGATATTGAGGTGACTACTACAATAAATATAAGTGATAAGAGAGATTTCATATCAATTTGAAATATGCATGCTTTTGCCAACATCGCCACCAACCGTCTGAGTCATAATTCAAGAGTACTGGCTGATACATGCGAAACATTCACAAGGAATGAGGTTGAGTAAATGTTCAACATCTTGACACGACTTGCATTTTTTTTGAAAAGTGTTGCATCTGTGAAAATGAATGTTCATTTTGCATTTCACTCAAAAGTTGCATCCACCATTTTCTCTGGTAAAATTGCTGAAGGAAAAATGGGGAAGAAAAGGAATTTAGAGCCAGAGAACTTCATTTTGGATCCTGAAATAGAGAGATTGCTGAGAGAGGTAGGGTGGCTTGAGTTCATACAAATGTATGAAGGATTCAAACTTGATTTGGTTGAAGAATTTTTTATGAACTTTCATGTGAATGTTACCAAGGTAAGAGGGGAAGTAATTGAAGTTACCCCTACTATTATTAGTGAACTCTCTGGTATTCCAGCTAAAGGTGAGCAATTAAACAAAGGACATGTGGGTGTTCAGGAATTGGTGTCTACATTCTTTGAAGAACCAGGAAAGAGGCCATAAATCCAATGGCATAAAGGTAGCCAAAAAGGAGTTGCTCGCAACAGTCTGGAAGAACCATGGAAGACAACCGTAACATGGTTAATGAAAATTTCCACCTGCGAGGGGCAGTATGACACAATTCTTGGGACAAGAATATGAATGCTCACGTATTTAAGGTATGGAAACACTAGACCTTCTACAATAATTAACCTTCCCACCTTTCTATTCACACAAATATCTTCTATGGTAGCTAGGGTAAAATCTAGAGGAGTGTCGTCCATTAGATACCATAGCTTGATTCATTTAATTATCAAACATCATTTCATGAAGAAAGAGTTTGGGAAAGAGGAGTGGTTGGAATTTCTGTCAACCACCATTACCAAGAGTGGAAAGAAATCTAAAAAGGGACCCACTATGAAAAAGTTGAAAATGGGGAAGCTTCTAAAAACAACAGAAAAAGGGAAAAAGAAAGCTATAGGAAATTGAAAGAGAAACCCGTAGTATGGTAAAAAGAAAAAGGCATGCGTCATAGCAAGAAAACCCTAGTGTTGTTGATGCTGATGTTCCAAATTCTCTTGAAAAACTAGTTGAAACCCCTAATGCGCCTCAAAATACCTTGAAAAATAGTGAAGAAATCCAAGAGCCTGTTCATTCTCCTAAACGAAAGTCCTCTTGAAGCCCCAATTCCATCTCCACAAAAATCCCCTGTTCTAGTGTCTCATGGCTCTCCATCTAAAAAGTAGTCCCTTGATATATCAAAAGAAGATAATCCTGTTGGAGGGTCTGATGAATCTTCTTCACCAACTGTTTTGGTTTTTAAAAGAAGAAGAGGAGATAGAAGAAGAAGAGAAGAGGAAGAAATGGATAAAGCCATGGCAGTATCTAGAATGCAAGCAAATTGGATGAAGAAAGGAAAATAATACAATTTTTGGAAGAGAAGTTGAAAATAAAAGAAGAGTTGCAAAAATATGTATCCAAGACTAAGAGGATAGAAAAGGAGATGATAGAGAAAGAAAATGTTTTGCAAACACAATTGAATCAAATAGAAAAGGCATTACAGTAGGCTAATGCACAAGCATTAACCCAAACAGAGGAAACATCAAGACTTAGTGTTGTAGAAATGGAGAGGTTGAAGGCTGAATTATAACAAAAAGAGAAGTTAAAACAACAATCAAGTAGATTGCATTATCTTGAAGCTTCTACTTCATCAACTCCAAGGAGATACCTCTCCCTTACAACACTCAAGCTAAGCATGAGAATAATTAGTTAAAAATCCAAAATCACCAGCTAGGAAAGGAGAGAGATGAGGCAAATGAAAGATTACAAGTGTAGAGTCACATCAACAATGTTAGCAATGAGGAAACCTTCGAATTATATGCATTATTCTTGAGAGAAAGGTTTTACAATGGAAAATTGATCGTTGGTTTTAAAAGAAAGACAAATTATGATGATGACCGAGAATTTCTTGAGGATTTCTACAACATCCACCCTACCATTCAAAACGATGTGCGAATACTTTCAAAGATGGCTTGCTTGGTAATTTTCCACAATCTTTTGAATGTTTACATTGGGTAGTTGCAAATTAGGTCTTTTGTGTCTTTATTACAAAACCAAAGTTGAGTGGGATAATAGGATAGACCAGACAAAGAAGCACAATTGAAATTGGGCATTCCAATGAGGAATGAAACACCTTGGTCTATGGATTTCATAGACATTTAGATACTTTGCATTGAGAGATAAGTGGAGAAATTTGACTGAAAGAATTAGAGTTTTTAAAAGTGTTCAAGAACATCTCCCACACAGAGCCTTGACTGCATTAAGAGAAAGATACAACAACATTCCAACATCACTAAGAAGGGGAGAATCAATCTCTCCAAGGAACATCACTTGGAGTCTCACAAGAGTGAGATCCTTGATACAGGTCATTGAGGAGCAAAATACAAATTGGGTAGGAATGAGGTTCAGATTGCCATTGATCATAACACCTGCACCTGCATTGAATGCTCCACCATAGTTTATTGGAGAAAATTTGAGAGATTGGTTGAGGAGAATTGAAGAACATAATGGATATGCTCATCGAAGAACATTCCTACAGTATGTGACTTATTGTGGTGATCTAGTTATCTGGTTGGAAGGCAGAAACATGGATTTGCTAGATCCTCAACCATGAGGACATGGTTGATAGTAGGAGGGGGAGAAATGACAAGTGCATGAAATGACACTTTAATTAATCCTTTTTATATTTTCAAAGAATTTATTATATATTAATTAACTATGCTGGTGGTAGACTATATGCTTGAATGTTTGCTTGATTTTTCCTTATATTTAACTAATTGGAGTTATATGAGAAATTATATTTTGCATTAAATGTCTTTCTTTTTAATGATGATTAATGATGAAATGGTTATGCAAGTTGAGATCTTTTGTTGTCTTTATTGCATCCTATCTTTGAGGATTCTATTCAGTTGATTAAGTGTTTACTTCATGAGGTGGACATGTTAAACTCCCTGTTTAACAAACGTGAAATCTGTCTTGCTCCTGATTGCTCCAACTAGCTCCTAATGAATGTTTCCAAATTGAATTCTTCAGTCAGTTTGAGAACTTCTTGTTCAACTATTATCATGTGGCGGATTTCTTTATGGCACTTTCGGTTACATTTAAGTTTTTTTTTTTTTTCGTTTTGCATCTTGGTGAGCTACGCCAGTTTTTGTATTCAAATAAGTGGATATTCTTATAAATATCCATCCTTAGTTTTATTTTGGGAGTTAGTTAATATTTCACTTTAGCATTGTAATGCTAATTATCTACACTTTTGTACTACTCGCCTATTTTGGCCAATTGGAATGAAAATAAGGAGTCGATTTGAATCTCAGTGTTTAAGTCCCACCAGAGGAAGAGCAGGGCCCACTCAACCGAAGGAGGTGAATTATGTTATGTTCTTTGATTTAGTTGATTTTTGCATTGTTCATCTCAATTGGAAAGTAGGAATATTGATCTTTGTTTAATCATTGTTATTGAATGCGAATTCTTATATTCTTGGATTAAATTCATTGTGTTTTTAGAATAATTCATTATGCTTTACTGTAGATTTAATTACTGTTGATAGAATTAGACTCATTGGTTATTTTAAAATGCATGTAGTTTTAATGAGAAAGACAATGATGACTTATGGAAAGATGAAACTAAACCTTGTTTATAATTTATTCATGGAATTTAGTATTATTGCTTTCTAGATTAATGTTTATTTTTTGCAAACGTAATTAGATCTTCTTCTGCAAACGTATTTAGATTTCCTTTCCGAGTACATTTCAATTTTGAATTTTAGATTAAAAATAGATCCATTTTTTAGCTTAATTCTTCCATGGATAAATTGCAATTAAGTAAAGTGAAGTTTGAACTAATTTATTAATGTTTGGACAATCGTTAGTTAAGAGATAAATTAGGATTAAGTCTTTAGAATTAGTTAGGAACCTATTGTTAAGATTGGCTCTTGAAAGCTCTCAACATCTCCTGATGGAGCTAAACTGCAACCAAAAGTCACTGTTTATAGTGCAAAACCCCCCAATTCATGGAAATGCCCTTATCACATATAGCTCTAAGACACACCCGGTTCAATAATTGATAAATTAAACGATGCAAGAAGTGACATCAATGACCTTTCCCATCATAAAATGCAGGAAAAGATTACCAAGATAATTCAGGAAAACCTCCTTACCTGAGGATATCACTCTCCCTACTCCAAATCATTCTATTGGAAGCCGTTAGTATGTCTACTCTTCTTGACTTCCAAAATCACACTTTCCTAGACAAAATGATTATGTTTAAAATGACAGCTTAATTTTACATGAGCAAGATTTTATTTCATCTACTCCATTATTGACAACATTTAATTCCTGACACACATGCAACTTGGTGAAAATATTGGGTAACCTTGATACACTTCACTAAAGTCAGATATTTGAACAAATTTTGAGAGTATAGTCGGTGGATGATAGGGTTTGAAAATAGAAACCCACTCTGACAAGTCCTTTATTTTCTATCTTGAGTGATATTGCTGCCTTTAAGTTAGGATAAAGCATAGTTAGGAAATAAACATTGACCTTGATGGAGGTTCAAGAAAACAACTCAAACCCGCTTGCTTTGTGATGACCTCATTGAAAGACATAAGACTTCATAAAATAGGACGGTTATAAAACTCAAGCGAATGCCAAAATAGTTCAAAAACTAATTAAAAGACTAATGCTGAAAGAAAAAGACTTAAAGACAAGGCTAAGTCGTGAAAAAGGTGAGTTGTGAAAATTACTCATAACCGAAAAGGTTCACAAACTGACTAAAGAATCAACAAAAAAAGGAAGACGTTTTAAAATTAGAAGGATACCTGGAATTTTAAACATTTACAACCAAACTTAAAACTAAGGCAACAACTGGCTCTGACTGGGGACACAAACTAAAAGGATGCAAAAGAACCTAGAATCTCTGGTTAAATCCATTGGGTGGCAGAGTCTGAAAGATGAATAAGTGAGAAAAACAACCAAAGGATCGAAACAAACCAAAATGAAACACACTAAACAAGACCACACCAAAAACTCCTAACCTACTAAAATACAAAGGCAAGGGATACTTGCTTTCAGATTTGGTACAATTTTAGATCTTTCCCATTATATGACAGGAGAAATATAGTACCATTTAGATAAGCCAATTTGAAAGAATTATTGCCATGTGCCTGTTGAATTCAAAAAGGACCTTTCCATAGGAATCAAATTTTCTGTGAGCTCCTTTAGGATCTTTCCTTTTATCCCATTACAAAACCATATCACCTTCCATAAAGTTCCTGGCCTAATTTTTTTGTCAAAGATATTCTTAACCCGCAACTGATGCACATTAATCCTATCCACCATGTCTTCTCTTTTTTTATTCAAGCTTGCTTAAATACATTATTATTTTCTCTAAAGAATCTTTGAATTGTTGATCTTCAAGAGTTGTTTGTAACTTTGTAGTGGCCATTTCTAAAGGTAGGGGAAGGACTGTACCAATTCCATAAAATAATTCAAAAGGAGTCATTCCAATGGCCCTTTTTGGTGTAGTTTGATCAGCCCATAAGGCTTCATATAAATTCTTGTACCAATTCTTCTGGTTCTCATCCACCAATTTCCTTATGATAGTCACTAAATTCTTATTGCTATACTAGGATTTTCCATTCCCTTCAGGATAATAAATTGAGGAATGAGAGAGTGATATCCCATGATCATAGCAAAACATAACAACTTATGAAGATGAAAAGTTAGTTGCATTATTAGTTACTAACCTCTTAGGAACTATGAAACAAACCAAAATACTTTCTTTGATGAAATCACACACCACCTCAGATGTAGTCCACTTTAATAGAATAACCTCAACTCATTTGGTAAAGTAATCTGTAGTAGTTAGGATATGAGTATGCCCTACACTCAAAACTGGATTGATAGGCCCCATGAAATCTAACCCATCATTGCTGAAAGGGCTCTTCAATCACTGTTAGTCTTAACGGTAATGCGCTATTTGAGGTCTTCCTATGAATCTCTTGCATTTATCACAATTTTCCAATCAAAATTCTCCACCTAGTGATAAGCATCTTTAAACATGGTTGATTAGTACTAACACTATCTCAAGATCTTGAAAGCAGTGGTAGATGAAGAGAAGTTTCCTCCACAAGATTCTTCATGAAACACTAAGTAGTTTTTGTTGATATTCTTTATCTACACACCTTAAAAATGTCCCATCAAGGCATTTCTTATAGAGTGTATCATTCCAGATTACATATTTTGACACCTTAAGTTTAAGATTCCTCTTTTCTTTGGGAGAAAGGTGTGAGTGATATTCCCTATAAGGGCCGATGCAAGAAGTTGGGTCCACAAAAAGCTCAAAAAGTGGAAGTGTTTTTGTTTTTTAGAATTTGTCACACATGGACTGAAACTTTGAGGCACTTATACAATGAATCTTAAAAAAAGTCAGTAATATGAAATTTAGTATTTTGAATCTAGTTTCCAAATATGTAATTTATTCAAATACCCAGAATATAGAACTTAAATTTTGATAGGGATGTATAAAAACCACTTTTTAAAAGTCATTTTTTTACCATACCATGCATGTGTACGGAAACCACTTTTTGACCCGAATAAAATTATTTTGCTAATTCCATTTGGAGAAAGAGAGATAACAACATGAAGATTGATGAGGAATTTTTTTTGTGATATTTTTTGAATATATTTTTTTGTATTGAATTTTTATTGGCCTTAATTATTGTTTTTAAAAATCAATGTGTACAGACAACATAATTGGACCTAAACTAAACATTTTTGTAATCTTTTTTTTTCATTGTGTAGAGAATTTTCTGAAGATTTATGTCATAATTTTTTTTACAAGAAAATTAACCAAAATAAAATTATTAAAAAACAAAAAAACCCTGATATTTCAAGTTTAAGGAATAGTTTGATTAGAAATTAATTAAAAAATAACAAATATAATCCAATCTTAATAAAAATTATATATTTGGAAACTAGACATTGTGTTCTCTAATGGGTTTGAATTTTATAGATTGATTAAAAAAAAAGTCAATCAGCCATATTGCCAAAGTTATTTTTTTCTCTCGAAATTGCCCTGACCTTGTACTTGTAGGTCTAAGCCTAGGTGTTGGGTTACCATTCCTTTTCTAAGCCTAAATAAAAATGAAAAACATCTCTTGTGAGGTTCAAACCTTTTAGAACAAGTACACACTTCAAAATGGGTACCTATTTTAAAAAAATGAATGGGTATTTGTTTTAAAGCTAAAAAATGACACTTCCCCTGAATGTGGACACAACTTCTTGCTCAAACCCATAAGTAAGACAATGAGCCACATCAGAGAACCATGAGTCTTGTAAACTTACAAACAATACCATTGGTATGGTCTTGGTTTCCTCAGTTTCATCTTCAACAATAAGCTTATAGAGACCTCTACCCCTTACCAACTTAGTAGGCTTAATGTCTAAGTCATATTCTTGAACTTTAGCTACCCAACCTCCCCTCCTGTTACATCTAATTTCTTGTTGCGTGTGTACAATTTTTACCATTGCATCAGGGAAAAAAACCTTGGTATGTGAGTGAAGAATATAAAATTTGAATTGTTTAACCGATTTGATTACCACAAAAGCATGTTTTCCCATTTGAGAGTAATTTAATTCAAGCTTTTTAATGGCACACTCATGAAGGAAATAGGGGCTTCAACCTTATGATCATTTTCTTGGAGAAGTATATCTAACATTGTATGTTTTGAAGCATAACAGTAAATAATGAAATCTTTACAGAAGTTGGGATGTACCAACATTGGGGCATTCATGATAGTAGCCTTAATTTCATCAAAAGCTTGCTTGCTAGTATCATTCCAATTTTAAAACATTGATCTTCCTTCATCGCATCAACTTTATGCTTCATAATTTCTAAAAAATATGGAATGAATTTACTTAAAAAGTTTACTTTCCCAAAGAAAGATTTTACTCTAGTCCAATTTGAGGGAAAACCCAATTGTTGGATGGACCTAACTCTCTCAAGGTCAATTTTGATTTCTTCTTTAGAAACAATGTGCCCTAGGAGCTTCCCTTCCATAACTCCAAAAATGGACTTCTTGGGGTTCAAATATATGCTGTGTTCTTGAAACCTTTGCAAGATTCTTTCCAAATCTCTGAAATGATGTTCCCTTTTCTTAGAGAATATAGTCAGATCATCCAAATAAATCACTATAATCTTGTTCTTTAAACCATCAAAAGATAAATCCATCACCCTCTAAAAGGTTTCTCCAACATTAATTAATCCGAAAGGTATTATGTTATAGGAAAACATACCCCAAGGAGTGACAAAGGTAGTTTTGTGTTGATCCTCTTTATCCACACTGATTTGATTGTACCTAGAGAAACTGTCTAACATAGAAATCATCTTTGAACTAGATACAATTTGCAGCACATGATCCATCATTGAGAGAAGATAATTATATTTCAAAGAAGACTTATTTAGCTTCTAGAAATCTACACAAATCCTTATTTCTTCATTCTTCTTGTAGATTGGAACAATTTTGGAAACCCATGTGGAGTGATGAATGGGATAGATGATGCGAGCTATCAATATCTTTTCGATCTCTTGAAAATAGCGTTAGTAACCTTTGGATTATAGTTCCTCTATTTCTATCTAAAAGGTGATGTTCTAGGCTTGAGTGGTATATGGTGTTGCATTCATCCTTCCATAAAATTCTTCAATACCAGGTGAAAACATCTTTGTATTTGAGCAATAATTGAATCAACTTAGACCTTTCTTCAGGAGTGCAACACTTGCCATTATATACCAACTTAGGGTTATCTAGCATTCTGATGTTGACAGACTCATACTCTTTAGAGTTACTTACTGATTCAAAATTTTTCCTTTTAATACACCTATCATGTCCAATATCGAATAGTTGTTCCAATGAAACCATCCCTTTAGGTATTTTATTTCCTTTTAATTGAATCATTCCTTCTCCCAACTCTTTCTTTCTATTTGGACATAATTCTTCACACACAACCTCACTTCCTTCAAAACAGATTTTTGCAAATGACTCCACACATTCCAAGAAATATTGTATTCACTTATAATTTTCAAAGACCTGCCAATTTTCATTGTTGTTTGGAATGTTTGGTCGATAAACTATTTCAATATGATATGAGGTATCCTTAAATTCTGGGTAAGGAAGAAGCAAAGAGGTTGAAACAACCAAGGAATTCGCTCTAGTGTTTTTTTCCCTCGGAACCACTTAAATAGAAAAAGAATCAAAGGCTTCTATTTCATACCAAACTTTGTTTCTGTAATGCCTCAATCTTTCATTTTTAACAATGAACACTTTTCTCACTTGCTTGAAAATCAATTGTACATTGCCAACTGCTCTCAACTTCTTGATTCCCTTTTCTTAAGCAACATATATTCCCAATAATAAAGCTTCATATTCAACGGTGTTATTGGTATTCTTGAATTCGAGCTTATATGAGGAAGGGAACTTATCACCATAAGGAGAAATCAACAACACCCTTTCCCTAGAATAAAAATTAGCACAACTTCCATCAAATTCTAAGGTCCACAGTTCTGAAGATATGTCATGACTGAAAGTGGATTTTTTATCAAGATCTTTAGATAATAACCTATAATTGCCAAATTTAGATCTTATATATAAAATCTGAGAGCTTGGGTCATCAAATTTCAAGACGGTGAATTTGGATTTCAACTTTGGTTCCAAACAAATCTTTTTTCTCCCAAGTGGGATGAATGCTTGTGACCAATCCATTGTATTTCTCCACCCAAATCTCTATAGAAAATCCAACTAAGAAGCATGCCATAACTTGCAGGTATATCAACAACTAGAATTATCAGCTTAAGCCTTTTCTCTGTATGGGATGCTAAAGCTACTTGAGCATCTTTGATTTTCCCCACTAATAGAACTTTCTTAGCATCCATAGAGTAAAACTTCCCAAATGTTTTAGTCAAAGGAAGATCTAATGCTTTTGCAATCTCATAAGGCATTATGTTATCTGATGCCCCATAATCAATAATACAATTGCTCAATCTATGGCCATTAATATATAGGGATACATAGAAAGGATTGTGATTCTGATCAAGTGACACTAGGGTATGCTCTTTAGGAGTTGTGGATGACTTAGGGGTTGAAGCTTCATGATTTATTAAATATTTTTCTACCATATTGGCCTCTGCATGACCGAACTTAACAAATTTTACCAATCTATCTAATTCATTGGGATTGTTTCTTAGATACTCTAATGGTGAGATTTGGATTTTGGTGTGTTTGTAGAAATCTACAATATCAAACGAAGTTGAGTTCTTAGAAAAGGTTTGGCCAACCTAACTCTTAGAGATGAAATCTGGAGTCTTATGAGGGGAAGAAGAATGAAATTTGGCATACCTTTTAGATTTGAGTTTTTTGAGCTCGAGTGAGCACCACGCAAAAGCATCATCTAAAGTAGTGTACAAATCTTTTCCTCTATTTGTGTCAAGAGTAAATTCTAGAAAATTAACCTCAGAGTCACCATATTCTCTTGACGTAACTTCTCCTCCATTTCTTGTTTCTTTTCTCCCTTGTTCTTCATTCAATTTCCAATCCCTATTTTGTTCAAGAAAATTAACTCCCTCATGCTTAGAGGTTAAATGGAAAGTACATTTATTACCCTAACCTGGAGGTGCTTCTATTGCCAACCATTGTTTAGTAAGAGGCAATTGCAATTGTTTATTACCTATTCCAAAATATTGGTTTGGATTCTTCCTAGGAATATCTTGATATGGTTGTTGATAAGGTTGAACACTTTAAGGGATTTTTCATTTCAAAGAGATGATATCATTTGCAAGCTTCTGAATCATGGGATTAGCTGACGTAGAGGGATAAGCATCTCTAGTTTGTAATTCCCTTTTTCCCTTTACCAACTTTAATAAAATCATATTTTAAATCAACAGCTAGAGCCTGAGTGGCTTGCAAGTCAGCCACTCCTAGTATAAGGCTTAGAATTTAGCGTAACGAAAGAAGATTTCTAAACCACAACATTAAATTTACAACTCCCCAGCGGAGTCGCCAAAAATCTATTAGTGAACAAATTTTTCCTTAATAAAAATGAACAAAATTGACTCTATAACACCCAAGAAAGACAAAATCAACTCATAACAGTTGGAGAGACTATCATTGGATTGATAATCTTCCTTTGAATTTTGGTTGAAGTACAACTCCCTCTTCTAATACAATTTTATATTTTTCAAATATATAAAGTCGAGGTATGCTTTTTACTAGAAAGCAGGAAAGGAAAATTAACACCTGTTGATGTTGAGATTATGGATACACAGTGTCCTTGAAGCTGTAGTATTCAATGGAGGACCTTTTCCAGGAAAGATAGTCAACCACAAAGAAAGTGTTGCAACTAGGCATGCATAATAGAGATTCTATATTGATGATATGATTGATATGTTACAATTGAACAAAATGCCTGATTATATAGGCAAAAGAGAAAACCTAAGATGCATGAGATGTTTCCATGTGTCATGATCTAACAACATGTGACAACATGTGAACCCTATCTAGGAAATTATTAAATGTTGAGATAAGTTCTAGAAGGACAACTCATCTTCTAGAAGGAATCTTATCCCTACAAACATGGAAGGGGACTTACCCTATTATAAAATGATTTATTAAAATGCAACATAGGACTAAATGATATATGACCTAAGTTAACTTATGCTAGTGTAATAATTAATTAATTACACTAACACCCCCCCTAAGTTCAACTTAGGGAGGAAAATGCAATGATTATGCAAAGGTGATTGATGATGGGTCCCGACTACGAGGCCATGTTAGGTACCCATGTACATGAAGATGCAAAAAATCCCCCACAACCAGAGAAAAGGGGAAAATCCAGTGGGAACAAAACCCCTCTCCAAAAAGGAGATGAAAAAGAAAAAATGTGAGATAGGATGGGAAGGATGGAGGACTCCCAAATACCCCCCAAGTACACCATTTGTCACATGGATACAATACAATAGCCCCCCCATAGGGAGGAAATAGAGAGACAATATATCCCCCCCAGAAGATGTGATCACCTGCAGAAATGGTAAGTGTTTGAAGACAAAACATGATCCAATGTCAACAAACAACTTGTCTCCCTTTCGAAAGAAACAAAATCAAGTGCAAGTGCAATGATGCTTCCAATTTCGGATAGGAATTGAAGGAAGGAAGGATGACGGTGGATGATGATTTCACTGAATTCTGCTCAAGTGTCTCCTTGCCTGAAGATGAAAATGCCACAATCAATGAAGAGGGTGACAAACCATGATGATGCAGAAACTGATGCTGAACAATGTCCAAAGATGAGAATGCAATGAATATGATGGAGACTTGATAGCCCCCCTTGAATGAAGTGTCCTCAAAACTACTAAAATAAGTTTGAAGCAACAAATGTGTCCAAACCACAAGTATCCCACTAGGAAGAAGCAAATCCAATGGTGGATGCTGAAGAAACCTCAAATCCTGAATGGAATGATAAGGAAGAAGTCTCATACATAAAATCTCTGAAAAGAAAACAAGTGCCTCCAAGATAGTCTTTGGATTCCTAATCAAGGTCGAGACAAAGGAATGAGGAGACTCAAGATAACTCTCCAAAGTGGGATTTGAATAGAGGAGTGATATCCCCTCAAGAATGTCCTCCAAACTTGTAGAAGTAGCCAAGTTAGTGATACCTGAAACAAACCCATCTTGTGATGCCAAGTCTGGAAAACTGAATGTGTCTTGATGGATGATGATGGTGGAAGCCTCAATCAATGAATCTGGACAAGGAATCACTGAATGTGAAGGGATACTATCTATCTCTGATGGAGAAGAAGCACCTGAAGGAACCTTGTCAACCTCTTCAGAAGATTCAAGGCAATCAACTTCCTGCACAACAATATCATCATGGGGTACCTGATCTGAAGAATGACATTCTAAATCTTGACCATCGGGGAATGGTGGAGTATCTAAATCTCCATAGATCTCCCAAAGCTTATCCCAAAGGATATGAGGACAATCACAATGATCAATAGAACTCAAAACATCACAATCAACTTGCATTGAAATGATCTCCAAAATAGTGTATTTGTTGCAATTCCAAGCAAGTTCATGTATACCTTCACTTGGATGAGGAACTATACCAAATAGATGAGGCAATAGATCAAGTGATTGGAGATGGTGGCTGATCCCATCCCGCCATTGCTTATAGTTACCCTTGTGCAACATAACCAGAGGAGTATATGCAAGCCCCATAATGAAATTTCTCCAAAAAACACAAAGAAAAATGACCTTCAACAACAAATAAAAGCTTCAAATATGATGTGCAACTGAAGTTATGCTACCCAGATCAAAAAATTCTTTTCCCAAGCTTTAGGATGTCCACGTTATTGAACAAATGCACCAAATTGAAAAAATTAATTCAAGAGTACCTAGAGCTGAAACTGATCAAGGGGTCTGGAATGATGAAAAAAAGCTCTGAAAATACTTCCTGATGCCACTGGAATCACTGAAATCTGATGAACGGGTGCGAAGTTACGAGCCTTTGAGACCAGATTAGGGTTTTGTCTTCAGTTGGCTATAGAATTTTCTGCAAGAAAAATTTCACAGAATTGATGTTACCCCTAGAAATTAGACTGAATTACCTTTTTGATAGTATCTCGTTTATTGATTTTCCGCATTGTGGGTGAAAGCTATGATAAAACAAAAAAAAGGCCTAGATTAGGCACTCTGCAAGCTAAAAAGGGTCAAAAATCTCGCCCCTCGGGTGCTAACACCTAGTCTACAATATGACCGCAATGTTAAATGTGGCAAAAAAAAAAAGCGCCACCACCCTTGGTGGTGGCGAGGCTGAGCTTGAGTGGCTGGTGAAAAAAGCTCCGCTGGTGGAGGAAATGCCCGACTGTCAGCCACAAATCACAGCGGATGGGAAAGCGGAAATGATGGAGGGCTTGGTCGGTGCTGGTCAACAAATCCCGGCGAGTGAAGAATGTTTGGCATTCATTGGCAGAGAGCAGGGTGTCAGTGGGATTTTGAGAGATGGTTATTGGCGATAGGAATAGTCGGCGGGGACTTAGCTGACAGTTGGTTATGGAACCGAATGATTATGGAAGATGATGGGATGACAACGTACGCTGGTCAATGGACGGGCCCCTCCAAATGGGTTGACAAAGTACTTCGTAACTCTGCAGATTTTGAAATGAATAGTCGACCAAAATAATTTGATGGATTTTTTAATATTGCATAAGGTGCAGTTAAAAAATCAAAGATCTTCAAATAATTTTTGCCAACGATATAATATATAATCTGCAAAGTGAAATATGCCGATAAAAGTTTCCAAACCCTTATATGTCGAATGGTGATTGAAATCAAATCCCAAAAAAATGCCGACAAGAAAAAGATTATAGTCCAATGAATCAAACACCATATTTATATGCTGACCATGATTAATATTGTAGGTTGCTCTAAAATATTTTTTCGTAAACTATAGAAAAAATATTTTTTTGCCAAACTATATACAAATAAGACCTGATTTTTTTAAAAAGAAAAATGGACTGTTGCTAATTTTTTTTTCCTCAGAGGACAACTGACCGAGATGATTTTTTTCTGCAAATTGTACAGATAATACAATTGATTTTGCAAACCCAAAAAATACCTCTGATGGCTCCCGGGTTGATGTATCTGATTTTGATGAATGGACAGGTGATCCTAGGGTTTCGAGGCCTTCTGAAGACAATGGCGAGCTTGGATCTGACTCTATTTGCTTCAGAAATTAGCTTGGTTCCTAGGTGGAGTCAAGTAGCCTTCAATGGAAACCTTCAAGCCTGCAAGAATCTCACACACCAACTTTCTTGATCGAGGGTTGATGTTTCACTGGACAAGCTCTGATACCATGTTGAGATTATGGATGCACAGGGTCCTTGAAGCTGCAGTCTTCAATGGAGGACCTTTTCTAGGAAAGATAATCAACCACAAAGAAAGTGTTGCAACTAGGCATGCATAATAGAGATTCTATATTGATGATATGATTGATATGTTACAAATGAAAAAAATGCCTGATTATATAGGCAAAAGAGAAAACCTAAGATGCATGAGATGTTGCCATGTGTCATGATCTAACAATATGTGACATGTGAAACCTACCTAGGAAATTATTAAATGTTGAGATAAGTTCTAGAAGGACAACTCATCTTCTAGAAGGAATCTTATCCCTACAAACATGGAAGGGGACTTACCCTATTATTAAATGATTTATTAAAATGCAACCTAGGACTAAATGATATATGACCTAAGTTAACTTATGCTAGTGTAATAATTAATTAATTACACTAACAGTTCATAGCTATGAAACAAGTGCGAAAGAAATGCTTAAACTAACTACTGTTGAAATGAAAGGACCAACAAATGATTAGTATCATGACTCACAAATCAGACTACTAACACTTGCTAACTCGAATCAATACAATTCCAACCATCTACTATAAATAAATGAACTAAATGTCATTAAATATCACATTCTCATAGGAAAGGTATATTCAAATGATTTTAAAAGCTCACAGGATTTCTCAAAAACATCAACATTTAATTCAAATTAATGCACACAGACAGTAACATTCATATAAAATGAATTGAAACTGTAAAATCTGATCCTTTATTAAGATTGATTCTCACTCATGCATCACAATGCAAGGGGGATCAAAATGTTAGACCCTTGCAATGTTAAAATACAACATATTTATGGTTTTCAAAATTTAATTGTCACCAAAGTCTTGTGAAACAACTAAAAATAACTTATTCTTGGAAAGAATTAGAATAATGAAGTTCATAGTGTTTAAAGACAAAATTCAAGAAACTTAAATTCTCCTAATTCTAAGATGGCTAGGCATGCGAAGAGGTGAGAACTTCTTCCTCTGATGACTTTTACTATGTAGTTGCCATGCATATCTGGTAATCATTTAGGGCTAACATGACTTCAATAATTTCCATTTGTTGTGGAACAATTACATTTATCATCCTTAACTACTAGGTCAACTTGGTAATTTGAATGAAATCTATCTTTCGTGTGATAAGAACATGAGAATCTTCATGCCATGATAATGTTGAATCAATCCTAGCTAGCTTCTTTAGTGCCCCTTTATTGAATGATTATTCCCCTGCATATGTGTCAACTGCTCCGAAGAATGTATCTCTTAATTCCTCAAATGTGGCAGGCCCTTGATTGTCACTTTTCATTATCGGGCACTTGAAATCAGCACAGTTTTTAATGAAGTTATTATTCAGGTGACCACATTCCTTTAGAAGTTTCATTTTCTCTATGAAGTTTGATTTGATGAATTCTAATTTCTAGGCTATACTAGTTTTCCACACAAGAGCTCGATTATTGTCTTTTGAAGGAATAATCTTCTCAGCAACAACCTTTTCTAGGCCCATAGTAATAAGGTCTATAATTTCATGATCAATCTTTAGCTAATGTGTTTATTCCTATTTGTAGACGACTAACTCATACTTGATTGCATTTCTTAAGAATATGAACTCATCATAAACTTTCCTCAAATTTTCAATTATAGGGGCTCCCTTTTCTCTGATTTAAGGAATATAACTTTGCACAACCTTACCATAATAAATATCCTTCTAGATTTGAATCATTATAGCCTTCCCAACGATTGAGTTGGGATCACTTAGGTGTGGGATCTGTTAAGGTTTTGTAGTTTCAAAAAAAGTAATCCTTTTTCACACTTAATTTGGATAATTGACATAAATTTGAATTAATTGTATCTTGGAATAGTGTTGTAATGTGTTGTACACATTCACATCATTCTAGGGTCCTTATTTAATTAAAATGTACTTTAAATTCTCCTTTGCAAGACTATTGTAAAGTGTTGTAACACACTTTCACACTTTTCTAGGGTTTATTTAATGAATTAAGCCTAATGGGCCCCTTTTAATAAAATTTACCTAATGTGTACCCTATTTAGGTGTTGTAAAATGTTGTAACACCCTTTCACATTTATCTAGGGTTCCCTTAGTTAATTGTGGTTAATTGGAGTTAATTAGCCCCTTTAATTCAAATTTAAACCTTATTTATGACACTTCCCAAAGATCTATCCCGACACCCACAATTCAAATTTCATAACAATTAATTGGGAAAAATCAGGGTCCTAGAAATTGGTGCTAGGACCCATTCACCCTAGGTGGTTAATGGGTCCTCCCTCTATAGGACCCCCCTTTATTAGTTGACTCTAAATGGGTTTTTAGTGATCTTTTCATCCCCCAGGGTTAGGTCCTAGAAAACTGAGCCAAGACCCATTCGCCCTAGGTGGCGAATGGTTCCTCCCTTAATGAGGATCCTCTATTTGAATTTCATTGTGGCGAGAATTTAATAATGTTTATCTCCATATCTAGTGTCAGCTTGAATTGTTTGAATTTTGGGGTTAATCTCTTAATTTAGTATAAATAAGGGGTTAATTCACATTGTTTCTCCTAGCAAGTTTATGAAACAAGAACTAGCAATTCATTCTAAGTCTCCAAGCATTCAAGTGTACAAGCATTAGAGCATTACAAGAGCATTTTCAAAGGCATTTCAAGGCATATTTTCAAGAGTTTATTGTGGCAATCCAAGATCATATCATCATGTAAAGGGTTTGATGTATTCATACATGTTGAGCTAAAAAAGTGAGTGTAGCATTGAAGATCTACTTGCAAACATTATTTCACATCATATTTAAGGATCAAGATCTACATTCTTCATGGCCACTACATGTTAGATTGCAAATTTGCATTACAAGACAATATCCAAGGTATTTATATTGCATCATTTCATATTTCATGCTTCAATTTCATTGTCTCATCATTTGGTTTAATTACCTACAAGGGGTTTGACTTAGGAAAACCCCTATTCACTAAATATCAACAAGTTTTTCTTCCCTATAATGTGTGTTTGCAGATTTATAGGTTAAGATCAAGTGGAGAGCAAGTTTAGAGAAAAATTGTCAAAGTTGTCAAGTTGCAAAGTTGACCTTTAAAGTGCAAGAATGAAGAATTGAAGCTACAAAATTAAGTACAAATTTTCAAGAGTTGATGACCAATAATCTGAGAGTGCAGGCATCAAGAAAAAAACCCAAATCTCAGTTTCAGAAACCCTAACAAGAACCCATTCTCCACTAAAGACGAATGAGTCCTTTGTGCCCTAAAAAAGGCTTCTTGTAACAAGGTACACACCTCTTTGAGCTCTAAAAACTTCCCTCATAGTTGCTATAACAGTTAGGTATCATTTTTTATTGTTATTTGTATCTTTTGCCTCTCAAAATTACATGAAATCATAGTGATTTTGGTGGAGAAATTCTAGTAAAGCCCTAATTTTTCCACCTAATCATTAATGGTGAACTCGACATATTGAACATTGATATTTTTTTATTTTTGAAGTCTTTGCATCTTAGATTAGATCTTGCATTCACTTGCATTTTATTTGCATTGAATTAAGATCTCATTTAGGGTTTTTTGCATTACATTTACAATTGCATCTTATTTAGGGTTTAGATTTGCATTATTTTGTATCTCTCTAAATCTAAAAATACAAAAATAAATCAATCATTATGCATCTCATTTAGACCTCATTTATTTTCATTTGAAAATAAAAACAAATTTCATTCCAAATTAGGCCTTTGCATTCACCTTTTCATTGCATTTTCACATTGCATTTCTAGAAAATATGAAACTGAAACTCACTGCCTCAGATCTGGAAATGAAAGATATTACTGAAAGCTTGCAAATAATTAAAAAATAGTTTAAAAATACATAACCAGGACCCATTCTCCCTTACTAGTGAATGAGTCCCTGATCAAGTCAAAGTTGAACCTTTTGGAATTTCAAAAAGCATTAAAAATCACTCTGAAATCCACTAAAACATCTCAAACAAACTTAACTAGGACCCATTCATCCTTACTGGCGAATGAGTCCCTGTTAACTACTGATCTGCATTTTCTGGACATTAATATCTCTATTTTTAGCTTCTATTTGGTGTTGTTACTTTCTTGTTTCAGTTCCCTGATTTGTTGTTTCATTAAATCCATTACATTTAGCTTAAATTCCTTCATTACAGTGCATTGTTAAAAATGAAAATTGCATTCAAAATATTTCATTTCTAGCCTATTGCATTTTGTAATTAGTCAATTGCATTGCTTAGAATCTAAAAATTGCATTTCATTCTAGGTTGTTGCATTGCCTCTTTGCCATTTTAGGGTTTTCACACTAGGTTTGTAAAACTTGTATGAACTTTACAACTTGGTTTCCTATTCACAATACTATCATAAGACACAATTCGAGGCTCATGTCATCCCACGATATCTCACTCATCGTGGATATTGGGTTTTCTAACTCTCTTTCTGATAGTGTTGAGAATCAACCCTCCAAGGCTCATAGTTTTCCAACCTTATTTCCAATGACTTCACTTCCTACAATCAATGTGCATGATGTTATTGACAAGCTAGATGAGCAACTAGAAAACTTACAAGCCCATATCCTTAATGAATGCATAGACATTAGCATGGTTCCCATCATACAAAATCTAAGAAAAGTGCTTAAAACTTGAAATGAAACACAAATCATCTATAGCCTTAGTTGCTTTTTTCATGAGTACTTGAACAAACAAGACAATAACAACATACATGCCATAGTCAATCCTCCTACTAAAACTAAGAACAATGTTAACATGAATAATGATCATATGCAACCACATCCCATAGAGAAAGTGGTAGCATTTATCGAAGGTAGACCTCGTAAGGGGTCAACTAAAAAGCCTCTTGAAATTGCTTTCTCACAAAACAACATACTTAAACATGCACCTAATGGTCCTCTTTACATAGCTGGCTGAATCCATGATAAGCCCACTAATGGGATACTGATTGATCCTGTCTATGGAGAGAATGTGATCATAGAAGAATTCTTATATGTGCATGAACTATATCAAAATACATATGACAAACCAAAATCATGGATCAAGATGCATACTGGATTTGATTGCCCTACAATAGGGTCAATATATCCCCCTTTAAAAGTGGGACCGAAAACATTAAATGTATCATTCTCCATCATTCCACAATCAGACCAATTTTGTGTGAAGCTAGGCTATCCATGACTTCACTCCATGAATTTCATCCCTTTGGTTGTACATAAATGTCTAAAGTTTCCATTTGGAAATGATATCTTTACTGTGCATCATAGTGGATTCAATCCTGCATCGGCCTGAGGGAATTTTTCATTATATTTCTTTTGGCCCAAACCTATGGAACCTATCAAGCCTTGTGAGAATTTCTTTTTCAAATCATATCAAAAGTTCAAGGAAAAGAAAATAGAAATTATCCCTTTGAAACATGCCTCAACCTATAAATGAAACACCTATCCTTGACGAAGCAATGATCGAACCAAAAGCACTTTTGAACATACAAGAACAACCTATAGACAAACCTCCTGCAATTTCCTACAAGAGACCGTGAGATAACACAAACAATCTTGTTGTCCCTCCTAGAGTCAAACAAGTTTATAAAGCCAAAGAGAAAGTGGTTGAACAACCTACAATTGTTTCTTCTATTCCTCCCAAGGAAGAGAAGGAACCTGTGATTGACAAACCTTCTCTTACACAAACACAAATTGACAACATATTGAAAAGGAACCGAAGTGCTAGAGAGAATAGGCATAGGCGACGTGCTATTTCTTGTAAATTACAAACTCAAGAAGACAAGAACAACATAGAAAATCATAATCCAAACTTACCTAAAGTAAAGAATGATGATCCTATACCTCCACCGCAACATAAACAAGACCATTGCATGGGCTTTGTTATTTGACCTCCTATTGTGATAAATCTAGATGATGACATTGACATAGAAAAAAATGATGAACAAGTGTATAATGAGTTGAATACATTATTTTCTTCTTCTATGATCTTAAATAGTAAATCTCCTAAAAAGAGTGTTGAACCTGGTGCTTCACCTAGTTCGACACTTGCTCTTGTACCTTTGGCTAGTTGTCTACCTTCCGTTTATACCGAATGAGATTGGGATGCGAATGACCTACTTTAGGTTGACTCACATGTGCCTTACTAGTATTTTCCATTTTCATGTTTTCTTTATGTGATTGAATGTGTGTAATGTGATCCTCCGTGATGTTTCATTTCATGTACCTCTATCTTTTTGTGCATTCCTCTATATGTATCTTTCATTCTTCTATATGTTGTAATCATTTCATTTTTCTTGTGTTTTCCTTATGGGGATGACACAAGACATCAAAACATTCATGTCTCTTCCATGTTGACCCAAAAGGATTTTCCTTTGTTTTTGCTCTTTGTGTCATTCTTCTAGTTCTATGTGTATTTGGGGAATGATGACAGTTCCATGCTCTATGAAAACATTGTAGCACAAACATATTGACCCAAAATCCATAGATCCCTTATGTATTTGTGGGGGAAACCCTTCTTTCCTATTTCATGACATAACTTATCTTAGAAACATATGACTTGGCATAGGGTTTTCTAAGGAAAGCTCTCATGTCTTAGGAAATTTTTTTGGCTAGTTTAAAACAATTGCTCACAGTAATGGTGTAGAAACTGCTTTAAAGTGGGGGCAGACATCGATGACATCTTTTGACAAAATTTCATGGTGTGATTTTCATTTTTTCTTGTGATGTGTCCTCTTCTTGGTGTTTTCATTGGGTTTGATGCCATCCAAGAGTGTACGATCTACCATCATGGCATGATGCGAATGAGGCATCCCATGAGTGATGATCTAACACCTTGACTTGTCCTCTCTTGGAGACATTAGGCACAATGATCCCTAAGAAGAAGACCTTTACATGAACAAATAAAAACCCCATTTAACAAAAAATTACATTACAAAAGAATTTACCAAAGCATTACATTGTGGTACCTTATCGAAGTTGTCAAGAAGATAACTTCAATATGGCATGAGAGGCTAATATGATTCTCTCATTTGCCACTTCATTGGGATAACTCACCTAGTGGACAGACTAAGGTTCCACTACCCAAAAGTGAGTAGCATATGTTATGGACAAACAACCTAGATGTGTTCCACATCGCGTTGGAACATTGAAGTTTGATTATTTTTCTTGGACAAATATCCCCGTTCCACATTGCGTTGGGAGATTATGTTTGATCTTTAGTTTTTCTTTATTTTTATTGGCCTTTGATAGGGTATGGTTATGTATCTTTTTTATTGATGCATAATTAAGCATCTTGAATGTCTACTTTAGTGTGAGTTTGACATGGGGTCATCCTCTCACTAAAGTGGGGACAAAATGTAGTGTCAAAAAAAGTAATCCTTTTTCACACATAATTTGGATAATTGACATAAATTTGTATTAATTGTATCTTGGAATAGTGTTGTAATGTGTTGTACACATTCACATCATTCTAGGGTCCTTTTTTAATTAAAATGTACCTTAAATTGTCCTTTGAAAGAGTGTTGTAAAGTGTTGTAACACACTTTCACACTTTTCTAGGGTTTATTTAATGAATTAAGCCTAATGTGCCCCTTTTAATAAAATGTACCTAATGTGTACCCTATTTAGGTGTTGTAAAGTGTTGTAACCCACTTTCACATTTATCTAGCATCCCCTTAGTTAATTGTGGTTAATTGGAGTTAATTATCCCCTTTAATTCAAATTTAAACCTTATTTATGACACTTCCCAAAGATATATCCCGACACCCACAATTCAAATTTCATAACAATTAATTGGGAAAAATCAGGATCCTAGAAATTGGTGCTAGGACCCATTCTCCCTAGGTGGTGAATGGGTCCTCCCTCTATAGGAAAACCCCTTTATCAGTTGATTCTAAATTGGTTTTTAGTGATCGTTCCATCCCTCGGGGTTAGGTCCTAGAAAACTGAGCTAGGACCCATTCACCCTAGGTGGCGAATGGGTACTCCCTTAATGAGGACCCCCTATTTGAATTTCATTGTGAAGATAATTTAATAATGTTTATCTATAGATCTAGTGTCAACTTGAATTGTTTGAATTTTGGGGTTAATATCCTAATTTAGTATAAATAATGGGTTAATTCACACTATTTCTCCTAGCAAGTTTATGAAACAAGAAATAGAAATTCATTCTAAGTCTCCAAGCATTCAAGTTTACAAGCATTAGAGCATTACAAGAGCATTTTCAAAGGCATATTTTCAAGAGTTTATTGTAGCAATCCAAGATCATATCATCATGTCAAGGGTTTGATGCATTCATACATGTTGAGCTAAGAAAGTGATTGTAGCATTAAAGATATACTTGCAAGCATTATTTCACATCATATTCAAGGATCAAGATCTACATTCTTCATGGCCACTACATGTTAGATTGAAGATTTGTATTACAAGACAATATCCAATGTATCTATATTGCATCATTTCATGTTTCATGCTTCAATTTCATTGTCTCATCATTTGGTTTAATTACCTATAAGGGGTTTGACTTAGGAAAAATGCCATTCACTAACAATCAACAAGTTTTTCTTCCCTAGAATGTGTGTTTGCATATTTACAGGATAAAATCAATTGGAGAGAAAGTTTAGAGAAAAATTGTCAAAGTTGTCAAGTTGCAAAGTTGACCTTTAAAGTGCAAGAACAGAGAATTGAAGCTACAAAATTAAGTATAGGTTTTCTGGAGCTGACGACTAGGAATCTAAGTGTACATGCATCAAGGAAAACAACCCATATCTCAGTTTTAGAAACCCTAACAGGGACCCATTTTCCACTAAAGGTGAATGAGTCCTTTGTGTCCTAAAAAAATCCTTCTTGCAACAAGGTACACACCTCTTTGAGCTCTAAAAACTTCCCTCATAATTTCTATAATAGTTAGGTATCATTTTTTATTGTTATTTGTATCTTTTTCCTCTCATAATTAGATCAAATCATAGTGATTTTGGTGGAGAAATTCTAGTGGTTTATCTTGATCTTGATAAAGCCCTAATTTTTCCACATAATCAGGCCCTGAGACAATTTGAAAGGAGTTCCACAAATCTTTTCAATTCATCTTTATCCCGCTTATCCTTTTCAGATCTCACTACCATCTTAAAGGTAGTAACTTGAAAATTATGAACATCACCATCTCTACTAGGGGAACCCAAATCCACTTGGGTTATACTCAAATCTGCCAAACTAACTTGATCTTGGTCTTTCTGCACAAAAGGTTGGGCAATTTCCATAACCAAATGTCGAAAAAATTCACCCTCAAGCAACCTAGCAGTTGTTTTCAATTTCCTCACTTTAGGAGTTCTCTACAAAAGTTTCCCCACAATGTCCTCCTCTAGTAGCACAATAGGATCTATTTTTCTTTTCTTGGAGAGAGAATTCTCTAGCCAAGATGGTGAAGGTTTAGGTGCATTAGGATCTTGAGAAGTCCCTGGTGTAGAGAAATAGAGAGTTATGTTAATCAAAGAAGATTTTACCACATTGTGGACATTTGAAGGAGTGGGAATCGAGACTTCATCTCATTGTAAACTTACCTTTGTTTCATCCTGAGGATGTTGGTTATGGATTTCCAAAGCCTCTAGATCAACTTCATTTCCTTTATTATCCTCGCCTGATTTTTTTCAGCATTAACATTACTCTATTCTTCAATTGCAACATTAGGAAGGGGACCTCTACCACAGGTCCACTCGAGTCCTTTCCATTTCTCAGGAGGATCATAACCCTTTCCACCACCACATGATAATGATTATATAACATGTACATATGATATTGGTGCAGAAGACCTTGTACCTATATGACCAGTACTTGCCTGCTCACAAGTTTCCTTCTTTTCTTTTGAAGGGGCCTTAGCAATTTCTCCTTTCTTTTTATCCAACCAAACCCACATTCTCCTCAAGATTGTTGAGGTTCTTATTTGAATGTCTCCATTCTCCTCACTATTCCAATCCATTGGTGATAGAGGCAAAGTCTGTATCCATTGGGTGTATGTTGGATCAACTAAATTAGAGTCTTCATCTTGTAATCCCCTTATATTCCATCACAATTTGAAATTGAAGATTTGTGACAAAGTGAGTCTCATCCAATTTCTCCTCCTTACCTCATAGTCATCTACACAATTAGCCCAAAATTCTTCAAGATGAAGCATATGATAATAGCCAGGACCAAGCTAGAGATTATCCCTTACATATTTTTTTATTGTCAAATGGAAATATCCTCTCATACATATCAAAAGAAAATTTTTCAATTTCCTTCCTTAAATTAAGAGCATTTGATTGTGACTTACATTCATAATATCCTAGAAAAATTGGAAATGGAATCCCATATTTTTTCCTATCTGCACAACTCTTATTTACTTCTGAGAATTGACAAAAAATTCCATCAAAATGAACTTTTCTTCTATATATCTAGGAATTTTTAAAGGAAAATCATTGAGTCCACCCACCCGTAAGTAGGTAAAATTCTAGAATTGTATACATAGGATACCATACTTAGTGATTAATTGGAAAGCATCAGGAGATACTCCTTGACCTTGGTCACCCTGCAATTCTTTGACTAATTTTATGGTGAACGCATCATTCATCCTGTGGTAATTCTTATAACTCCTCTTGAGTTGCAAGTCAAGACAATAATCATAACTTTGTATCTGTTCATCAAAATACTCCACAGGGTTTAAAACAATCCACATTGTTGTTCATGCCAACACATAGAAGAGGTAAGAGGAAATATAAAATGATCTATTCACGGAAAAACTCTTATCATATCATCTAGTCAGTCACTTATTATAGTGGCTCAGTCTAAGTACTGTGTACCTCCACAAATTACCTGCACAAAGAAATACATCCATTCCTCGAAGTTAGGTGCATTCTTATTTCCCCTTACATGGTGAATCAACACAATAATGTCAGAGATTTCCTCTCTAAAATGTGATTTATGCATTTTTTTAGGGAGCTATGATTTTCCCTTCTTCTATGGGTGAAACAATTCTTTAGCAATGCAATTTTGGTATTATCCATTCTTATCTGAAAAGGAACCTTGGGATAGATTAAAATTGAAATGGGAATAAACTTCCCTTTTTGGTAATCTAAAACACCCACTTATTGTGGCTCTGTCTAAAGTTATCAGGAGATTATTGTCCTCTATGTGTATCTCCCTCATCACCGGGTTGTAACAGGCTATGTATTCCAGTACTAATTCAATGCATTGTATTGCTATGAGAAATGAAACAACTTCCAAGAGGCCACTCTCTATTACCCTCTAAGTGATTGGGTTCCTATCTATCCTACAAATTCTTGCTCAAAATTCATCTAAATTGATATTCCCTAACCTTTTGTCACCAATTTTGGGAAAAGAACTATCGAGACCAACTAAATGTTCATAACCCAAATACTTGTATCTCATTGTATCAAGAAATTCAACCACAAAAAATTCTGGAAAAAATTACCAAGATAATTTAGGAAAACCTCCATACCTAAGAATATCACCCTCCCTACTCAAATCATTCTTTTGGAATCTGTTTGTATGTCTACTCTTCTCAACTTCTAGAATCACACTTTCCTAGAAAAAATGATTATGTTTAAAATGGTAGCTTAATTCTACACAATCAAGCATTTATTTCATCTACTCCAGTACTGGAAGCCTTTAATTTCTGACACACATTCCACTTGGTGAAAATATTAGGCAACCTTGATACACTTCAGTAAAGTCAGATATTTGAACAACTTTTGAGAGTATAGTCGGTGGCCGATAGGGTTTGAAAACAAAAACTCACCCCGACAAGTCCTTTATTTTCTATCTTGAGCGATATTACCGCCTTTAAGTCAAGATAAAGCATAGTTAGGAAATAAACATCGGCCTAGACAGACGTTCAAGAAAACAACTCAAACCTGCTTGCTTTGTGATGACCTTTTTGAAAGACATAACACTTTGCAAAATAGGATGATTATAAAAGTTAAGTGGATGCCTAAATAGTTTAGAAACTAATTCAAAGACCGATGCTTAAAGAAAAAGACTTAAAGACAACACTAGGTCAGGAAAAAAGTGAGTTGTGAAAATTACTCATCGATCGACAAGGTTCGCAAACTAACCAAAGAAGTGACAACCAAAGGTAGATGTTTTAAAATTAGAAGGATACCAAAAATTTTAAACATTTATAGCCAAAATTAAAAATAAGGCAACAAAATTCAAAATTGGTCATCACTAAACATTCTCACAGTGGAGAGGAACAAAATTGGACCAATACAAAAACTTAATTGGGACCCAAATCAACACTCACACACCACGCTGTGCCTTCATTAATACTTAAACATCTTTGAATGTAGTGTAAACACCAGATCGACTATTACCCATACAAACACCATTAAACTTTGAATTACATGCTTCCTCGAATCCAAGGATGACTTGCAAACTACACACCATGCTTCATCACTATCTAGAATATTCCTCTATCATCCTGAAATCCATCAAAATCCTTTGCAACAATTCATACCTTTAGAATGTACACACCCAATACACTCAAACCTATGCTACCAAATACCACAACTCTAAAATCCATCTTCTAGAGCACCAAACCATGAATCCTCTTGATGCAGGAAAGAGATGAACACCATCAACATACCTTCAGAATCACAAGACTTGAAGAACAGCTGTGGAGAATTGCGGAGCAATTTAAGATTTCTCCTAGACACTTCTGTAAGCAACACTGCGAATCCAATTCACATATTGATGAAAACAAATTCTTCTTTACATCGATCTAGAAGCCCAAATTCTGGATATAGAAACTCTAAACACCTCTAACAAACATATCCAAACCACATAAGCATATCTTCAATCTAGAAGAAATGCAATGCAAAACCAAGAAACCTCTGCAAACTAGAATACCTCCTTTTATCAAATTTCTCAATATATTTTACATGTTTATCACTACCAAAACCATAAACAAAAGCTTATCAAATAAAAACCAAAGGTTTACATCGACAACTTAATTGATGACAACATAATGCAACTAATCAATGAAACAATCTCTCTCAACCACTGCACGACAATGACAACACCTTCATACTTGCAACACCTATAAGGCAAGGTCTAATATTTTTCATAGGTTTGATAAAGGCATATGCATACTTATCCATCACAAAATAATTCAACTCAATATCTCTTAGTGATTTTCTAAAGAAAGCTATTGGCTGCTCATAACCATATTTATTTTTCTTATATTAGAATTACAACAATAACATAGAAAGATGCAAAAGAAAATAACTGGAATGGCTTAGAATAGTCTAGACTTGCCAACATTGGTTCCTTTTTAAGTGCATATTTTATATCTAAAAAGGAATCTATTGACTCCTCATCCCAACTAGAAGATTGCCCCTTCTTCAATACCTTGGAATTGGATTTTATCTTCTCAGCAAAATAAGGAACAAATCTTCAAAAAAAGTCTATTTGACCAAATAAGGATTGAGCTGCCTTGATTTTTTTAGGCTATGGGATAAGGTCAGTGGATTTGACACATTCTAGATCAATTCTCAACCCTTCCTTAGATACAATGTGCCCAAGGAGTTTACCCTCTTCCACACAAAATATGCACTTCTTTGGATTCAAAGATATCCCATACTCCAAGAATATTTGGAAGACTAAATCCAAGTTTTTGTAATGATCATTTTGATCCTTGGAGTAAACAATAAGGTCATCTTGGTAGACAACCATCATCTCATGTATAAATCTTGCAAAAGATACATCCATAGCCCTCTAGAATGTGGCCTATTCTGAATGACATCCAAACATATAAAAAAGTTTCCCATGGTGTATTGAACGTTATCTTATGTTTCTCAGACTCATCAAACATGACTTGATTGTAATGTGAGAAACCATCCATCATAGGCATCAATTCTGACCCTGTCACCTATTGTAACAAATGATCCATACCCAACAATGGATAATTTTCCTTGAGGGACTTGATATTTAGATTTCTAAATTCCACACGTAGTCTAATGTCCCCATTATTTTCCTAACTAGAATAAGATTAGATGCCCTTGAATGTTTGATTGGTCTAATAATACCACCTGCTTTCAGTTTCATCAATTCCTTTTGCATTTGAGAGGAAAGAGTAGGGTTAATATGGTGCAGGAGTACCTTGAACATTTTATGCCTCTTTAAGACAATTATGTAAAATTTGAATTTTCATCTTGAAAAGCATGTAGAAAGATCATATGTAAAGTATTTGAGTCATCAAATATGGTCTCTAGGTGATTGAAAGTTCAAGTTATCAGATGTTCTAAAAGTTGCTACTTTGTTGCAAAAAAGTGCAAAATTGCAAAATTGCACAAAAGCAAGAATGTGAAGAGTCATTTGGGAGAAGGGAAGGATTGGACAGTTGAAGATGAAGGGGTAGTCAAGGGAATTTGTGTAAAAATCTATTTAATACCTTGTGAAGGTAAGCAAAGCATTAGAGTTTCTATTCTTGAACAATTGAGTTAAATAAAAGTACCTTGTTTTTGTATTTGCAACACTTTCTCTCTTGTTTTTGTCCTTGTACAGACTGTACAACACCTTATAGGCTAAATTCTTGATTTTTTTACTTAGTATTAGGTGTTAGCATCCTATTGGAGAATATTTAAAGAGTTTTCATCAAGTTTAGGAGTCTTTAGAGCATTTTTACACTAAACAGTTTGAAACCCTCAAATAGAGGTTTTGAGAGTCTAGTTAGAAGTTAATGACTACTCCACCGATTTAGGAATTGTAGTTCGGTGGAGTAGGTTAAAATATGATTTTTTAAAATTTGTGTGTTTATAAGAGCAGGGGAAGGTGTGAATATAGGTTTAATGTTGCTACCCTCACAGAAAATTAGAAAATTAGGTGTTTTTCTTCATGAGATTGATGGCTCCAAGGTAGTATACATTGAAGAAGCATTGACGATGGTTGGGAAATGGTTTTTTTGCTTGGGAATACCTATTCTAAGGTGTTTGAAGTAGTGGCAAGGTCTATGGAGGTTTTTAATGCATACTTTCTACAAACCCTCATTGTATGAGGCCTAGTTTAAGCCCAAAGTAAGGTTTTCATTATTTACTGCTTTAGTGAGTGATTTTCTTTGAGAAGATGGTTGATTTGGAGGTTTTGTAACCTGATCTAAGACTTTTTGAGGTTATTTAAGGTTGGGGAGTTGAATTGAAGGTAATTTCTTTGTATTTTAAGCCTACTTGGGGCTCTTGTGTCTATGGGACATTCAATTATTCTCATACATTTTTCAAAAAAAGTGTACCTACTATTTAAGAATTTTGAATGAGGCCCATATGGGTCCTAGAATCTGGTCTTGGTTTGTGGATATTCAATATGGTGTTAAAGATATACCTAATTTAATCATAGTGGACTGCTACTAAAGTTTTTGGTCTTTGAGTACAAGAATTTGTGAATCTGATAACATAGAGTTATAAGGCAGTGTATTTGGTTTGTTCCTAATAAAATCATGATGATTGAAGTGTTTTTGAGATTTGATAAAGGTTTAGAAGTAGAGTTGGGTGATTTGTTGTCTTTTTTCCTTAATGAAGCAAGTTGAAATTTGGTGAAAAGTGTAAATATGGATTGATTTAGAATTTCTAATGGAGTTATTGAGTTTGTACGGTCAATTGATTACTAGTTAAGTTGTGTTTGAGTCTGATGATGAGCCGATATACTAGTTTGGATAAATTGATGATTTTGAGCCTTGTGAATGGTCAAAGAATTTGTTGGTTTTTGTTGAGTAGATAAGTGAAATTGGTGAAAAGTATAGTGGATTTTGGTCATTTGTTCAATTTGATCTTCTTAGTTGAGTATGGGTCTTGAGTACCCTAGATGTTTGGTGTTTTTGGTAGATGCACTTGCATCAATTGGTATAAGAGCTAGTTAATTATGATGGTTGGTTGTAGGTGCTTGATCCATCTTAAAGCTGTAGAGAGGAAGAGTTCTGAGAAGTGTGTTGGTTACAAACAAGAATGATTCTATGTTCACCATCCTCCAATGGAGATTAAGTTGGGGAGAAGGAGCAAAGAGAGTGAGGCCACTAAGAGAAAGGGTGGTAGGTGCATCTTCTAGGATTTACTATTGGGTAAGATGGATGGTTTGCTAAGTTTGTGTGGTGAAGCAATGAGAGAGATGGATACCTATCTGAGAAGCACTTAGTTGAAGATGTTAGTCAGTTTGAAGAGTACTCCACTGATGGGAGTAGATGAGAAGATGAAGACAAGAAATTTAGAGGTCAAATATGAATTGTTAGGAAAGAGGAAAGATTGCTTAGAAAAGCAATGTGAAAGGAAAAACCTGTGTCCTTTGGTTGAGAAAAGGTTAGACGGTTGTTGAATGCTGGTTTAGAATCTAAGAATACAGAGGTTATTGGGCAGAGAATCTAATGAGCAGAGAAAGAGAAGGCAAAAAAAGACTAGTGAAGACAAGAGAAAGTCTCAAGAGTGCATCAAGAAGCAGTCCAAGACAAAATTAAAGAAGATATGTAGGTGTCAATATGCAAGATGGATGCAATACATTTCCAAAGTGACTTGCAAACTTTTTAGGCTAGTTGTTTGGTGCAGGAGCACCTTGAACATTTTATGCCTCTTTAAGACAATTATGTAAAATTTGAATTTTCATCTTGAAAAGCATGTAAAAAGGTCATATGTAATGTATTTGATTCATCAAATAGGGTCTCCAGGTTACTGAAAGGTCAAGTTATAAAATGTTCTAAAAGTTTCTACTTTGTTGCACAAAAGTGCAAAATTGCAAAATTGCACAAAAGCAAGAATGTGAAGAGTCATTTGGGTAAAGGGAAGGATTAGTCAGTTGAAGATGAAGAGGTAGTTAAGCGAATTGGTGTAAACATATATTTAATGCCTTGTGAAGGCAAGCAAAGCATTGGAGTTTGTATTCTTGAACAATTGAGTTAAATAAAAGTACCTTGTTTTTGTATTTTCAACATTTTCTCTCTTGTTGTTGTCCTTGTACGGATTGTACAACACCTTATAGGATAAATTTTTTATTTTTTTTACTCAATATTAGTTGTTAGCATCCCATTGGAGAATATTTAAATATTTTTCATGAAGTTTAGGAGTCTTTAGAGCATTTTTACACTAAACAGTTTTAAACCCTCAAATAAAGGTTTTGAGAGTCTAGTTAGAAGTTAATGACTACTTCACCGATTTAGGCATTCTAGTTGCGGTGGAGTAGGTTAAAATAGGATGTTTTATAAGTTGTGTGTGTTGATAAGTGTAGGGGAATTTGTGAATACATGTTTAATGTTGCTGCCCTCACAGAAAATCAGAAAATTATGTGTTTTTCTTCATGAGATTGATGGCTCCAAGGTAGTATATGTTGAAGAAGCAATGAAGATGGTTGGGAAATGGTTTTTTTTTTCTTGGGAATACCTATTATCAGGTGTTTGAAGCAGTGGAATGGTCTATGGAGGTTTCTAATGCATACTTTCTATAAACCCTCATTGTACAAGGCCTAATTTAAGCCCAAAGAAAGGTTTTCATTATTTTCTACTTTAGTGAATGATTTTCTTTGAGAAGATGGTTGATTTGGAGGTTTTGTAACGTGATCTAAGACTGTTTGAGGTTATTTAAGGTTGGGGAGTTGAATTGAAGGTACTTTCTTTGTATTTTAAGCCTAATTGGGGCTCTTGTGTCTACGGGACATTCAATTATTCTCATACATTTTTCAATTATTCTATTTAACTATGTTGAATGAGGCCCAAATGGGTCCTAGAATCTCGTATTGGTTTGTGGAGGTTCAATATGGTGTTAAATATATACCCGATTTAAGCATAGTGGACTACTACTAGAGTTTTTGGTCTTTGGGTACAACAATTTGTGAATTTGGTTTGTTCATGCTAAAATCATGATGATTGAAGTGTTTTTGAGGTTTGATAAAATTTTAGAAGAGTTGGGTGGTTTGTTGTCTTTTTTCCTTAATGAAGCAAGTTGAAATTTGGTGAAAAGTGTAAATATGGATTGATTTAGAATTTCTAATGGAGTTAATGAGTTTGTACAGTTAGTTGATTTCTAGTTAAGTTGTGTTTGAGTTTGATGATGAGCCGATATACTAGTTTGGAGAAATTGATGATTGTGAGCCTTGTGAATGGACAAAGAATTTGTTGGTTTTTGTTGAGTAGATAAGTGAAATTGGTGAAAATTATAGTGGATTTTGGTGATTTGTTCAATTTGATCTTCTTAGTTGAATTTGGGTCTTGATTACCCTAGATGATTGGTATTTTTGGTAGATGCTCTTGCATCAATTGGTATCAGAGCTAGCTGATTTTGAAGGTTGGTTGAGCTATTGTTGAGTTGTGTTGGTTGTAGGTGCTTGATCCATCTTAAAGCTGTAGAGAGGAAGAGTTCTGAGAATTCTGTTGGTTACAAACAAAAATGAGTTTGTGTTCACCATCCTCTAATTGAGATTAAGCTAGGGAGAAGGTGCAAAGAGAGTGAGGCCACTAAGAGAAAGGGTGGTAGGTGCATCTTCCAGGATCTATTGTTGGGTAAGATGGATAGTTTGCTGAGTTTGTGTGGTGAAGCAGTGAGGGAGATGGATACCTGTCTGAGAAGCACTTGACTTTGTAGCCATTAGTTGAAGATGTTAGTCAGTTTGAAGAGTACTCCACTAATGGGAGTAGATGAGAAGATGAAGACAAGAAGGTCAGAGAAGGTCAAAGATGAATTGTTAGGAAAGAGGAAAGATTGCTTAGAAAAGAAATGTGAAAGGACAAACCTGTGTCCTTTGGTTGAGAAATGGTTAGAGGGAAGTTGAATGCTAGTTTGGAATCTGAGAATACAGAGGTTATTGGGCAGAGAATCTGATGAGTAGAGAAAGAGAAGGAAAAGAAAAGACAAGTGAAGATAAGAGAAATTTTCAAGAGTGCAGCAAGAAGCAGTCCAAGACAAAATTGAAGAAGGTATGTAGGTGTCAAGATGCAAGATGGATGCAATACATTTCCAAAGGGACTTGGACATTTTTTAGGCTGGTTGTTTGGTGCAAGAGCACCTTGAACATTTTATGCCTCTTTAAGACAATTATGTAAAATTTGAATTTTCATCTTGAAAAGCATGTAAAAAGGTCTTATGTAATATATTTGAGTCATCAAATAGGGTCTCTAGGTGATTTAAAGGTAAAGTTATAAAATGTTCTAAAAGGTGCTACTTTGTTGCACAAAAGTGCAAAATTGCAAAATTGCACAAAAGCAAGAATGTGAAGAGTCATTTGGGTAAAGGGAAGGATTAGTCAGTTGAAGATGAAGGTGAAGTCAAGAGAATTGGTGTAAACATATATTTAATTCCTTGTGAAGGCAAGCAAAGCATTGGATTTTGTATTCTTGAACAATTGAGTTAAATAAAAGTACCCTGTTTTTGTATTTGCAACATTTTCTCTGTTGTTGTTGTGCTTGTATGAACTGTACAACACCTTATAGGCTAAATTATTTATTTTTTTACTCAATATTAGTTGTTAGCATCCCATTGGAGAATATTTAAAGTTTTTTCATGAAGTTTAGGATTCTTTAGAGCATTTTTACACTAAATAGTTTGAAACCCTCAAATAGAGGTTTTAAGAGTCTAGTTAGAAGTTAATGACTACTTCATCGATTTAGGAATTGTAGTTCGGTGGAGTAGGTTAAAATATGATGTTTTAAAAGTTTTGTGTGTTGATAAGTGTAGGGGAATGTGTGAATACAGGTTTAATGTTGCTTCCCTCACAAAAAATTAGAAAATTATGCATTTTTCTTCATGAGATTGATGGCTCCAAAGCAGTATACGTTGAAGAAGAATTGAAGATGGTTGGGAAATTGTTGTTTTTGCTTAGGAATACCTATTCTTAGGTGTTTGAATCAATGACAAGGTCTACGGAGGTTTGTAATGCATACTTTCTACAAACCCTCATTGTATGAGGCCTAGTTTAAGCCCAAAGTAAGGTTTTCATTATTTGCTTCTTTAGTGAGTGATTGTCTTTGAGAAGATGGTTGATTTAGAGGTTTTTTAACCCGATCTAAGACTTTTTGAGGTTATTTAAGGTTGGGGAGTTGAATTGAAGGTACTTTCTTTGTATTTTAATCCTAATTGGGGCTCTTGTGTCTGTAGGACAGTCAATTATTTTGATACATTTTTCAAAACAAGTGTACCTTCTATTTAAGTATGTTGAATGAGGCCCAAATGGGTCCTAGAATCTGGTATTGGTTTGTGGATATTCAATACGGTGTTAAAGATATACCCAATTTAAGCATAGTGGACTGCTACTAGAGTTTTTGGACTTTGAATACAAGAATTTGTGAATATGATAACACAGAGTTATAAGGAAATGTATTTGGTTTGTTCTTACTAAAATCATGATGATTGAAGTGTTTTTGAGGTCTAATAGAATTTTAGAAGCAAAGTTGGGTGATTTGTTGTCTTTTTTCCTTAATGAAGCAAGTTGATATTTGGTGAAAAGTGTAAATATGGATTGATTCAGAATTTCTAATTGAGTTATTGAGTTTGTACAGTCAATTGATTGTTGGTTAAGTTGTGTTTGAGTTTGATCATGAGATGATATACTGGTCTGGAGAAATTGATGATTGTGAGCCTTGTGAGTGGTCAAAGAATTTGTTGGTTTTTTTTTAGTAGATAAGTGAAATTGGTGAAAAGTATAGTGGATTTTGGTGATTTGTTCAATTTGATCTTCTTAGTTGAGTTTGGGTCTTGAGTACCCTAGATTATTGGTGTTTTTGGTAGATTATCTTGCATCATAATAGGACACTATTTCTATTTGAATGGTATTTTGAAACAAGTCTTCCCTATAAGCCTTAATTCATCATAAGACTAAGAAAATAATTTTTTATACGTTCTTAATAATGCAATCAACATTTTATTTTCTACAGGTCTTATCTTCTTACCAATAGAAACCATCTTGGGAGTTGATTCAATTCCTAAGTTTATATCTTCTATATCTTCTTCTTTGATAGGATTACTCCTTGTCTTCTGATAATCAACACTTTCAAACATTCTCTGTAAAGGAACAAAACCTTTGGGAATGGTATTATTCTTCAGATGAATTATTTCATTCCCAAAACGAGTCTCTTTACCTTCATTATCCTTTTCCACCATTTGTCCCTAATTAATTTGTTGGTTTTCAAAATAATTAATGCAATTTAAAAATTCATAAATATTTTGGTCATCATTGAAAACTTGTCAGCTGTATATGTTATCTAGAATACTATTCTTAGTAAGAACCTCAATTTCATAGTTACAATGACGGGAAATGAAAGAAGCATCAAATTTTGAAACCGGTGTAGCAAGCACATCAGCCACCACATTGTTTTCTCTTTCAACCCAGATGGTGTTAAAAGCATCAAAGGCCTCAATAGTATCCCAAACCACATTCCTATACATCCTTAATCTTTTTTATTTAGCAGCATATATGCCTTTGACTTGGGACACCAAAAGTTTTGAATAACCATACACCTTAATACATTTGATTCTATATTTCAAAGCTATATTTAAACCAAGTAACAAAGCTTCATACTCTGATACACTATTGGTGCACTCAAAGTTCAATTTGAAAGTGAAATTATAATATTTTCCTTCAAGGGACATCAATATAATTATTGCACCATTATCTTCTCTTGAACATGCATCGTCAAAACACATATTCCAAAGTCCAACATCCTTTGGATGAAGATGTGAGGGAATCAAACCATAATCAATTTGTTTATCAAAATCATCATCATAATAGCCCACCACATTATCAGGCTCTACATCAAGGTAAGAAATATCATTCCTGAGTTCATTAGGATTCTCTACAATGATCATCATTTTCTTTTCCCTATGTAATTATAAATATTTTCCACACATCAAGATGGTAGCATAGGATAAATCCATTCGAAGACTACCACCCATTGAAGCTTCCCACTTCCTTGATAGTAACACATTGTATTTAGCTAGATTATTAACTATAATAATATCCATTGAAAAATCTTTCCTAGGATATGCAACAAGTTGTATAGGGATACTATTTAATACCGCGATTACATCTACCTCATGGGAATCCATAGAATAACATTTACCATAGGATTTGGAATCTTGCAGTTCTAAATGGTTCATAACTTCTAATGACATCACATTACTAGATGCTCTTGAATCTAACATATAATTATGAACTAGCTAACCATTTATCAACAAATATGTATAAAATGGACCAAAGGTTTGATTATTGCCTATGGAAACAACACCCAGATAAATTTTAAGGGTCTCTTGAATGTTGAACTTGTCTGCTCCATCATTGGGAACAATTGTAACTTTATTTGGTTGATCAAAAATAGTAGGGGCATTGACATATGGGAATGTCCTCTCCCTATGTTTAGGAATCCTCAATGATTCTCTGATTGGCACTTGAAATTTTACTTGAATAAAGGTTTGAGTCATATCAATCAGTTGGTATATGGGAAAAGAAGTGGAAGAGGTGAATGCTATAACATTAGTATTAAGTATGAAAGGCATTACCTAATCAATAACAACAAGTTTATTTTCATTTACCACTTTTCCAATCCCTTCCACCACCTTCCATTTGACATCTTCTCCCAAATGGTTGGTTGGTTTGTCTACCACTTTCATCTTTGGGACATATATTTTCTGTTGGGATGCATTTGGTAGATGCATCTTATTTCTTGGTGGAGAATTTCTAGTAGATCTACTTGTTTCCTTTTATGCATCATATTCTCTTTTCTTCCTTTGTTTAGATGTGCATATGGAATATTGGGAATGGACACACCATCCAAATTATCCTTGGCACCTACCTGTCTATTTCTAAGTTGTCAATCACTGTGTATCTAAATTACAACAACCTCAGTGAGAGTTTTAATATCCTATTTAGAGGGCTTCACTTTGTTATACCTCTATCTCATTTTTTCCTTGAGTTGTTCAAAATATCTATTTGAAATTTCAAAAGGAACATGACAACTATCATAATCATTTTGAAAAAAATCCTTGGCTTCATAGGCATTAAACTGACCTATATTGGCATAATTATAACATTTAGATGTACCCTCATTCTCTTATACTTCTTTCTCATCATCAAGTGCAGCTACAATAACACACTTGGATTGATCATGAGGCAAGTAACATATATCACACCAAAATGAATCTTGTTGAAGATTCACGTGATCCTTTCTTAAGAAATCAAGGTTATGTCTCTCATTATATCTTCGATTTGAGATCTGTGGTGATGAATATTTATCATTAGTTCCAGGTATTTTAGATTAGTCATGATTGTAGGGCTTGTTATGTAACCTTTGACCCTCATTAAAATGAGAAAGAGAAATATTAGAGGACGTACATTTTTTATTCTTTGCTGCCTTGTATGAAAGATCATTCATAGCTCCCATCAATTTCTCTATTTTTCTTCAACAATGAATGGTTTTTTAGAAATTGTTGCACTTGGTTTTAGGAGTTTTATATAAGCTCTCTTGCTATCTTTTCTAGATACCCTCAACTTACTCTCTATATTAACAACTATTGAATATTCTTCCGTCAAGGTCTAAGGATTATTATCTCTCAAGAGATAGCCTAACTTTGAATCAAAAGCTCCATAATATAGAACAAGGAACATAGGCTCATTTAGCTTTACCTAGAGGAACTTTCCTCATTATCATGATGAATATATTGTTGAAATAAATAACAAGTTGATTCACTCCCTTTCTGATGGTGGTCAACTCATGGATTGCAAATTTTGGATCCACTCTTTCACCATATTACAATTGGAAAACCCTCATAAAGTCATCCCATGAGTCTATGCTATTGTTTGGAAGAATCTTGTACCATTATTTTTCACTTTCCTCCAATGATTGCATGAAAAGATTTATCATGACATCCTCATCTTCAATCTCATATTCATCAGTGACATATATGAAATTCCTTAAGTGATCCTTACTAGTGTCAACATTGTTACCTTGGAATTTTGGTACCTTGCCTCTAATCTTAGATGGAATTGGATTAGGGTAATTATAAATACTATAAAAATCCAAATTTTTATATCTTTCTAATCCTAGCAGTGTCCTCACCACAAAAAATATTTGATCTTACCTTCTAGGGTTGACCCCAATATTTTTCATTACATTTTGTTGTGGGGGATCAAGATAACTTTGCTAAACAATATGTACTTTATAAATTGGAATAATTGGTGTTAAATTTTGAGGTTGAGAAATATTTTGCTATTAGTTCATCATCACGGTTTGCTAAGCTAAATAGGCTTGTCATTGTGAAATTTCTACCTCTATTTCATTCCTTTCTCTGAGATGATTAATAAGATATGTGTTGATCTAATTCCCTTTCTTTGTGGTCAGTTTCTAACTAAATATTTGGGTCAAAATATTGGAATGGGTTTTCAACATCTTGTTCAGAAAATTGAGAGGTATCATGTCTACCCTCTATCTAATTTCTCAAAGGTTGAAGCCTAGTTTTTTTTTTTTTTTCTGAGATGCGACTTTAGGTATACCCACATTTATATTTTATACTCTGTAATTTTTGCTTCATTTCCATATCTATTATAATCATGTATGGAATTTATTCTAGTAGTTATAACCTTATTATTAGTTGAATCATTTGATGTCTATTGATCAAAATATTTAGAAGCATTTCTTCTACCTAAAGCACTCAAATTTTTGGCATTTCTTGAATTATGTAAAGGAGAATTTCTAGGATTTTTTAATCTTTCCAATGTTCTTGTCGCCTTCTTAAACCATAGAACTAGCTTCAATAATTTCTTGACCTCTAGAACATTGATCTCTATCCATTCTTCATCTTCTGTTAGAAACTTTTAAATTTTTATTAACGAAGTCGCCACTTCTTGAAGGAGAAAATACAAATAAAACTAGTAGACCTCTAAAAATAGTCATTTACCTCCACAACAATGGAAACAATTTTTTGGTATAAGTTGATGGGATATCAAACTTACCAAAACAAAAAACACAACTGAAGAATTATCCCCAAAAATGATACCAATTTGTTGGTGACCTAGGCTGCAGGTCCCAAATCCCTAAGGTCTGATAATATTCCAAGTACCAGGGGTGTCAAACCTGGGAACATTACTATAAACCTAACTTTAGTTTGGGTAGCTAAGGACCAAAGGTTGAGGTGGGTAATACCTCATTCACTTTTATCACCACAAGACCAAGGGGGGTTCCCTAAGATGCTAACTTGATGATTGAAGCACTAAACAATACCTTTCAACAAACTATATCTACTGCACAATGTATCCCAATACTGGTGTCACAATATACCTATAGACACCTAAATTTGGACACTTCCATTTGTCCAAATTTATTTCTCTTCGTCTAAACATTCTCTTATTTGCATTAATTAGGTAATATTGCTATTATCTAATTAATATACTTAGTTCTTCTAACCCCTAAGATATTTAGTTAACAATTAAATACCTTACTCTTTAATCCCCCTTTCATCAAATGAATTAAATAAATATGAAATTTATTTAATTCCTCACATGTCACATCTTTTTCTTAATCTTAATCAATCTCCTAATTCCTTCATTAGGGATATACACATGCCTAATCCTTGATTGGGATGTGTCACATCCTCCAACTTTTGCAAGTTGGCTTCTAATCTTCCTTAACCACTAATTATCTTCTAATTACTAATTAGTTAAACCTAATCAACATCTTGGTCAACTCTCCCCATCCCCCAAGGAATTTTTAATTCCTTTTTTTCTTCCCCATGTGAATTTTTAATTCACTTTTATTCCTCCAAGGGATCTTCTCTTCCCCATATAAGTTTTAGAACCATTTGACTTGTCACATCACTCGCATGTGTCCAAGTCTTCTAGAATATTTGAATGGTCACATCAGTCACATGTGGGTAAGTACCTACCTTTTTAAGAACCTTGTTTTATCCAAGGTACTTCTGACCTATCTTTTTGGGAACCTTGTCTTATCATTAAGATCTCCCAATCATGTGAATTTTTAATTCACTTTATTCATCCAAGATTCTCCTCTTCCCCATGTGATCATTAAGAGGTTACATCACCCTTATTCCAAGATACTTACAAGTACCTTCCCATCACATGTCATCTTCCACCTCATGTGTCCTTGTGTCACTTCATCTGCCACATGGCAAGATGTGAGGGCTTGTGAGTCCTCAACTCACCATAGCCCTTCATCTTGGCCATGGTGGCACAATATTGACCGTTGAATTCTCTAGAGAATTCAAATTCTTCTATAAATACCCCCTCATCTAATGCATTTTCATAACTTAGTCATTTTGCACACTCATGCTATCAAATTGTCAAGTCATTTGCAAGCATTATCCTCCATTTTCCAAGCCATTTAAAGCATTATCCACTAGCATTAGCATTTAGATTCAAGTGCATTTTCTATTGTAGCTTCACCATCTTGCATCCACCCCTTTATTTTATAGCCATCCAAGGAGCACACATCTTCAACAATATCAAGGGCCAACCAAGGAGTTACACAAAAGGTATAATATTTTTCTTGTTTTTATCTTTCTTTTGTGTTTGCTTCCTTAGGCTAATCATTTGAAGTGATTCTTGTGTTTTCCTTTTTGCATTTTAGTTATTTTGCATACTTAGGTTAGGGTAAAACACTAGGATCACAATACCTATGTGCTAGCTTGGACAAGTAAGGTTGAGAATCTTACTAATATATACTCTACCATATATGTGTTTGAGAATGAGTTTATGATAGACCCTTGTATTGTTGTATTCATCCAGACATGATAGTAAAACACACACAAAGTAAAAACTTAAATTTTTTTGAGTTAATGGGTTTGGAGTGTGTTGAGGATGATAAGAGAGAGATCCAATAATAGACCTGTTCCTTTGTACATTGGGCAACAAAGTATCTAGATTTAACCAAATATGCAATAATTGAAAATAAGGCAATGACTTAATCAAATAACTACAAAAGACTACACCTTTCTAAATACACATGCAAGCTAGGATCTACACATTCACTTAGAAAGACAATAGATAGTTGAAAAATATTGAGAGAGGATACTTAGTAATCCTTAAGAATACCCACACATTTCATTTATTATATTGAAATGGTACTATGAAAAAGCTTTGCATAAATTTTACAAACTTTTGGTTGAAAAACTAATCAATTATACATTTGGAAATGCATACCAAACATAAGGAGACACTAGAACTAAGGTTGATTCTACCTTTAATCACTCAATCTTCAAGTTTACAAATGCTATTACAAATTTGGGATCAAACCCATATCATTATAATTAAAAAAATCTAAACCTAGAAATAGATATAGAAACCTAAGGTTTCCTATAAATATTTTTCTTTTGTTGGCTCTACAACTGCTTCTCTTATGTTGAATTTTTTTATCCTCCTCTATCTTATTTTAACCAAAACTTAGATATATTTTTGCATCATTAAGAAAACCTAGGAGAAAGAGCCATGGTTGTGAGAGATTGTACTCAAGCTCCCATGTCTACTTGCATAATATTCACATGGTTGCACATGCTGAAGCCATGACATAACATTGATGAGTGCATGAATGAGGAAGAAAAACCACACCAGATTTACAAAAAATCTTTGCCAAAGATCAATTTCTAAAAAAGGGATGTTCTCAAGCCAGAAAGAAACATGGGCACCATTTTTCCTTGTATCATTAAAAAATGTATTAAAAGAGCACTCCTATAGCCCTAAAGATCAAATCTGGTAGTTGAGAGTGTTAGACACACATGACAACTGAGAGGCGGGGTGAATCAGTTGTGCATTAAAACCTTCAAAACCTTATTAAGTAGTAGTACATGAATGTAGACAAATGAAGTAGCGACACATCCACAATCATTCACAATACAACACCATATTTTTATGTGGAAAACCCAATAAGGGAAAAACCATGGTGAGGATAAACTCACTATATGAAAACCAAAACTGATTACAAGAGGGTCACTGCTTGAAGGGCTCACTTCCTATAGGACTCAATGTATAGAAGGAAAGTCTCATTTCCAAGGGCTTACTACCCAAGAAGATCACTTCTTCTAGATTACAAATAAATAGTTCCAGGGAGGTTCACTACCTCAGAGCAATTGGAGAAACCACCACAATGTCTCTTTACCATCTACAACCTTTGGCTTACTACCTCTAGCAACTTTTGGCACACTAAATTGTAGAAATGTTCTACTCATTGCTTTTGGTAGTTTTATGCAATATTGTTTGCACTTAGACATCAACACGTGATCACACACACATCAATCTATACAAAAACTTCTGCAAATTTTTTGCCTTTTATATATATCTTCTACAACCTCGAATAACATTCTCTAAGGCAGCTTCAATGAAATGTATGCACCTCAAATGTGCAACCACCAAATTTTTCAGCACATCAAGGGTTAACCAAGACCTAAATCTACACCAAAACACTACACCAAGATTTCACAAACCACAAAGCTCATTCGAAAATAATGAAAACATACCAAGTTAGCCAAACCAACATTAACACTATCAAGAAACCAAATTCACCTTCACTAGGGTTGAAAAAATCTTGTGGACCATGTAGAAACATTACACAACATCCTAGAATATCCTAACACCAACAAATTATTCAAAAAAAATTGTACAAACACATGAAACTGAGAATACTATCGTCCTATGTAACCAAACAAACTACCATTGAGATACAACTTATGAAAGAATCTTGCAGAATAGTTGAAAACTAAAAAAAATAAGGGAAGGTAGGTACATAAAATATTGGCACATTCCCAAATATGCAAGACAAGAAACTTTAACCTGGCGAAATGTAGAGCAATTCCATTTCTCCCAAATATCCCTCTTCACAAGCTAGAACTCATCCAACACACTGTCAAACATATCTTCTACTGTCACACGATCCAAAACCTAAAAATTTGGATATAACACCATTGAATACTTTTGATCATGATGTTCAAACCACAAAATCACATCTTCAAGAATTAAGAAGTACAGAGCAAAATACAAAACACGTCCTAGTCACCTTGTACAATCTTTATGCAAATTTTCTCAAAAGCAGTTGGAAACCAAGAAACCCTGTTGCATCTACAACAGCTAATAAACACTATAAAAACATTCCCATCATATCCATACTAAAGGTTAACATCAATGAAAACATAATGCAACAATCTCCCCCTTTATCATTGATAGCAACATTTTCCAACAAACCATCAACAACAAAAGCAACTCTATATCTCCAATACTCAAGCAACTCTCCTCCTTACTTGAAAATGTCTTTCCATATGTTCTTCAAACCTATCTCTCCCCCTTTGAAATCAAAAGAAAAGGTCAACACCTGCACACTTCACTTTAAACAAAAGATGTGATCCCCCTAATTGCACTAGCGAAGGACATCACTACCTGCTCCCCCTAAGAGGTAGCCTTCATCAATCCAGGATAAATAATACATCTTGAATTTCTCCCCTAGATAGATGGATAATCTTATGCATCTAGTTGAAAGAAGTGTTGTGAGTATGAACAATTGATATTTTCATTGATTTCAACAAGCTTGTGTTGTCATTGGTGTCAACTGTATGAGAAGAAGATTGTTGCAAGTGTATGTGTAGTTGTTGGTATTGTCTATGTTGTTGCATTAATGATGCTTTGATTAGTTGCATCATGTTGTCATTAGTAAGCTACTGGTGTCAACCTCTAGTGTTGCTTTGATAAGATTCTATTTATGGATGTATGGTTGAAGTTACAATGTTGCAGTTGGCTTGATGATGATGTGTCTTTAGTTCTTGGTTTCCAAATGCTTTTGAGAAAATTTGATAAAAAGAGGAAACAATGAGTAGCAGTGTGTTCTGGGTTGAAGAGTAGTGTCCTGGTTTTTCTTTGCATTTCTTCTAGGTTGAAGATCTACCATTCATTTTGGATATGTTTATCAATGGTTTTTAGAAGTGTTGTACCCAAAATTTGGTGTGTTGGATTGTTGAGTAGAGGAGGTTGTGTTCACCAATGTGTGGATTGTGTATTGTAAAGGTGTTTGGAAGAAATGTTTTTGCTCCACGTTTCTTCATAGTTTGGTTTTAGGTCTTGCAGATCTAGAGGTGTGTTGATAGTGTTGGTATATTCCTTCAGTTGAAGTTGTTTGGTGTTTGGAAAAAATTTTTTTGCTCCACGTTTCTCCATAGTTTTCTTTCAGGTCTTGCAGATCTGCAGGTGTGTAAATAGTGTTGGTATCTTCCTTTAATCAGTGTCTTAAGTTATAGTATATGGTGGAGTTGTCCGGGTGTACTGGGTGTGTACATTCTTTAGGTGAAAGTTGTTGCAAAGGAGTTTGTTGGAATTTAGGGTATTTGGGGAATATTCCAAATTGTGTACAAGTGACATTTGTTGTTCGCGGGTTTTTTTTGGATCAAAGGAAGTGTGTACTTAAAAGTTTAATGGTGTTTACATGAGTAATGGTTGACCTGGGTGTTTACACTAATTGTAATTTTTTTGGAAGTGTGGCATGTTGTGTAGGAGTGGATTTAGGTCCTAGCTAAGGTGTGTTGTGGTTTTCTTTCATCCCTTTCCACCATGGGAATGTTTTGGTGTAGAACTAATTTGAATTTGCATGGTTGAGGTGCATAGCCGAGCTAGGAGAATGTTTTCAAGGTTAAAGATGATATAAGTAAGAGTTGAGTTGTTGAGGGATGCAAAGAGAGATGAGTATGATGTGAATGATGCAAATTTCAGAGTGTTAGAGTGATAATTTGAGAAGTGCAATGCAAGCTTTCATGTATTAGATTGTTGGATGTAGTGACCAAAAGGTGTCAAATTTTTCAGAGAGATTACGAAGGTGTTGGTGATATTGTGGTGGATTTCTTCTATTGCTTTGAGATGTATTTCTCATTGTAACACTCTTCTCTATCTTCTTTTATATTCTAATAGTGAGCCTTTCTTTCTCTTGGGCAGTGAGCCCTATTATATTCGGTGTTGATTTTAATTTATATTGTGAGTTAATCCTCACCATGGTTTTTCCAATCTCAGGTTTTCCATGTAAATCTGGTGTTCTTTTGTGCATGGTGTTTGTTTTCTTTATTTATTTTTATTTAATTTCATCATAAGGAATTCTAAAAAAATTAAGGGTTAATTGAATGAATGTTTATGAGGGTTTTGAAGTTTTAATGGAAACCTCATTCACCCCCCTCTTAGTTGTCTTATGCATTCAACAATTGGTATTAGAGAAATTTTCCTTGAAAGAAATCTTAACCATTTGAGGTAGAGTTGGAATGGCACACAAGAGATGGATTCCTATGTTTGATGGAATATACTATGCATTTTGGAAGACAAGTATGGAAGGTTTTCTAGTTTATTTGGGATTTGATGTCTGGAAATAAGTTAAAGATGGATATACTATGCTTGCAAATGGTCCGAGCACTACTGATGAGATAAAATCCCATGAAAACAATGGTAAAGAAAGGTATTCTCTCTTAGGTGGTCTTACTAATTCCAAATTAGTGAAAGTGATGAGTCTAAAGTCTGCTAGAGATATTTGGGTAAAGTTAGAAAGCATTTATGAAGGATATGATAAGGTCAAAGAAGCTAAGATGCAAAATCTAAAGATCATGTTTACGAACTTGCGGATGTTTGAAGATGAAATGTTACAAGCTATATGCAGAGGGTAGATGACATTGTTATCTCTAATAGAGGTCTTGGTAGAGAATTCAAAGAACCAAAAGTGGTAAAGAAAATTCTCTGAACTCTTCCTAAATCTTATAGTCATAAAGTTTTTACTATGGAGAAATTTTCAGTTTTAAATCACTATATCAGACATTAGTTGTATGGTTCTTTAACTACTTTTTAGATGAGAGAATTTGGTATAAATAGTTCTACAAAAGTTGAGATTGCTTTTAAGGCTGGAAAATCAGAGGAGATCAAGGAATTAGATTAGGAGGATCTTGATGATGTCGAAGCCACCTTTGTAAGGAGATTGCAGAAGGGTATTGTTACGTACAGTGTTAAGTTGCCTTTCAAATATTTTAGTTCTGAAAAAATAGTTCATTATGCTTCAAGATGTCCAAACAAAGCTTTGAATAACAAAAATAAGGAGAAAAAAGGCAAGATGATTAAGAAAAGTTATTATGTTAGAGAAGATGCATGTATTTCTGATGATGAATGCTTGTTAATGGCTTTAAAAGATGAATCTATTTTTTCTAATTTTGAGAGAGTGAAGTAATATCCTTTGAAGACAAAGGATAAGACTGAAGGTACTTTGGTATCTACTTTTCATGTTAGACAAGAGAAGAACTAATGAATCATTGACAATGGATGCTCTAATCATATGACCATTGATATGAGTAAGTTTATTAAAATTGAAAAATAGGGAGGATGTGTTAGATTTGGTGAAGATACACGTGCAAAGATATGTGGAAAAGGTTCTATCTATTTTGATGACAAGTATAGTACCGATGATGTCTACTATGTTAAGGGTTTAAGGAATAACCTCTTGAGTGTTGGAAAAATGTGTAACAAAGGATACAATATTATGTTTTAGGATGATGGATATGAGATTAAAAAAGGATTCAAAATTGTGGTTGCTTTTGGAAGAAGGATAGATGGAAGTGTTTATCAAATCAAGGGTGTTAATGGATACTACTTTATGACTTATATTAATGAAGGCTAGTTATGGCACATGAGGATGTGTGACATAAATTTTGATAACTTAGTAAGAATAAGTTCAATTCAAGCTATGAGAGATCTGCCAAATATTACAAATCCTATCAATGATGTCTATAAGGAGTGTCAAATTGGAAAGCAAGTAAGAAGAAGCTTTAAAGTCAAAGAACAATCTACTATTGGACTATTTGAATTGATACATACAGATCTTTGTGGTCCTAAAAGAGTAATAAGTCTTCAAGGTGACAAGTATTTCATGCTATTAATTGATGATTGTTCTAGAATGACATGGGTTACTTTTCTCAAAGAAAAATTAGAAGCTATAGACAAGTTTAAAGAATTCAAAGTTATAGTTGAGAATGAAATGGATATGAAAATCAAATGTTTGAGGTATGAAAAAGGTGGAGATTTCACCTCCAATGAGTTTAATATCTTTTGTGAGAATCATGGAATAAAGAGGCACTTGTTTTCCCCTAGGAATCCTCAGCAAAATGGAATGGTTGAAAGAAAGAATTGGATTGTTCAAGATGCTGCAAGAATAATGATGAAAGAGGAAAATATACTAGAAATCTACTGGAGAGAAGCAATTCATATTGCTATTTATATACTTAACATAGTTCAAGCAAGAGAAAACAACACAAAGACTCCCTATGAGCTATGGAATGGAAGGATTCTTACTATCAAATACTTGAGAGTGTTTTGAAGAAAATATTATATCAAAAAAGATAAAGATAACTTAGGAAAGTTTGATGCAAGGTTTGATGAAGGTATCTTCCTTGGATATTCTACTAGAAGCAAAGTTTACCGATGCTACAATAAGAGATTGAGAAATATTGTTGTAAGTGCAAGTGTCAAAGTTGATGAAGATTTAAAAAATAATTCAGTGGTAATAGATGGATATGAGTTAGATGAGTCTTCTTGCAGAGAACAAGAAAAATCTGAAGAAAAAGAAGGGCATATTGAAGAGGAAGAAGCTCTAGGAAAGACTCCTAAAACTCCTAAGTATGTACAAAAGAATCAATTTGAAGAACATATCATTGGAGATAAGAGGAAAGGTGTACTAAAAAGAAGGAAATCTACTAAAGAATAGGTAAATATATATTTACTTTCTAAGGTTGAACCTACAACAGTGATTGAGGCATGCAAAGATGAATATTGGATCAAGGCTATGGAAGAAGAGTTGTTGCAAATTGAGAAGAATCAGACTTGGGAACTTTTCCCAAGACCAAAAAATAAAAATGTGATTGGAACTAAGTGGGTATTCATAAAAAAACTAAATGATAATGGAGAAGTGGTAAGGAACAAGGCAAGGCTTGTGTGTAAAGTTTACTCACAAGTTGAAGGAATAGATTTTGAGGAGATATTTTCTCTAGTGACAAGAATGGAAGCTATCAGGATGTTTTTGTATTTTGCAACACATAAAGATTTCAAAATTTATCAAATGGATGTAAAGTCTACTTTCTTGAATGGAGAATTGGAAGAAGAGGTATACATAGAACAACTAGAAATATTTTAGTTATAAGTTAAACTAGATATAGTTTTCAGATTGAAGAAGAAATTATATGGATTGAAGCAAGCTCCTAGATCTTGGTATGCAAGGTTGGATAGGTATTTGATTTAGAAAGGATTCAATAAAGGTAACATAGATAGAAATCTTTACTTTAAAGTTGAAAAATATCAAATCTTGATTGTGGTTGTATATTTTAATGACATAATCTTTGGGGGTAATGAAGCTATGTGTAAGAAGTTTGTAAAAGAAATGTAGAAAGAGTTTGAAATGTCTATTTGGGGAGATGAATTTCTTCCTTGGCTTACAAATAAATTAGACAAATAAAGGTATTTTCATTTCACAATCAAAGTATGTCAAAGAAATGTTGAAGAAATTTGGAGTGGAAGATTCTAAACTGGTGTGTACCTCTATGGTTACTGGTTGCAAGTTGAGAAAGAATGATGAATCTCCTAAGGTTGATCAAATCAAGGACATATCGATGATTGGAGGACTGCTATATCTATCTGCTACTAGACTAGATATCATGCATTTAGTTTGTCTTGTGGCTAGATTTCAAGATCCTAGAGAGTTACATGTTGCAGCAATGAGGATAATATTCATATACTTGAAGGGCACTTTAAATCATGGCTTGTAGTATCCAAAGGATACTAATTTTATTCTGAGTGCTTACATAGATGTAGATTGGGATGGTTGTGTGGATGACATGAAAAGTAAAAGTGGTGGTGCATTCTTTCTTAGATGTATATTGGTGCCATGAATAAGAAATAAATAAGATTCAATACCTTTATCTATTGTAGAAGAAAAGTACATTATAGCAGCATCTTGTTGCACACAAGTGTTATGGATGAGGCAAATATTGAAGGATATTACAATTTAAATGTATAAAAATGAATTAGCAACATATCCACAATCATTCACAATAGAACACCATATTCTTACGTGGAAAACCCAATAAGGGAAAAGCCATCATGAGGATTAAATCACTATATGAAAACCAACACTGATTACAAGAGGCTCACTTCCTGAAGGGATCACTTCCTAGAGGACTCATTGTCTAAAAGGAAAGTCTCACTTCCAAGGGCTTACTACCCAAGAAGATCACATCTTCTAGATTACAAATAAATAGTTACAAGGAGTTTCACTACCTCAGAGCAACTGGAGAAACCACCACAATGTCTCTTTACCATCTACAACCTTTGGCTCGCCACCTTTAGCAACTTTTGGCACACTAAACTATAGACACGTTCTACTCATTGCTTCCAGTAGTTTTATGCAATCTTTTTTTCACTTAAACATGAACACATGATCACACACACATCATTCTATACACAAAATTCTCTAAAAATTTGACCTTGTATATATATCTTCTACAATCTCAAATAAAATTCTCTAAGTCAGCTTCAATGAAATGTATGCACCTCAAATGTGTAACTACCAAATTGGTGAGCACCAAACACTTCTGTGGTGGAAATAAATGAGCGAGGACCACATCAATTGTTAAATACGACCCAAATCTACACCAAAATGCTACACCAAGCTTCCACAAACCACAAAGCTCATTCAAAAACAATGTTAACATACCAAGTTGGCCAAACCAAAATTAACACTATCAAGTAGCCAAATTCACACTTCACCAAGGTTGAAAACATCTTGTGGACCATGTAGAAACATTACAAAACATCCTGAAATATCCTAACACCAACAAAATATCCACAAAAATTGGCATAAACACATGAAACTGAGAATACTATCATCCTGCGTAACCACTCAAACTACCATTGAGATAAAACTTATGAACCAAGCTTGTAGAACAATTGAACACTAAAAAAACTAGGGGAAGTAGGTACATAAAATATTAGCACATTCACAAATCTGCAAGACAAGAAACTTTATCGTGGAGAAATGTAGAGTAATTCCATTTCTCCCAAATATCCCTCTTCACAAGCTAGAACTAGTCCAACACACTGTCAAACATATCTTCTACTGTCATACGATCCAAAACCTGAAACTTTGGATATAACACCATTGAAGAATTTTTATGATCATGTTCAAACCACACAATCACATCTTCAAGAATTAAGAAATACAAAGCAAAATACAAAACACGTCCTAGTCACCTTGTACTATCTTTATGCAAATTTTCTCAAAAGCACTTGGAAACCAAGAAACCTTGTTGCATCTACAATAACTGGTCAACACTATAAAAACCTTCTCAACATATTCATACTAGAGGTTAACATCAATGGAAACATTGATGACAACATAGTGCAACAATCTCCCCCTTTATCATTGATGATAACATTTTCCAAAAAACCATCAACAACAAAAGAAACTCTATATCTCCAATACTCAAGTAACTCTCCCCCTTGAAAATTTATTTCCCTGTGTTCTTCAAAATTATCTCACCCCCTTTGACACCAATGGAAAAGGTCAACACCTACACACTTCACTTCAAATACACACTTCACTTCAAACACAAGATGTGATCCCCCTAACTGCACCAACCAAGGACATCGCACCTGCTCCCCCTAAGAGGCAACCTTCATCAATCCAGGAAAAAGAATACATGTTGAATTTCTCCCCTAGATAGATGCATAATCTTATGCATCTAGTTGAAAGAAGTGTTGCAAGTATGAACAATTCATGTTTTCATTGATGTCAACAAGCTTGTGTTGTCATTGGTATCAACTATATGAGAAGAAGATTATTACAAGCGTATGTGTAGTTGTTGGTATTGTTTATGTTGTTGCATTAATGATGCTTTGATTAGTTGCATCATGTTGTCATTAGTAAGCTATTGGTGTCAACCTCTAGTGTTTCTTTGATAAGATTCTACCTATGGATGTATGGTTGAAGTTACATTGTTGTGGTTGGATTGATGATGATGAGGAAGTAATGAAGATGAAAAGGATGTGTCTTTAGTTCTTGGTTTCTAAGTGCTTTTGAGAAAAAAAGATAAAAAGAGGAAACAATGAGTAGCAGTGTGTTTTTGGGTTGAAGAGTAGTGTCCTGGTTTTGCTTTGCATTTCTTCTAGGTTGAAGATCTACCATGTATTTTGGATATGTTTATCAGAGGTGTTTAGAAGTGTTGTATCCAAAATTTGGTGTGCTGGATTGTTGAGCAGAGGAAGTTGTGTTCACCAATGTGTGAACTATGTATTGCAATGTTCGGAAGAATTATTTTTCCTCCACTTTTCTCTATAGTTTGGTTTCAGGTCTTGCAGATCTAGAGGTGTGCTGATAGTGTTAATATCTTCCTTCAGTCAAAAATGTTTTGGGTTTGGTGCTTTAGAAGTCAATTTATTAAGTTATAGTTTATGGCGGAGTTGTCTGGGTGTACTAGGTGTGTACATTCTTCAGGTGAAAGTTGTTATGAAGGAGTTTGTTTTTTATTAGAGGAAAAACAAGTTTTGAATGGATTCGAAACCATTTACAAATAGGTTTTGAATGGACCCGAAACCATCATGTTTTGAAGGGACTCGAAACCCAAAATAGGATGATCATGTTGCTCAAAGAGAGAGACAAGAGTAACTAGCAACCAAACATGGACAAATCACCCCACAAACCAGTAGCCAAATGATTTCCAAACACAGAAACAAAATTTTATAGGGATCTCAAACCCAAAGGTTTTGAAGGGACCTTCAACCCTTTACAACTGGGTTTTGACAGGGACCTTAAACCCATAGTATTTTCCTATAACAGTCAGACAACAACACACCAGTCCTTCAAGAAAATATATCTCTTCAAACCACTAGTAGAAGCAACCAAATCACAACCAACCACGAGGGAAACAAGAACATAACCCAACAACACTCCCTTTCCACCTCTATAGGAGAAGTCACCATAAACACTCACGGCTCCAACCTTATACCACAAAAGCCAACAAAAATCACCACCTCTATAGGAGAAAAAACCAAGCCCAACCTTGCCACAACAGCCACTCAGCACCTGCAAACCATCACTCCACCTAAATAGGAATGACCTCCACCTCAATGGGAGTGCAGGAGAAAGATAGCAACAGAAATAAAGAGCCAAGCAACTTCCAGCAGCAAAAGCATCAGGGTCATCAAAATAAACTTTGAATACCACCCATTCCATCGCACCTCCATGGAAACCAAGACAAGCTTCAACAGGAGGAGAACCATCGAAGAATGTTGAACATAGGCCTCCAAAAGCTTAGTAAAAAACTGGGTCCAAAAATAAAACATGGAACTCCACCCAGCCACCAAAACCTAGTTACCAAATAGGAACATTGAGAATCTTCCTTTTCCTTCTAGAAACACACTTCCAATAGCAGGGAGGGAAAAAAACCACTCCACAACAACCCCCATAGAAAGATAAACATTGAAAAGCAACCTCAAGAGGCACACCCAACATAAGCCAAGGAAAGAAGAAGGAAAAACCCCAGAAGGCAGAAAGACAACCCAAAGCCAAAGCAAGAACTCCCAGCAGGAGAGCCAAAAATCCATACCCACAAAGGGGTCAAACCAAAACACCATCCCCCATTCACTAAAAAAGAAAAATATTGAACAGGGGGGAGGAATTAGGAACATAAAAAGATAGGAAACATCTACTCTCAAATCAACAAACTCCAGAACACACCAGAGAAAATACAAACCACAACCCGTAAGGCAAACAAAGGAGAGACTCCAAATCCGAGCAGTCAAGCCACACCACAAAAAGGGCCAAAGACCCAAACTTGGTTCCAAACCAAAAAGATAAGTGTGAGATCCCAACCACCATTTGAGAACCACAACTAGGCAGACAAATACAACTTGAGGATGGGAATCCTCCAAAGATAGAACTGAAGAAACATCTCCTCCAAAAGCCAGGAGGAGCCACGAAGCAGAACTCAGAACAAAAGTACAAACAAGAACAAATCCCTCATCCATACATAGCCAACACAAGAAGACATCAGGGAACTCCAAGCACTTTAGGGTATTTGTGGAATATTCCAAATTATGTTCAAGTGACATTTGTTGTTAGCAATTTTTGTTTGGATCAAAGTAAGTGTGTACATAAAATTTTAATGGTGTTTACAAGAGTAATGGCTGACCTGCGTGTTTACACTACTTGTAATTTTTTTGGAAGTGTGGCATGATGTGTAGGAGTGGATTTAGGTCCTTTGTAAGGTGTGTTGTGGTTTTCCTTCATCCCTTTCCATCGTGGGAATGTTTTGGTGTTGAACTAATTTGAATTTGCATGGTTGAGGTGCATAGCTGACCTTGGACAAACTTTTTGAAGGATAAAGATGATCTAAGTATGAGTTGAGTTGTTGAGGGATGCAAAGAGGGATGCGTATGATGCAAATTTTAGAGTGTTAGAGTTCTAATTCGAGAAGTGCAGTGCACGATTTTGTGTTACATTACTGGATGTAGTGAGTTGAAGGTGTCTAAACTTTTTAGAGATATTGCTAAGGTGTTGGTGATATTGTGGTGGATTTCTTCTATTGCTTTGAGATGGATTTCTCATTGTAACACTCTTCTCTATCTTCTTTTATATTATGGTAGTGAGCCTTTGGTGGTGAGCCTTTCTTTCTCTTGGGAAATGAGCCCTCTGGTAGTGAGCCCTATTGTATTCGGTGTTGATTTTACTTTATATTATGAGTTTATCCTCACCATGGTTTTTCCCATCTCATATTTTCGATGTAAATATGGTGTTCTTTTGTGCAAGGTGTTGGTTTGATTTAGTTTTTTTTTTTTACTTTCATGATAAAGAATTCTAAACAGATTAAGGGTTAATTGAATGAATGTGGATCTTAATGTTTATGAGAGTTTTGAAGTTTTAATGGAAACCTCATTCACCCCCTCTCAGTTGTCTTATGCATTCAACAATTGGTATTAGAGAAATTTTCCTTGAATGAAAGCTTAACCAATTGAGGTAGATTTGGGATGGTGCACAAGAAATAGATTCCTATGTTTGATGGAATAGAGTATGTATTCTATAAGACAAGGATGGACGGTTTTCTAGTTTATTTGGGATTTGATGTCTGGAAATAAGTTAAAGATGGATATACTATGCTTGCAAATGGTCTAAGCACTAATGATGAGATCAAAGTCTATGAAATCAATGGTAAAGTAAGGTATTCTCTCTTAAATGGTCTAACTGATTTCGAATTAGTGAAAGTGATGAATCTAAAAACTGCTAGAGATATTTGGGTAAAGTTAGAAAGCATTTATGAAGGAGATGATAAGGTCAAAGAAGCTAAGATGCAAAATATAAAGATCATGTTTAAGAACTTGCGGATGTTTGAAGATGAAATGTTACAATCTATATGCAGAGGGTAGATGAAGTTGTTAGCTCCACCAGAAGTTTTTGTGGAGAATTCAAAGAACCAAAAGTGGTAAAGAAAATTCTCAGAACTCTTCCTAAATCTTATAGTCATAAAGTTTTTGCTATTGAGGAATTTTCAATTTTAAATCAATATACCAAAAATTAGTTGTATGGTTCTTTAACAACTTTTTAGATGAGAGAATTTGGTACAAATAGTCTTACAAGATTTGAGACTGCTTTTAAGGCTAGAAAATCAAAGGAGATCAAGGAATCAAATCAGGAGGATCTTGATGATGTCGAAGCCAATTTTGTAAGGAGAATGAAGAAGGGTACTAGTAAGTATAGTGGTAAGTTTCCTTTCAAATATTTTAGTTTTGGAAAAATAGTTCATTATGATTCAAGATGTCCAAACAAAGCTTTGAATAACAAAAATAAGGAGAACAATGGAAAGATGGTTAAGAAAGGTTATTATGTTAGAGAAGATGCAAGTAATTTTTATGATGAATATGATTATGGAGATGATGGTGATGAATACTTGTTAATGGCTTTAAAAGATGAATCTATTTTTTCTAATTTGGATAGATGTGTGAAGTAATGTCCTTTGAAGACAAAGGATAAGATTTAAGGTACTTTGGTAACTACTTTTCATGCTAGACATGAGAAGAACTACTGGATCATTGACTATGGTTTCTCTAATCATATGATCAATGATAAGAGTAAGTTTATTAAACTTGAAAAATATGAAGGAGGATGTGTTAGATTTGGTGAAGATACATCTACAAAGATATGTGGAAAAGGTTCTATCTATTTTGATGACAATTATAATACAGATGATGTCTACTATGTTAAGGGTTTAAGGAATAACCTCTTGAGTGTTGGAAAAATGTGTAGCAAAGGATACAATATTATGTTTTAGGATAATGGATATGAGATTAAAAAAGGATTCAAAATTGTGGTTGTTGCTGGAAGGATAGACTGAAGTGTTTATCAACTCAAGGGTGTTGATGGCCACTTCTTTATGACTCAGATTAATGAAATATGGTTATGGCACATGAGGATGTGTCACATCAATTTTGATAACTTAGTAAGAATCAATTCAATTCAAGCTATGAGAGATCTACCAAAGATTAAAAATCCTATCAATGTTGTCTGTAAGGAGTGTCAAATTGGAAAGAAAGTAAGAAGAAGCTTCAAAGTCAAAGAACAATCTACTACTAGATTGTTGGAATTGACACAAACAAATCTTTGTGGTCCTAAAAGAGTAAGAAGTCTTCAAGGTGACAAGTACTTCATGATATTAATTGATGATTATTCTAGAAAGACATGGGTTACTTTTCTTAGAGAGAAATCAAAAGCTCTAGACAAGTTTAGAGAATTCAAACTGATAGTTGAGAATGAAATGGATATGAAAATCAAATGTTTGAGGTCTAAAAAATGTGGAGAGTTCACCTCCAATGAGTTTAATATCTTGTATGAGAATCATGGCATAAAGAGGCACTTATTTTCCCCTAGGACTCCTCAGGAAAATGGAGTGGTTGAAATAAAGAATAGGATTGTTCAAGAAGCTGCAATCTAACAATGATGAAAGAGGAAAATATACTAGAAATCTACTGGAGAGAATTAATTCATATTACTATTTATATAATTAACAAAGTTCAAGCAAGAGAAAACAACACAAAGACTCCCTATGAGCTATGGTATGGAAGGATTCCTATTGTCAAATTCTTGAGAGTGTTTGGAAGCAAATGTTATATAAAAGAAGATAAAGATAACTTAGGAAAGTTTGATGCAAGGTCTAATGAAGGTATCTTCCTTAGATATTCTACTAGAAGCAAAGCTTATCGATGCTACAATAAGAGATTGAGAAATATTATTGTAAGTTCAAGTGTCAAGGTTGATGAAGATTTACAAAATAATTCAGAGGTAATAGATGGATATGAGTTACATGAGTCTTCTTGCAGAGAAGAGGAAAAATCTAAAGAAAAAGAAGTGTAGATTGAAGAGAAAGAAGCTCTATAAATGTTTGAGTGAAGATCGGATATAAAGTTAGTTTGTGTGAAGATAAGTTGAATAAAAGAGAAAATGGAAAGAAGAATGTTGTTTGTTGTAAGTACAACAATCCAAAACACCCTGGTAATAAATGCAGAAGAAGAAAGAATAATTATTTTTCAAAGAAGCATGATCAAATCATTGATCTAGAAGAAGCAAGAAAAAAATGAAAAAGATTTAGAGAAAGGTAGGAAAACAAGTTGAATAATTAGTCTTATATGTGCCAACCTCCTGTACAGATACTCCCATCAATTTCTAAGTAAAGCAGTTGCTAAGGGGGAGCAATTTTAGAAAATCTAATGAACCCCCTCATCTATACTTGTGTCACATCATGACAGAAGTATATTTAATGAGGTAGTGGAATTAATGAATTTTCTCAGTCACATGTGTGAAGGATAAAGTCTGCAAAATTTGAAAGAATGGAGGCACACACAATTTTTGAGGTAATCTACCTACAAATTGAAGCATTTATTACAAAATAATTCAGAATGGAAGGAATAAATTCAAAAAATTCAAAAGGTTTATGTATTTTTGGAGAAGCATGTAAAGGAAGCTTAGAGAGAAATTCAGAGTTTCGAGTTTTGAAGAAAAGAGAAAGTGGATTCAAAGTGAGCTCCGAAAGTAGGATATCTATACATTTCTTGTTGGAATTTATAGAGGTATTCATGTTTGCACAATCTTTCACTTTTATTGCTATGGATAATTCAAGGGTTGTGAATAGTGTAGATAAAGTGCAAGTTCATTTGAGAAGATATTTGAAGGATCTTTCAGAAGATTCTGTTGGTGCATTATCTTGCATTCCTCCGAGAATGTTTCCTATAGAGGATATCTATGCATTTGTTTACAGTAAGATAGAAGAAATTTCATCAATTTAGTTGAGAATTCTACGGGAAAGTGAATTAGAAGAGAGCCATGATGCCTACAGAGTGTTATTTGAGAAAAACTTGGATGTTTGGAGGAAAATCCCTTTTTTTGAATTTGAAAAGAAGTATATTCAAATAGTTTGAAGAAGAATTCACGATGAATATTTGTGTATTGATGAGACACATTTGATTACCTAAGAATCTATTAGAGATGTAACTGGTTTGTGTTCCTTTGGACCAATTCCCAAATGGAAGGTTATGGATGAGCAAGAGATAATTGAGGTTATCGGTGCGAATCTTGAAGGAAAATAGGTTGATTTGAGATCAATTGTTGATTTGGTAATAAGATATGTTGCTATGGTCATCGGTCACAAATTTTGTATCCCTAACAATGACCTCACAGTTTCTATTGTTGTTGATATGGTTAAAAAAGGTATGGATTATGACTTATGTGAATTACTTTGTATACATCTTGTGAAGAATTTAAAGGGAATCAAGAAGATTAAGAAGAATACTTTCTGGTATGGAAATATTACATTGTTTGTCTGCTCTTTTACTTTTTGAGAGAGTTACTGGTAATAGGAAGAATATAATGGTCATATACAGTGTCTATTTCCCATCAAATCAGGAACATCATGATAAATTTTGGTAACTCATATGCACAAGAGACTTCCCTTGTTGCATTCATTGGAACATTTCAGATGAGGATGAACATAAGGTTTAGGATTCCAATAAGTGTTGTTGAAAGGTACTCTAGAAGCATCAATTTTCTTGTGTTTGCAATTTTCTGTCACATGGAAGCAGTTGAATCAAGGTTGGTATGGATGTTTGAATTATATTATGAACTGTCAGAGGCTAAAGTTGATAATTATACTAAAATTATTTTGGAAATTCCAAAGAATCTCTATGTAGAAGGTACCTTTGGTAGTGCAGCCAAAAAAGGGAAGAAAAAGAAGAGTATTGTTAAGCAAGAAGTTGCAAAAGGAAGTCAATTTGAACATGAGCATGAAAGGATAAATATTCAAAGAGATTTGGAAGAATTGTAGAAGGTTATTCTCGGTGCTAACTTTGATTCATCTATTTCTGTTGTGGAGAATCTCAGAGGAATGATTGATTCTTTGAAGGTCTACATCTCTGGACTTGAGGTGCCTACTAGAATTAGGTTTGGTCAAAGAAATTTGGAAGATATCAAGGAAAAATGTGCACATGCATATAGTCGAGTGATGAAGGAATTAGAGAGTGTACAAGGTTGTGAAGAAGAGGCATAGTAACTACTTTCTTTTTTCCTAGATTGGTCTAGTAGTACACTAAACATAAGAAATAAAATAAGGATGAGTGAATCTCATATGAGCACTCAGGAAGATACATACAAGTTAGCAAAATACAGAGATAATCAGAGGTGGTCCTACATTGTGTAGCTTCAAGAAAAAAATATTTTCTCTACAGGATCAAAGGATAGAAGTTATAAAGAATTTTGTGGAACTTTGAGACATGATTAAACTTAGGCACACTTCTATTTCTAGTGCTCTTAGCTATATTGGTGAATTATCAATGATTAATCTTAATCCCAATTCTCTAGCAAATGGTATAGAGTCCTTAACTAAACTTGAGCTAATACAAAAGACTATTATAAGTGAAAAATATTCATGGGAAGAAGGAAAAGCATCGTGGAAGGTCATCCTGGAGAGTCTTAGAGGTTCTTCTGATATATACATATAATTGGATCCCATCCTTTTTCATTGATGTCAAAGGGGGAGAGATAGAGAGATAGAGAGATAGAGAGATGAAGAGATAGAGGTTAACAAAGGAAAAACCTTTTTTGTGAAGAATAGTTTTGATAAGGGGGAGTATTCAGAGTATTCAGTTTTAGTATGTTGGAAAATGTTTTTGTCATACATGTTGCCATCAATGCCAAAGGGCGAGATTGTTGGAATTATGGAGCCTTGCAACATGAGCATGAAGTATGGATGGTTTGTGTTAGTTATTCCTATGTTGTCATTTTTGTCAACATGGTGATAACTCTATGAGAATTCTACTTGGTTTATCAGAATTTGTTCCCTGCCAGTAATGCCCTTTTGTGTTGGATCAACATGTTAGTATTTGAGTCCAAAAATCACCACAAGATCTTATATGACTCTAAATGTTATCATGACTCATTTATGTAGCTATATCATAGTTCTTGAGATGTTTTTGGCTGTGAGCATAAAGTTATCTCTGACAGAGTTCAACTCTATATTCTACTGTTGTTCCTTGCTTGGCATACTGTGTGGGACACTCTGCATTTTATTAAGGTGAATATTCTTATGTTGTGTTTTTGTTGAAAGTCTGTATGTTGGTGGTATGATGGGAAATTAATGTGTTCTCAAACCTAGAAGGTGTTTTCTTTGAGGATTATTTGTTGGTTTGGATAATTGTGTTCTAGTATTGGCTGAATTAGTGTATGCAATACATTATGAAGACTAGTTATGTTTTATGGATGTAAGTTGACTCGGTACAATGCACTACATGGATAAAATGTTTTTTGGTGCTGAAAAAGAGAGTTTTAAATATTTTGTTTTCATCTAATTAGGCTGACCTAATTGATAATTAAGATATACTTGTATATATATAAGGTGTTTTGAAGTGGAGAGAAATATAGACAAGAGTGTGAATGAGAATAAAAGTGTGTGTGCGGATGAAAGGCTCGAGCCTAAATGCTTTATCAGTTGTGGATCAAAGTAGAGTTATTGAGCGATTGTTGTGTGAGGAAGTACTACATATTCTGGGATTCATTGGAACTAAACCCTACACATTGAAGGTGTATCCTATCAGTTCAATCTATTAGCAGTGAGCCACTATCTTTGTATCTTGGCAATTAGCCATCTTTTATATTCAAGGAAGTGAGCCTTTTTAAGGATAGCGAGTCCTGGCAGTGAGCCCTGTAATATTTTGTATCCAGATATAATATATTGTGAGTTAACCCTCATTGTGGTTTTTCCCTTTTTGGGTTTTCCACATAAAAATCTTTGGGTTCGTGTGTATGGTTGCATTGATCTATTTTTATGTTCTCTCTTGCTGATTTAGTCAAAATTGTGATAATGGTTAAATGGATTTTATGTGAATGGTTTTATGGAATACTGATTCACCCCCCCTCTCAGTGTTCCAGATGTTCAACATATACGACATGGAGCATGATAATTATGTTTTCGAGTATCAAATGGGTTTGGATTTCATGCTCAAAAAGGAAAGGGGAGATCATCGATTAAAGTTTGTCAAGGAAATTGTAGAAAGGATGCTCTGACAACTGACTGAATACAACCATTCATATATGTTTAGGTATTCCTCTTTTCTAGTCCATTTGATCTTGCATCAAAACCCTAAGTTTTTTGGGAGACACTTGCAACTCAGCATTTGAAATGCATCAAAATTATTTAAACCAATATTGGTGTGGACCCATGTACTTTCAAGCACATATGATTATTATACATTTTTCAATTATTTTCTTACTCTTGTTCTTCAAGATCTAGCCTGATAGGCTATGCATAGTTTCCCTTGTGAAAATATAGTTTGGATGAGGGAAAACCATCCCCCATTTGACTATTTCTTAGGCCTAGATTTTAATTTCATTAGACTACATGGATTTATGGGAGAACCTTCTTGGCTGCCAAGGTGTGTAACAAGTAGGAAACTCATCCTGGAAATTCACTAGAAGTTAATAATTGTAGATGACGCCTATGATGTCAAGAAGAAGAAGACAATGCTTCATATGATTCCCCTCACCATTGGTAAATGCAAGGTGATGCTTGCAAAGAGAGAAGAATAGGAAAAATCGACAACCAAATTGGCCTATCTTGGCTTGGGCCTCATTTTCAATAGGTGGAAATACAATCTGGAGGGGTACCTACCATTTAAGCATGAGTTGTAGCCATATTGGGACACAAAAAAATTTGATTGAAGATACAAAATACACCCACGTCGACTTGGCCTTCCTACCATTTGTGTGACCCCCATGGCTCTTGTTCTATCAAATCTTGGTGGATTTTAAGTCAAGCATCCCAATGGGAAAATCTATTAAGAAACAACTAAAGAAAAAGGGGTGGTCCAAAAGAAAAATATCCAATTTTTAGAGGTATTGATAGGAAATCAAGTAGGTATGCCCCTTGCACGAAATGGTCCTCACAAGCAAATTTTTTGAAGAAATTTATGATAAAGAGGCTTGATCGGATTCTGACCAAAGGTCTGACCAAGTTTTTGACTTGCCACCCCTGGTGGTCAAAGCAAGAAAAGGAAGTACCACAAGGAAAGGAATCACAAGTCTCCTAATCTACCATCATACCAACAAAGGAAAAACAAACCCAATGATATGTAAGGAAGTCTTTCATAGGTTTGGGAACTTGAGGTTCGTCAGGGTCGATGACATAGGGATCTCAAGCAATGAGAGCACCCTCCGTGAAAAAAAGAAGAATCCAAGAATTACGGGAGCAAGGACTTTCAGAGAAGGAAGATGAAGAAGTAAATTACATCTTGCAAGTGTCTACAACTTCCACAAATCAGGTAAGTTTTTCACCTGCCATTCTTTCTTCTACTGCCTCATTGGTATCTATAGGCCTTCCATCCCAGGCACAAAATCCTCCACCGTTCAATGTCGACCTACTTATTATTGATACACCCCTCACTGTGTTTAGAAATGAGATTCCTTTTGAAGCCCCAGTAGTAGAACATGCATCCTCTACTACAACTATGGTCAACATCTTAATTGCTATGTCTAAGGCTCAGGTTTCTACCTGAGAGCAACTCATGCTACAAGTTTCATCACAATTTCCCACTTCCAAGTATGTCATTGTTCTCAAGTAGTACTCCCCTTACCCCGATGAGCACTCCACACTCCATTCAATACTTGTGAGGAATTTCGCCTTTCTCACCAATAGTTTTTCCATTAGTCTCTTCCCAGGGCCAAGTAGTCAGAAATACACCTCGTGCCACCCTTTATGGCCTCCACTCTGATGTGTCCCTATTGCTGCATAAAGTATCGAGTATCCTCAGAATCTCCAGACCCAAATAGAATTATCCAGACAATTTCACAGGGAGAGGAAACATAAGAAATTAGCAAAGGATGCAATAGCTCTAGCTGCCCTGAAGTTAGAGACATGTTTTGATGAGGAGCGAAGGTATTTGATGATTTCGGCCATGAAGCCGCTAATCTCCAAGTTGGAAGGAGAAATGCAATATGAGGATTATGAGATCCAAACAGTAGGCTTGAATCTAAGCTAAGTGCTTCACCATGACAAGATAGGCCTTTCCAAGGCCACATAGAAGGTGGTATACATCGACTACATGAGATTGGAGAAAAAATTAAAAAAGTGTGAAGTGAATTTGGAAAATGTGAAAGCTATGATTGACAAGCATCAAGTGGAGATCAAGGCAAAGGATATGGATATTTCCTGTTGCAAGCGGACACAAGATCAAAAAAGAAAAGTAGCTATGTCACTTGAAGCTATTAAAATTGAGAAAGATTGGATTTTAGCCGATGTAAAAGGATGATGCGTGAGGTCCAGACCAACTGCAAAGCAAGAGAAGATTTAAAGGCCCAAATGTAATAGGATGTAGAGGAATGGCAGCAGAAGAAAAAGGAGTTTGCCAACATATTGGGCCAATAGAATAATAAATGTGAAGAATTGAAAAAGGAGCTAGAGGAAATGAAAAGCAAATGGTTTGAAGCTTCAGACCAAATACGGAAACTAGGTGAGCAATTCAAAAAGGAGAAGAATGAGATACAAGGAGAATTGGCTAACACTCAATCCCAAGTTACGGATGAAAAGGGTGCCAGGGAAATAGTGGAGAAACAGCTTGAAGAGAGGTTGGAAGAATTACAAAAAACATAGCAGGAGTTATCTACCATTTCAAGTCTCTAGGAACAAAGCCAGAGGGATCTCCAACATCAAGAAAGCCAATTCTAGGAGAAGCTCTGAAGGGCTTAGACATAAATTGAAAAAGAAAAGATTAAGAAGCAAAATTTTGAGTCTAATCTATAAAACTACAATGAAGAGGCATAATGGTTGCATTTGGAACTTTTAGTTACCCTCCAAACAATTGATCAATTAATGGAGGATATAAAGGTTAAAGAGTCACAGTTTTAGCAGGAACTAACCATGGCATGGAGGTTTAAAATTCTCCCTATATTGCAAAGATTATTTTCCTCCTATTGGGATAAAATCAAAATGGCAATGATGGCCTTGAAGCCAGCTTAAGGTTCATGGTGGATGCGTAAGAGCTTAACATGAAGGTTGGTCAAGTAGTTGACCAGATCCTACTGATGATCACTCCTAGCTGTGTGGAGTTGGGAAACTTAATTGTCAAGATGTATAAGGTGACTGAAGAAACTATGGCAAGCGATGGGATTTCAGATCAAAGAGTAGCTGCCAAAAAGGAAAATGAATTCATTGTCTGTAACCAGGCCTCGAAGAGGAGCAGGAACTGCCAGACTATTTTGACTAAGAAGGTTGGAAAAATGAAAGAATATTTTGAAGTTTTGGTCCAGTTGGGATTACCTTTCCCATTCTTTCCTAATGGAATAACGTTAAATTGAGGATTAGATCAGGGAAGCGTTAGAGGTCAAACAATAGGATCAGTCAACAGTCTAAAAATTGAGCTCATCGCCTACTATTGAAGAAATGGAAGAGATACCTCTCCCCCTAGCTCGACTCTACTTCCACATTAGAGCAACACAAGAAAAATTGGGAGAGGTTTCCATCAAGGAGATATTCGACTTGGATCAAGCTTCTAAGATGATGTAGACATTGGC